>WBMN01000027.1:0-354678 GCA_010367425.1 Teratosphaeria destructans | reverse complement strand
TTACTCTAACTTAGCTAGGTAGGTATAAGACTACTCTCTACTCTTTTTTAACAGTTTAGGTATATACTAAGAGGACTTATTATATCTAACAATCTAAAGTAGCTTATAAATAAACTCTACTATATTCCTCTTTAAAATTTGATTAAGAAGAATTATACTTCTAATTAATTGAAGTCTTTAGTTTCCTCTCTACTACGATTTTAATACTCTTCTATCTTATTATTTTTATAGCCTTCTTCTTACTTATAGTTGAGTTCTATCTTAATATTTAGAGATTTATAGATATATCTAGAGTGTTAAGTACTAGAAGAAAATTTATTGGAGCACTAGCTGAAGTAGGATATAGAAGACCCTTTTGACTTTGTATAGGGAGGCTAGTGCAATGCTCATTAAAGGGCTTTTGATACTTCAGCACGATTGGAGCTCCTGGCTCCGGCTGGCCCCGAAGAGCGGCTCCGTTCAATGTCAGTTTTTGAGCTTCATCCCAATCGTGGTACCACCGTATCACCTCCACTCCTTCAGCCATGTCCGCCGCCAGAATTGTGCCCAGAGCGGCTCTTCGTCGGTCTCGATTCGTGATCCAGAGACGCGCCGAGTCGACCACCTCCAAGGTTGCCGAAAGCGCCTCGTCCACAGCATCAAAAGCAAAGGAGGGCGCATCAGAATACGCTGGCAAGGCACAGCAAGGCTTGTCGCGGGTGACGAGCTCAGCAGGCAGCGCTGCGAACAGTGCTGCGAGCGCGGCAAGCAATGCAGTGAGCGGCATCGGTGGGCGGACGGGTCAAGCGATCAGCTTTGTCCAGAGTACGTGGTGCACAAGCAGGGTCAGGTGGTCGACATTGCACAGCATGCTAACACCGAGGAGGCTTGATCCCGCCGACTATCTACTATGCGCGCGTCGCCGGTGAGCTGGCAAAGATCGTTGCCAAGAATCGCAACATGCAGTTCCCGTACGTACAAACACCGCGACCGGGAAAGGGCAGGGGTTAACAGAAGCAGATCACAACAAACCATTCAGTCCTACATGACTCCCTTGCAGAACGCCATCAAGAATCCATCCGCCGCCTTTAGTCGCACCTCTGCCTCCGCGCAGTCCATTGCTCAGCAAGGCGCTCGGACAGGCGAGCAGGCCGTCCAGAACCCACAAAGCATCATGAACCAGCTCCGGAACTTCGACTCGCAGACTGCTCTTTCCGCTGGCGTGGTTCTCGCCGAAGTTGTTGGCTTCTTCACGGTTGGCGAGATGATTGGACGCTTCAAGATTGTCGGCTACAGGGGTGAGCATGGCGAGCACCACTAGAAGAGAACACCAAATGAGATGCCAGAGAACGGCCGCGCAGCCGGCAGCTCCCTATGCCTATGCCAGTCGATCGTCGAATAGAAAAGGTGGAGCGGAAGGAGTCGCGCCAAGGCGCCTGTACTATTTTTGTGTGTGCATATTCCAGTATGCGAAGTACGAAACCTGTTAGACTCTGGCTTTTTCGAGACCCATCCAGTCAATCCAAATTGTCACGGACGCCCTGTGCAGTCGCACTCAGCTGCTGTCCCAGAGCGAACTTCAGACAAATCCTTCGCCAATGTCTGCTCTCACATGCAAGATAGGGACACAGGCTCGCACAACACCGTGTCCGCCACAGTCAGCCGCTAAGCTCTGTCACTACACGCAAGATATAGCATGCGAGGTAAGCCTGGACAAAGTACCTGGACTACACGCGCGGTGCACTGCTGATGCATACTGAGGCCTGAACTGTCAAATCGGCGGTGAGATGGTAAGCTTCTGCGGTCCGAAGATCCGAAAGCGACCCTGATGAGCATGAAGCGCGCTTTCGGATCTGTCCCCCTTCTGGCGCAGACGCTGGTTGACTTCACTCGTCCATCCCGCAGTAGCAGGTCACCGGGCTTCATCCTACCTTTGTATAGGTATACTGACGCACGTGGAAAGCACGCGACGCGCCATTGCCTTGACTAGCCAGGCGAGCCGTGGGAAGCCTAAAGGTAACCTCTACACACCAGCTCGCGTCTTTGTCTCGATGTCTGTCGAGATTTGAAGCATAGGATCAGTGCGTGTCTCGTCAGTATGTAACTCCGACATAGCAACGACAACAGCATGCCCTCTGCCGCCTGCTTCGATGGTAGCAGCAGCAGCCGCGGCTGTACTTTCCGTACCTGGGGCATGATATTCCGACCACTCAGGGCTGTTGATCACCTTTCCATAGAACCCATTTATCCAATTGGCTGCGACAGCGAGGAACGACGTGGCCAAGCAATGAAGAGATCAGCCCGAGGTTGATGTGCGTTTGCCAAGTCTTCTTCGTGCCTTCCCGATACAGCTGCGTGCAGAAACAGCCGCCGGGACAGTACCTGATCGAGACTTACGCCCCCTTTTTGCCGCCGACGATGGTGGACACGCTTCTCGAACATGCGCCAGATGCTTCATCGCGGCGCAGCTTGCGCACACGTAACCGCGCGCCACCGTCGGCATGGTCGACCCATTAACACTCCGCCCTAATTACTGCCGACAGGGCACTCCACAGCACAGTCATCACCATTCTCGAAGGATATGGAGCTCCACGAGTGACGAGACTGCCTAGCTCCCATCACGGCGGTTCGTCGCACGTGGGCCTCGGACAGGGACTCGCTACCGCGACGTTGTCACCTTCTTATTCCTCACAACCGGGTCTCTTCACACCATCGGCTAGCACACCGACTTCTCGGATCCTCTGCTTAGGTCTTCGATGCAATCGAATGTTCGTGTGGCGGTTAGGGCCTACTCCGGTGACAACCCCAAGGACTCGGGCGCATCAAGACTTCCATGCCCAAAAGGTTCGGGTCGGGATGCCAGACCGGGAGACACTCTCCCAGAGCCAGCTTCGTGGCATAAATAACGATCTAGACCTGAGCCTCCTTTTCCAACAGTCGACTCTGACCTGTCGGGAACGATATCTTGGCGAGACCTCTGCAGGGTTGAGAGGCGCTGTCTGGGCACTGGACGTTCGGTATGTTGCGATCAGCGGAACATGGTGACCTTCGTTGGTACCTGCATCAGGACCAGGTATGACAATCCGAAACAGCGATCTACGGGACATCAGGGCCTGCACGATACCAATGGCACCACGTGGTTCCTTAGACAGAGCCGCATACTGTGGCACAAAGACATGTGCCCTACGTTCATTCTGCACAACCTCTCTTTATGCATGGCATCTTGCACGCTCAGATAACTGCTCTCTCTCTCTCTGCATCAATGTCAATCAGGGTATTTTTGGGAACGAAGCAATCAGCGAAACGATCTCGGTTCGACTGACAACAATTTGCTGCTGTTGGGGTCATACGTCCGCCGGGACCTGCAGCCAATCGAGGTCTCGCGTGCGTGGAGCAGGGCTTGGATTTAGCCGTGCAGGGCGGTCGTATGCCTGGAGCGCTGGTCATTCTGATGTCCTTCCGAGAGCCCCAGCCGCGGACTCTGTTCCCCTTGCGCAGTGAGTCCAGAAACCCCACTCGGTGACTTGTCACGACGTCAACTTGATGAGCTTGACCACTGTCATGTATGCCGCGGACCAGGGGACATGGTAGCCATGAGAACCTGCTGGCGAGACATCGCGATTTGTCCGAGAGATGCAGCCAAGGGCCAATCTACTAGCTCTAGGCTACAACAATATGTGGACAAGCATGTACCCTTCTTGAGGTGCGATAATTGAAGCTTGACGCCACTGACAGCTGTTCTGGTGCCTGGTCTTATGAGCGGACATGCTGGACAGTGGCGCATGCACGAGCTGACGGCTTCACATGCTTGAGCCAGCACCTGCAGTGCCTTGCTGCTGCATCCTGCGTGTCGCTCAGCATCCATGCAGTCGGTCTCGGGGAACTGCTTCCACCCGCACGATCGACGTTATAGAATTTCCGTCTCTCGCCTGGGGTCATGATGGAGCATGTGCCGGCCGTGTAATATATTATTATGGACGGCTGTCGATGTAGAGGATGCAGAAAGCAAAGTGTCGTCTAGTACGGGAGGCGACGCTGCAATTTGCGCTCGTGCAGGTTAGTTGGACTTGCCAATCTGGACCATAGTTCCGCTCGTGCAGCAGCATTACACGTTTGGCACGGATTTTGACGTAAGTCGTAAGATAATCAGGGCGGTCATGCTGCTGTTCTCGTGAGGCACGATGGCAAGCTGATGGTGAGCGGAAAACGAACTGCCGCACCCGACAAGCAAGGTCCTCATAAATCGCCCTAGCCACGCACAGTAGTGAGAGAGCATCAACAGTGCACCTGGCTATCGAAGTGATGGTCATCATCATCATCATCATCATCATCATCATCATCATCATCATCATCATCATCAGACTCCTAACATCGCTCTGATCACAGCAGTGCGCACAGATGCGCGTGCGGATGGACCGGCTCCGGGCGCGACAGCGCTTGCCCCAACAATAATGTGGCAGCTGCGGAGTAGCGAAAGTCGAGGTACAGCTCTTTGCAGGCCGCTTGGCTGTGGCGGCGTCGCGGACTCCACAGCCAGGGTGTTGTTACCTCAATGCGGATCTGCGCGTGGACAGGGTCGGGTGAGACGTGATGAAGAACAGGGTCATAACGTGATGATAGGGGCGGCCCGCATCGTGTTGCGCAACCGCTCCTCGCCAACGTCCCACAGGCCACAGGGTGCCCGCTCGATTCACGATGGTGTGACTGAAGATGGCGCCGACAAGCACGACGCTGCGTCAGCCTGAGGAGCCGAAGGGCATCTCGTCGGTGGGTGGGTTGTTTCTTTCGGGTTGTTTTGTCCTGATGAGAGCTCGTCGCAGGGCCGACGGCGGCGCCCGCGGCGCGATCTGGATCCCGCCCGCCGTGAATGGATGACAGTGGAGGCGGCCAAGCTATTTGGCAAACCGGTGGTTCGCGCTCCCTTGAAGTCGTCATTTAGAGTGCAAGGTTCTATAGAACCCGGCGAGTAGTGCGGCAACGTGCAGGCTCCTCTCACACCATCGTCGATACTATTGGACTACATCGACTTGGAGGCCGTCAGACAAGCCTCAACGCCTTTGGACCGGTCGCTGGTGATCGAGTGAGAGGCGCTGTGGGCGACGCAGGTAGTAGAGCAGGATGTAGGTACGAATGTGTTATTGGCCTGGAAGCTAAGTAGATTGGTTTGGCCGTCCCGGTCCCCTCGCGAATGATGGATCTCTGACTACCACCTCCCACTACCGCCCTTCGACAGCCGCCGGAGTTGTGCCAGTCAGTAGTCATATCGCCCTCCAATTCCCAGAGCCCTCGAGAGTCTCGGAATGGTTGATGGACCCTTGCCCGACCAACCACCACCGTGGTCGTCGTTGATGGGATGGATACATGTAATCACCGCGTGCTCGAGCACCAGCCTTCCGCCCTCACCATGCCCGCCCACGCTAGGCTCAAGGGCTTGCATGTTCGCCTGTGGCCGGCGACCAAGCGGGGCAAGTCGAACCAAGCGGCCCCAAGCCTGCCACCTTTCCCGCTGGTGGGCGCGCCTCATGCACGAAGCTCTGAAGCTCATGCTCTAATTCGCAGCGCGGCGCATAGCAGGTGGAACTGCTGCCAGAATTCTGATTTCATGGCACAATGGCTTGAGCTCTGCAAATATAGTAAGTGTAAGAAACTGGCTCTACTACGCGCTCGCTCGCATAAGTAGTGACCAGCCGAGGGTACTATACGAAATTTATATCTGACATGCCGTCCCTCCGATCGGCTGCCTTGGAGCCATCTCTCTGCCCTCCGCCGCCAATCTTTCCATGTCCTATGTAGTCGCTGGTTTCCAGCTGGTTTGGACCGAACCTCACTCTCGCTTGACAGCATGGTTTCCTGGTTACTCATCGCCGTCGCTGCATGGTAAGCTACGTCGACGTCCCCTCGATGGCCTCGGAAGGGGCTTGGGACACAACTTCATTTGGGGAACGAGGCACGTGAGCTCACACATATGATCACAGGTTATTCCGATACATACGTCTGATTGTGAATTGCATCTCTCACTGGACCTACAGGCCGATTCCCATTCCCGACAATCCGTCCTATTCATCCGCTGATGTCACGATTATCCTCCCGACTATCGCGGCTGGCGGTGAAGAATTAAAGACGACCTTGAGGACCTGCTTGCGGAGCGAGCCGTACGAGCTGCTTCTGGTCACCATCGACAGCAATGTTGAGAATCTGAGCAAACTGGCCAGAGGGATCAACGAAAAAAAGATCAGAGTGTTGAGCATCCGAGAGGCCAACAAGCGCAGGCAGATGTGCCGCGCCATTCCGGAGGTATCGACGGCGATCACGATCTTTGTTGACGACGATGTGGTGTGGCCGGAAAAGGTTTTGCAGTGGATATTGGCGCCGTTCGAGAATCCGAATATCGGCGGGGTTGGAACGTCTCAGAGGCTAAAGAGGTCCGACAAGATGAGTGTCTGGATTTTCCTAGGTGCCGCCTATCTGGAGAGGCGGAATTTCGATTGTTCGGCGTGTCTTAACATTGATGGTGGATTGCCTTGCCTTTCCGGGCGAACCGCGGCGTACCGAAGCAGCATCCTTCAAGATGCCGCCTTCACCCAAGGCTTCACGCACGAAGAGTGGCGGACGTGTCAGCTCAACGCTGATGACGACAATTTCATCACCCGGTGGATGTTCTCGCACGGTTGGAAGATCGCGATGCAGTACCACAAGGAGGCAGAGGTGCAGACGACTTTGGAAGATGGACCCAAATACCTGTCACAGTGCCTCCGATGGGTTCGCAGCAACTGGCGAAGCAACCTCACCAGCATGTTCGTCGAGAGACACTACTGGTGGACACAGCCATGGAGCACGTATTCGGTTCTGCAGACCACGGTCACGGCATGGGCCTTACCTTACGATGCCTTGATATTCCTGTCTTGGTATCAAGCTTCTCGTGAGTGGCCTTCGGATACACGACAGGCATTATTTATCTTTCTGGCTTTTTGGACGTTTGTGTTCAGCAAGACGGTCAAGTTGTGGGGACACTTCTTCCGGTATCCAGCAGATGTGATGTTCATTCCGGTCTACATTGGCTTTGGCTATTTCCATGGTCTGATCAAGCTTTGGGGCTTGTTCACACTGAACTCGGTAAGCATCATTCTGGGCGTACTAGGAGGAATGGCCTGGCTAACAGTAATGGCAGACGACCTGGGGTAGCAGAGACGGTGCTGATGCCGACAACCGTGTCCGCATGATCCGTTTGCCACGTCATGGCACAACTTCGCCTAATGGCAGGAAACCTGCGACCCTCGACCGCCTTCGCGAGATGATTCAAACTGGCAAAGTAATGGGATACCAGTTGCCAGCTTACATCCAGGACGCAACCTAGCATGCCCGATTAATGACCAGCGACTACGATTGACGACTTCCGTTCGCATGCTCTCTACGCGCTTGATACCCAGGCATTGTTTTCGTTTTTGCATCAGCAGCGCTTCTATTAGAGATAGATGGGGAGGCAAAAGACAGGCGGCATTTGTGGAGAAGGCCCAGTTGGCCATCAAAAGACTTTCGGTTCATGGGGATGGTTTTGGGGGGTGTACAATTCGGTTGGATTTGGAAAAAGTTTGAGGCCTCATCTGGTAATAACCCTGCGCGTGACCATTGAGGCCTGACAAGATTGTTGTTTGAGCGACGTTTTCTGATCGGCATGGAGGCTCTGGACTATGTGCGCTTCGACATCGCTTCAGCGTCATTTGAGCGTTTCTTTGTACTATACTAGCAGCAATGCATGGCGACAGGGGTGGGGACACTGATATACTCGTCAAAAACAAGAATGGGCTGTGAAATTGCCAGCCGCCGCTCGTCGTGTTGAAGGAGCTCACCATCGATTCAGCAACTGACAGGCCAGCGGAACCTCTATTGGTGCGTACCCACGTGTACCTGCGTTCCCGCCTCGTCGGCGCCCACATGCGAGTGCTCTCCTGGGACCTGCTGTGTGACCTCGTCAACCTGCATCCGACATCCTCCTTGATCGGAGGTGGTAATGCTGCCGATGACCAAGACGCGGCCCAGATGTCAGCAGGAGCTGGATCCCATGTCAAGACGTCAGGCGCTGGCGAGTCCAGATCCAATCCCGGCTGTGACTACCTTGGTACAGGGGTTGAATGCCACCTCAGATACTGTAGCATTCCACCTCCATGCGGAAGCAATATCTCATTCTCACCTCATCCAGACCGGAACCCAAAAGTCGTGTCCGAGGAGCAGCTCTGAGAGTCTCGATGCACTGTTCGTCCTCCTAGGACACTCCTAGGAATGATGAGATTGTAATCATGATGATTACCGTACCATGCAAGCCAAGAAGACCGCAGTCGCTGATGAGCAACAACGTTTGCACTGGACGCATATGGAGTATGCATCATCGCTGATGATCGTACCTTGACTCGAATGGCTTGTTTCCGCCCGTTGAGGGGTACTGCACTCGGCCCCGACTTGGGTCATCGATCATACACCACCAACACGTCGTCGTTTCAATCATGGAAACCGAGGATGGTCATGCGGCCGACTCTGCGTCCGCATCGTGCCCATCACCTCACATGGTCCAGCAGAAAATTTCTCACGACATGTGCAGGTGTCAGGCTTTGCAACGCGTTGAGATTCCTGTGGCCCACTGGCTGACAGGTGCTTTAGCCTGAGGACGTGTGGAGCTCATCATCAAGAGGGGCACCATGGATCATGGTTCACGAGTGTGGATCAGTCTTATGCTCGTCATGAGAAACGGCATCATCGCGACTCGGCCCGTACTATCGCGCGCCTGGAAATGCACGGTTGCCCCGGTGGCTTGGTGGCTGTAGAGGGCAGCGTGGTGAGAAAGCTAATGAGCGTCAAGCTGTTTGATCACTAATGCAAGTCGATGCTCGATAGTGGTCAATCAAGGCAAGACGATATTGACGAGATATTCCAATCGTTGGCACCACCGCTATGTGCCGCGCCACGCGACAGTCGCAAGTCGGGCAGCCCCCACGACCTCGTCATCACCCGCAGACGCCGGTCGAGATCTGCTAAACACCGGATCTGCCCTTTCCAGCAAGTCCACCCAGCAGACGACTACCACCTAGTGCGAGGAGTCCGCTCGGCGCCAACCCCACAACCACCAGCACAGGGTTCCTCCCGTTGCGGAGGATCTCAGACAGAATCGTCGCGGGACCCGACATCCTCACGCCCACGGGCCATCGAGATTCAGGGTGTACAGAGACCCTGCCGTGATTCATCCCGTCCTTGGGTAATCAGCAGAGCAGCAGAGCTTTCCCAGGCCACGTCAGGTCGGATCCCATTCGGCGCGACATCTTCGTGCATATCCACAACACGATGAACGGCCGAGCCCATGGGAGCTTTTCCCGTGCCTCAGCCGGGAGAACCAGAAGTGGAGTTTGCATTCGCTCCTAGATTGAGATACCACCAGATAGGCCGTTGACTTCGGCCGGCTTCATGCATGTTCCCAAATACAGTAAGCAGCCTGGCACCTGCTGCGCTGCAGAATTCTGGATTGCGATCGCAGGCCCCGGTACGAATCGTGAGACATGGCCGCGAAAGTGCCATGGCGAGACTCTTTCGACTTCCCGAGAGCTGAAAGTACGTCGACTAGAACATGGCTCTTGCCGTGCTCGCGCGCCGTGCATAATACACAATCCTTGCGGCTTGACCTGGGTGCATCGCGCGATGGTAGGGATATCTGTAGATGGCAACGACATTCTCGGCGAGGACATGTTCGGTGAGAAGTCTATGGCGGGCAATCAATAGTCTGGCCGTGAGTCCCCGTCTGTAGAGATTGAATCCGTCTCGACTTTCCATCGAACTCGCTTCTGCTGCCGTCTTCAGATCATCGGGCGAGTGATGACACAATCTAGGTACACTGGGCCACTGGCGGTGATACTGCGCTCAGTCGATCGAAGTGCTCTACTCATGTTGGCACAGGCCTTTGTTCATGGCTGACTTGCAAGAAGGTACAATTACAAATTTTGCCGGTGAAATGTGACTGCAACATTACGGACACTATCGATGAGATGACCAGCAGGTTTTTCTCCCACGGTCGCGCTAGGATAGCCATGTACAGAGACATAGTAGTAATGATGGCTTTTGCGTCAAGAGATCCCATTTGGCAGGAGAAGCAGATTCCGATATCCGTCGCTCTCAATCTGGAAAGCACTTCATCAATTGTCGACGACACGACACGGTCTTCAAACGCACGAATCTCAGACATGCGCACAGACTATTTGGAATTTTCAAGCTCGTAGAACAAGCGATCGTCGAAGTGAACGAGATGTATCCTCATCTACATGCACCCAACCCAAACACTAACCCTAGGCTCACAGCCTGGAACCCCAAGCCTGTACAAGGTCGACAATAGTCCTACACGAAGCAGAACATGACATGTCGGTACATCATAGGGGCGGACAGAGTCATCGTCCACCAAGCGATTGAATTCTACATCTGGAAGTGGCATAGTGCTCTAGAATGCCTGCTTACTGTTACAAAGGACATCGGGTCTCCTCAAGCACAATGCCCGCCTTGTCCAACTCGTACCTGCTCCCGAGCCCATGCACACCTTTCTCCGTTGCGCTGGAGGAAAAAAACACAACATCGCTGAACAAAACACCTTCACTCCTAAGCTCGCATGCATCAACGTAGCGACGGCTCGTGCAGCTGCAATCCGAGCCTGTCTATCGAATAGAAACACCACTCCTGTCCGTAAACATCCTCGTCGCCACATTCATGGCCGCCAACTCCTGGAACAACAGCTTAGCCGCGTACGGCATGACCACCTGCGCGATCCTCGTCTTGTTCTTGCACGGCCGACACTCAATCTGCCCAGCCTCTAACTTCGCAATCGGCGTCATGAGACCACAAATCTCGCAGATATGCACGCGGAAGGCGTCTGACACGTCCAGCAGTCTTTCCTTGAGGAAAGCAGAGGCACCGTGCGAAATCATGCAATCCCGCTCCATCTCTCCGAACCGCAGACCACCGTCTCGTGCACGACCTTCGACGGGCTGACGCGTGAGGATCTGTAGCGGACCACGAGCGCGGGCGTGGATCTTGTCGTCGACCATGTGGCGAAGACGCTGGTAGTATGTCGGTCCTAAGAAGACTTGAGCGCGAAGCTTCTTGCCAGTGTGACCGTTGTACATGACTTCGAAGCCACGCTTCTGGAAACCGTGCTGTTGTAGGATCTCGGATATCTGCGTGACGGTGACGTCTGTGAATGGCGTGGCATCGCCTTCTTGTCCAGTGATGGCACCGACCTTTGATAGCAGACACTCGATCAAGTGAGCAATGGTCATGCGTGATGGAATGGCGTGCGGATTGATGATTATGTCGGGCACCATGCCGGTGGCCGTGAAAGGCATGTCCTCCATACGGTAGGTAATACCAATAGTACCCTTCTGCCCGTGTCTCGAAGCGAATTTGTCACCGATTTGGGGGACCTTTGTCGTCCTCGTCCGCACCTTCACGAACTTCAGGCCTTCCGTGTTAGTCGTCAAGATGACTTGGTCGATGATACCATTCTCTGTGCTTCTCAGTGGCGTCGAGACATCGCGCTTGACGTGCATCTTCGTTCTCTGGCCAAGCTCCTCAGCGTCAGGCGCAATAGGCGCAGTCTTGCCAATGATGATGTCGTCGCCAGAGACTCGAGCGCCAGGGTTGATGATGCCGTCAAGGTCCAGCTTGTCGTACGTGCCCTGCTTCATCTTCATGGTGTCCATCCTGCTTGGATTCTCGAATGCCTCAACCACGCTCATGCCGATTTTCTTCTCCTGATCTATGTATGAGCGGAAGAAGAGTGAGCGGAAGAGACCGCGATCGATGGATGATTGGTTCATGATAACGGAATCTTCCTGGTTGTAACCAGAGTAACACGCAATGGCGACGATCGCATTCTGTCCCGCAGGCAGCTCACGGAATTTCAAGAACTCCATTGATCGCGTCGTCGCCAGAGGCTTTTGTGGATAGTAAAGGACATTTGCCAGCGTATCCATGCGCACTGGGTAGTTCGTCAATGTGACACCCATCGCCTGCTTGCCCATGGCGGACTGTGAAAAGGTGATCAGTAATTATCTCATATGCGAAGCTCTCGCCTGTCGATCGACTTACCTGATATGTGTTTCTAGGCGACTGATTGTGGTCCGGGAAGGGAATGATGGAAGCGCACACGCCGAGGATCATAGCAGGGTGAATCTCGCAATGCGTCCACATACGTACGGCCTTGTTCGGAGGCGCCTTGATTCTCCTGTTTGGGTCGTCGTTGGGCTCTGACCATGGCGTGCCTTGCTGCACCAACTTGTGATCTTCGAGGTCTTCTGGAGTCATGATGATCATTGCTGTCTCCTCTTCCTCTGCGTCCAGGAACTCGATCACACCAGACGACACCAAGCCATGCCACCCAAAGGTCAGACGCTGCTTATCCTCCTCGCTGACGTCCTGACCCTCGATCGACTCAAGTTTGTCGCGGTCATTCTGCAGCATGCGGATGTGCTCTTGCTTCAGCACGAGATTGCCATTATTCTCGGATCTTGGGTCATTGTCAACCACGAAAAGTGGACGACACACGCGTCCTGCATCTGTGAAGACCTTGATTTCGCGCTCGCGAGGATCACGGATGATGGTGACTTCAAAGCCAATGGTGTTCTTCCTCCTCAGTGTCCTCAGCGCGTCTGTAAGCTGGCCACCGTTCGAGTGAACGCCCACCCAAGTACCGTTCAAGAATACCTTGGTAGCATTGGGATTAAGAACTGCGTCATACTCCTCCAGCAACTCCATGCCTCGGTGACGCATGTACTCAATAAGCGGAGTGCCAGGAGTACCGACAGAGACGTAGCACATCAATGACAGGTTTTTTACCAGACCGCAAGCCTGGCCTTCAGGCGTCTCAGCAGGGCAGACCAGACCCCAGTGCGTGTTGTGCAGTTGACGCGGCTTGGCGATCTTTCCATCTCTGCCGATGGGTGTATTTGTTCGCCGTAAGTGAGACAACGTGGAAGCGTAGGTGTATCGGTTGAGCACTTGGCTGACACCCGCCTTTGCGCTCGCAGCCTTCTTCTGGTCGCCCCAGTTGCCCGTGGCTAGACAGTACCGTAGACCAGTTGTAATGATAGTGTTTTTCACCCCGAGATTGACGTTGAAGTCGCGACCCTGCTCGACACATCGATGGAGATAGTTTCGCATATCCTTGACAAGCTGAGTGAACTTCAATCGGAAGACTTGCGCCATCAGCGGACCAGCCAGGTCCAAGCGCTTCTTACCAAAGTGGTCACGATCGTCCTCGTCAGTCCTGCCAAGACGTACCTGCAGGAGACGGTTGACCATATAGCCTAAGAAGAATGCTTTCCGAGTCTCCGAGCCCTCCTCTTGAGAGATGTGCGGCAGGAATTCCTTTTGCATAATGTCCCGGGCAAATTTGATACGCCTGTCTTTGGCAGCAGCTAGTTGACCACGTCTGCCAATGAAGTCGAGTGCCTGTTCGCGCTCCTGGATTGCGAAGGCTTCCTCCAAGCATGGCTTCAGAAGCTCAAGCATCTGGGTATCGCTCCTCTTGCAGATGTGGTTGAGAATGTCCTCATCCGACACAATCCCAAGCGCACGGAAGGCGACCACCAGTGGAATCTCCGACTTCACGTACGGCAGATTGATCTTGATGACCTGCCCTTGGGTGGCTGTGCCACGCTCGAACAGCTTGACCTGCATTGTTGATATAAGACGACTGCCCTTCTCGATGGCTGATCTGATCTCAGCGACGACGGGTGTGTTAGATCCCTTCTTCTTGAACACCTGAACAATGTTTGCCGCGCTTCGCTCCTGGGCAATGAGCACCTTCTCGGAACCATTGATGATGAAGTAGCCACCTTGATCAAATGGACATTCCTGATGTGCATAAAGCTCAGGCTCGGATCGGTTGCGCAAGGTACAAATCTTGGACTTCAGCATGACGGGTAGCTTGCCAATGAATATGCGCTCAAATTCCTCGCTGCCATCGTCCTCAGGGTCACGCTCCCAGAACGTATCGAATGACTGCCCATCCCAGTCTTCTGGTGCTTCCCACTGCCCTGTCGACTCGTTCCAAAACGCACCCTCTGGCCGCTCCTTGGCTAGCAGGACGCGCTTCCTCATGCCGAGGTAGATGGGCGAAGAGTAGGTCAGGTTGCGCAGTCGTGCCTCATGTGGATACAGCGGGCGGGTGGAGCCATCTCCTTCGGTCATGGCTGCCTGGGAAATGGTCAAGTGGCCGAGCTCAATCTGCCACCGCCTCTTGACCAGCGTCTGTCCAGTACCGTCATCCTCGGGCGCCAAGTTGCGGTCTACGGCGATGAGGTCCTGCTCGCTTACAATCTCCTGCATTGTCGTGCCCGCAAACTCATCGAAGGAGTCCAGCTGCTGCGACACCAGACCCTTGGCCTCGAAGAAGGACTGGATCACCGTCCAGCAATCCTCCGCCGTTATGGTCTCATCGTCCTGCTCCGCGTACTGCTCGTCATCTACGCCGGCCATCATTGCGTCGCCATTGGTGTACGCCATCTCTGTTGCTCCTCACTCGCCCCCTGCTCTTCTAAGCTTCGCCGCCTACTGCTTCGCCTCGTTGCCGCCGTCTACGTGCTCTTCACGCGCACCGTGCTCTTCACGCGCACCGTGCTCTACTCTGCTGCCTGATTACCTGGAGAGAAGCCTTCGCCAGCGCGATTGAGAGCCGGTGGCGGGAAGCGCACCGCAGACGGGCGCGCTGGTGGTTGGAACTTCGTCACTTGCGCACAGGTCGGGAATGCTCGCTTCGTTTGCTAGTAAGAATGACAGTGATCAGATTCAAGTCAACAGTGTCGCCGGCGATGGATGCGACGTTGTGAGTGAGTTGCGCAAAGGCGGTGGTGCATGTTCTCTTTCATCAGTCGCAGGCACGAGATGCGCTCGAATGCGGATCATTCCGCGCTGCTCAGTGATGATTGGCTGAGATACGAGAGCCGCTAGCGGTAGCCTACCCGAGATCTTTCACATTCACAGTCACATCCTGATGATCTCAGATGCACTCCTCCGCTCAAGCCTTTCGAACAATCAAATTCTTGTTGGACGAAACCGCTTATGTGACGGATACTAATGGATGTTGCTGAGGTTTGGTGCTCCTCACTCCACGAGACCACTGTCGATGGAGCTACTACATACTGAAGTCAACGTCAAATTGAGTCAAGAAATCTGAAGCGGGAGGACACAGGTTGACAGACTCAATGATTGTTTCGTAGTCACGGAATTGATTCTGGAGTCACGACAGTGACTAGTGGGTCATTGAGATGTTCTCAAAGTTACGGCGTTGACATCAAGGTCACTGTGTTGATGTTGAAGACACTAAGCGTGCTGGAATCACTGGATGATGATGGTGTCAATAATTGACACAAACCCGTCAACATGCACCTAATATACTGTTCACTCCTTCGTGCTGATGGTATACATGTTGGTGAGTATTTATGTTGGTGAATATTTATGCACATCGTATTCAACAGAGGAAAGAAGAAGCATTCACTTAGAGAGCACGGGCTGTCTTCACAAAAACCACCGCCAACACCACCGCCAACACCACTAAGGCCCATCCCATGAAGCTCGCCGGCGCCGCCACCACCAGCGCCTTGTGCTTGTCTTCCTGACGAGCACCCTCCACCTTCCCATCCATCTTATTGGCAATGAGCCCATCGAAGGACCCAAGGCCGAACATAAGCGCTGTGATGGGGCATAAGCTGCACCAGTTGAACAGACGTCCACTGATGAGCTTGTGCCGCCTTACAGCGGCCGGATCGTACGCCTGCTGCACACCCAGCAAGCGGCGACCCTCCTCCTCAGATGCCGGAATAGGCTCACGAATGAGATCATGAGCCTTACGAGGCTCGACGGAAGGACGAGGCTGCCAAAACTTGACACGCTTGGCCATTTCCGAGTCGGTGAGGCGACGGCCGGGATTGAAGACCGTGGGCGAGGACGAAGCAGCATTGACGGCGGGATCATCCAAAGCAGCGAGGAAAGGCCTTAAGCCTGTCTGACCCGGGACAGAAGCACGCGATCTGCCTTTGCCTGGATAGCTGCGCGTGAGGGGAGTGAGCTCGTCGAATCCGTCGTGACCCGTACGGTTCGTGTCCTCTGTGCCAGCCCTGGCGCGAGTAAAGGCAGGCTCGGGCGGATCGGGAAGCGGTGAATACGGTCCCTGATAGTGAGCCGACAGCGATGGGGTGACAGGAGAGCCTCGCGGGTAGATGGTCTTGAACGTATGCTCAGTCTCGCTCCAAGCCAAGTGACCAGCAGGACGCTGAGGTGTACACTCGTCGGTGAGAAATGGGTAGCGAAGACCTGTCGGGCGTGGGACATGCTTTATGTCTTCCTGCACAGCTGCTTCCATGACATGACGAAAGCTGTCGCAATTGTCACCACCGGGCTGCAAGTGCTGAGGGATCCTTGGTATGGCTGGCTGGAGGAATTGCGCTTCTTGCGCCTCCGCGGCGAACTCTGCAGCAGCTTGGCGAATAGTAGACCTGCTCGTTTGCCTGATACGCTCCAAAATAACCTCGTTCTGCCTCATTCTTTCGCTGCGAACAGACTCGCCCAATCCTGCCCGCTCGCCAGTCGAACGCTGCTCATTGTGCTTCTGACGCATGACATCCTTAGCGAACTCTACCATCTCGAATTCGTCGACAGGACCTGGCTCTGGCTCTGAGTCGCTGAACGGCATGCGCAGCCCGAGTCTGCGTCCCGGCCAGTCAGCGCGGTGGAAACGACCTGGCGGCAGTGGTGAGCCGTTCAGCTCATGCGCATTCGCGGGCGGAATCGGGACAACGCTACCACGGCGACTTTCTTCATAGTCACTAGTATCAGCATAGCTGCCTTGAGTGGCCTGACTGAAACGGTTTTCTGGCGCGTGCGTTTGCTGCGAATGCAGGTTTGGCCGGCTATGAGGCTCGTCTTCATCCTCCCATTCGGAGCCATCCTCGACAGTGCCACGGCTTTCGTATCGCTCCATGGCTCGGCTGTGGACAACGTTGAGGTTGTCGCGGTTGCGTATTTGCAGAGCAGTGCCGGAAGCTTGCGCCGGTATAGTTGTGTGATATTCAAGGTCGAAGCCGGAGTCAGGGCGCCGATTGTCTGCGTGAGGAGCGGCAGTGCCATGTCCGTACTCTGGCTGAGCAAGATGGCCAGCATGGCGATCCGTAGCACGGGCTCGAACAACAGCTGGCTCAGCTGTCTCATCTTCGTAGACTTCCTGAGCATTGAGCCAAGAGCTTGAGCTTGGGAAGGCGCGAAAATTGTTCGCCCTCATAGCATCGGCGAAGTCGGGTCTGCCAATACGTATAGGAGGCCCGAAGGCCCCGTCGTCGTGTGTGGCGGCGTGCATCTCGTGTGCAGCGTGAATATGCTCATCCTCGTCCACTGGTGGTATATTCTCTTTATCATCATCCCAGCGCGGTATATATGGAGGGATTGCAGCTTCCTCGAGATCTCTGTTGCCAGTCGTCAGGGGATCACGTCGAGTCTGCGCAGGCGTGAGACCTAGGAGCTCCCCAGTCGCGCCATATGTCTGCTCGCTGGTCGGGAGCTCTGTATTGTCTGGTTGAATTGCGCCACGAGCGGTCTGAGGAGCTGGCGTGGGAGCAGGTACAAGGGGTGGCAATCCGGGTGGCGAGCGCAAGCGCTGCGGGGCTCCAGCCATACGTCTCTCATTTGCTGGGAGGAAGGGATTGTTGCTCATGAAGGTGCTCCTGCGCTCTTCCTCGGCTGTCGCGCGGCCTTGCTCAACGGAAACGCTGGAGATTGTGTCATCCTGCGCGTCACGCGCGCTCCTGTAGCCGTAGTGGTCGACTATGTTCGTGATGGTTGTGTCGCGCTCTGTGCGGAATGCATATCTGTTCGAAAATACGGCTCGTAAGTGTGCTCATCGAACGGAAGCGTGAAGGACGGGGGGAAGATGGTACATACGCCTCAGCATCTGCACCTACATCACGGCCCGCTAGACCGCCTTCGTTTGTTGGCACACCAGCTCCAGTGGGCTGTCCAGCTTGAATCATTCGATCGATGTTGTCGAAGTACGCCTGCCTAAGGCTGTGCTCGAACTCACTCTCGCTGACATTGAGGTCGAAGGGATCACTGTATGTGCTTGGAGCACCCGTGGTACTGGCGCCGCGCGACCTTGACCTGGACTGCTCGCCCGTCCCCGCTTGCTCCTCGGCTGGTGGTAATGGCTGGGCGGCAGAGCGGGCTGTCGACATCGCACTCACGCCCTCCGCGATGCTACGGTCTTCTGCCAGGATCAGAGTGGGTCTTGAGACTGGTGGAGACCTGTGCGAAAGGGGTGATTCCTGGTACGCGACTCCGGTATCGAGTTGACCGCTTGCAGCTGGCTGGCTGGGAATACGCATGATGTTATTTCTTGCGATACTGAGATCCGAGTAGAGCGGGCGCCCGCGGCGGCTCCCATCCTCGCTTGAGGGCGTCGAGCCCCTGTGCGCGATCGAGTCGCCGGTAATAGGATCGTACTGCATATCGAGACTGTCTTGTGAGATGTCAAAGTAGTTATCCAGTAGTCCGTCAATCTCTGCTGGCGTTTCGATTTCCTTCGTGCCCTGCTTCCCCGTCAGGTGATTGTAGTCAGGTTGGAACATCGGCACTTACAAGAAGCAGTGAGGCGTGTGGATTCACGAGATCGAACGATGCGCCACTGTAATGCAGGGTTGCAGGGCTCGTTGGTGGCGTCGGTTCGCTGAGGTTTCCTAATCATGCGTCAATATAAGAGCAATGAGCAAAGTAGAAGACTCGCTCACCAAAGGTCCCTAAGCGAGCGTATCCTGGAGGGGTCGGGAACTTGAAGTTCGAGAGTGTGTAAGTCGAATCGCCGGTCGCGTCTTTCCCTCCTCCTTGTGCCAATCTGTCCGTGCTTTCACCCTCGTCACTCTCGCTCCAAATGCCCGCAAACCTCACTGAGCGGTCCTGTTTCGCTTTGATACCCTCGCTCTCTGGCCGCCTGCCACGTGCCGCAAGGCCTCCCCGTGGCCTCTCAGGTACGCACACACTCTGCACCTGCAAGTGATCTACCGACTCTCTATCTCCAATGACGCTTGCCAATACAAGCCAGCCACCATCGTCCGCCCGCCGCGGCAGTCGCTTGGGAGGTTTGGGGCCAGGGAACTTACGTTTCACTCGCAGCGGCTCGAGGAACACGCGGCAGGCCGCTTCACTGCTCGATGGCAGGTTCAGCCCAGGCTGCGCGACTGGTGTCTGCGTAGGCGTTGACTGCAAAGTGGTGATAGTCGATGAAAGCGATGGTGAAGCTGCAGAAGGATGTTGTTGTGGTGTTGATGGTGGAAGCGGTATGAGAAGTGCTTGCGAGTCAGGAGACCGAGCGCGCGGGAGTGGCGGGCTGCTAGCTTGGTGGCTGTTGGCTGGCGAGTAGTCGCCGGAGAGGTCTCGTCGAGAAGATTTGCGCCGGAGTGGTCGCGGAGCTGGATTAGGTGACAGGTCGAGGAGTGGCAACGCTTCGTGCTGTGCGTGGAAGAACTCATGCAACGTGACATACGGCGAATCTCGCCGCGGCGGCGACGAGGCTGGCGATCCAAAGGGTTTCGAGAAATTGCGTGCTGAACCAAGTCTGCTACTGATGCCGCGCTCGCCTTCAAGGCGGGGCACACTCGAGGGCTCCATCCTGGCCAACGAACTGTTCTTCCAGCACAATCCGCCCGACAATATCCAAACCAAGTTCCCAACGCTACCGAGTGGCTGAGGGCAGCACCGGACCTGTTGGAGCCAAGCAGCTGAATGAGCACGGCGGGAACCACTATCTCCAGCTCACAGATCGGCCCGCGTGGCTTCACAAGGTCGCTGGAGCCAGCTTTCGTTCGCCTGAGATCGCTCACTTCAGAACGGCAGCTTCTAGACTCTTCCCTTGGTCTCAATCAAGCAACGTCGTGCTCCAGCTCGAAGCGGCTCGCAAGGTCACGAATGGCAAATTCAAGGAATACTCAAGACTGTGCCCTTTCCAACGTCTCTAGATCCGCCCGCAGGAATCCCGTGGTATTTTTATATCGTCGCACAACGAGCGTATAGAATCTTCATGTCTTTGTCAATAGCGGACAGCAGCCTTCAGGATGGCAACGAGAAAGGCATTCTCCAGCCGCGAAACATGCCTGCTGCAGCTCGCGTTCTTATTGAGACGTCAAGCACGCCCTGATGCACTGTAACGACTACAAATGAGAGCAAGAATGGAATGCATACTGAGTGAAGTCGCGAAGAAGCGACGTCCAGATACCAAGCCCGGGCATGTGCGACTGCTACCACACCATCGTGACCCACGTACATCCGCCAAGGCTCTGACACACCAGAAGTTCAGCGAAAATATTGTTGCTCCCATCATGAGCTCTGCTGTAGCTCGCCCACGTCCAGCCAGGAGCGTGGCACGCTTGAGGTGAGGTTAGGAGGACAGCAAAGCCGGGTTGCCAATCAGCAGCATGTTCCGGGTGCGGCGTTCTCCGCCCGTCCCATGCCGTTTCTTGGGAGGCCAATTGCAACACGCCAGCACCACCGCATCTTTCATCAACCACACAAAGACACTTTCGATTGATGCCAGGAGAGCCATGCATCAGACCGCGCGAGCCTGACGATGGAGGTGTGAAGTTCGCTGGTTCGCAGGGAGGCTATGCAGGACCACATGACGTGCAGATTCTATTACTTGCCACGAGGCCGGCGAATGGCGTGCACGCAATCGCCCTTCGCCACTGGTTTACGCAGTCAACATGCCGGGATGCCAGATCAAGCAGCGTGTGGAAAGCAAAGAACGTCGGCCGCGCGCGAGGTGCTAAAAACTCGAGAGGAACATGATCCTTTTCACGAAACACCGAGGATTTGAGTCACTTATGTCAGGATTGGCCTAATTGCGACCTTCAATCAGAACTAAACCTGAACATGCACTTGCAATTTGAAACGCGCAGTATGCCCTTTTCGGCTCCGCAATTTCATGCGACACTCAGCTTCAGCTGTTTCTTCGACCTTGTTGCGGACAGGTCGCTTGGACCCGGTGTGCTATGAAAGCCGTGAAAGGTGTCGAAGCTGCCGCCCCGGTGCACCCTGAAGTAATGGCTCTTTAGCCAGCCTTCTGTTTATGAAATACCTGCAATCGTTGGAATTATCGGCATGGGGCTATGCTGAACCGCTCAAGGTACCATCGTCGGCCTAGGATTTCAAGCTTTTCGGATTCAAGCTCATCGCCTTCGCGAATATTTCCCGGCGTAGCTCAGGAAGCCTTGCCCCTAGCCTCCTCGATGCCGGCCTTCTTCTCCTCGAGCCCGTATCCCATCCTCTGCACTCCAATACCCTTGCCGTACACCAACTCGCCACCCAGAGCCGCTGACAGAGCCACGCCCGGCAACGTCAAACCACTCAACACCATGCTCGCCCTCCCCGGCACGAACCCTGGAATGCGGTATCGAGCATAGATAGCATACGAGCTAACAGCAAACGCCACAGTGTTCAACACGCCATGCAAAGCTCCATACGTTATGCTCCGGTCCACCACCTCCTCCCCACTCTTGCCCGGGTTTGTGACGACCTCTTTGTCCACACGATTGACGCCGCCTTTCTTGTACAGCTCCCAAAACTCAGCCGTGCCGCTCGTCATGGCTGGCAAGCCGGAAATGACGCCGATGACATGACTTGCGAATGCGAATTGAGCGACTTGTGGGAGGAAAGGCGTCAGGCGTGCAAGAGGACTGAGGAGCGAAGAGGTCTTGCTGGCTGTCGTGAGGCCATAGAGGGCGTCGAGGCTGTATGCGCTGGAGAGGAACGCCACTGGGTAATGGACGATTGCAGGGTGGACAGGGTGGCTGGCAGCAAGTCAGCTGGAGTGATGGACCTGTGGTGATGAGTGGCATACCTGTTGCGGAACGGCCAGTCGAAGTGGCCCAGCTCAATGGCATCGTACAAGTTGGAGAGGAGGCCCATGACTGTCAGTGGATGTGCTAGATAAATGTTTCAATGTCCTCAATGTAGAGAGATCTTAGTGGTTGAAGGGCGAGTGAGAGGATGTGAAAAGCTGCTTATCCAATCTTGTCGTACTTACAGGTAGTGATGGATGCTACATTCAAGAAGAAATGGACTAATCATCGTGAGCTCATTGGCTTGCAACCTGCGACCAAACAGAATGGCATCGTCGTGACGACAGAGGGCTATTTTGTGCTACATATACGAGGGAAGGTAGGATGTACCTCGTGGGGGAGCTGGATTTTTGAACGTGTCACGCGCGACTTGTGATCACGATGAGAACTCATACAGCATCTGTTCAGTAACTTGCTAGGAGGTATCACTAATCTGAAAACATATCATACTGGTACTCCTCTCCATCTCACGACAGGATCTCGCGTCGCCCAGGCGTCACCTTCGCATCATTTGAGTTTCGGATCAATGCTTCTCCGCGCATATGCATTCACGCACTGCGGATGTCCTCCTCACAGTGCTCTGGCGCTGTCCACTGCCCTTACAATGCCATACGAGACCGCTGCTGCCAAAGCGCCGACAATGAAGGTCTGCACCGCGCTCCACGCCGCATCTTTGTGCTTGCAACCTGTAAGCAATGCCTTCGCGTACCCGAAGCTCACCAGGATGAGCGCGGTGATGCCGATGGAGGTGAACAGAGCGTGATTGACTTGCTTGAAGACAAAGTAAGGGATCATAGGCAGGAGACCGCCTGCGTCAACAGAGTCAGCTTCATCCTCATCGACAGCCACGCAGGCGCTTACCGAAGAAGTACGAGATGCCCATCACAAGTCCCTCCAAGAATGCCTTGTTCGTGGCTGGCTTTTCGAGCTTAAGCTCAAAGTCCATCATGAAGTGAACCCAGCTCTCCTCGTTCCCTTTGAGAGCTTCGACCACACCCCTCGATTCAGCCCTATCGATCCCATATTTCTCAAAGATCTCGTAGATCTCGATCTCCTCAGCTTTCGGACACTCTTGGACCTCTCGTCTCTCACGTGCTTCTTCGACCTCGAAATGCTTCTTCTCGGTGACGGCCGCTAGATAAGCTCCCAATCCCATCGAAATCGAGCCTGCGAAAAGCTCAGCCAGTCCAGCAAGGATCACGACTCTCGTCGAACCCAACGCCGTGAGGCCCGCCGTGAGTGCGAACGGGACAGTGAGACCATCTGCGAAGCCGATGATACTGTCACGCACAAAGTCGCCATGCACTGTGTGCTCCTCGGAATGTTCTGCGTTAGGATTATGCTTTTCGTGAGATCGATCGACTTGCCCCTCGTCCTGCTCAAGAGTCGCTTGACTGTCTCGTGTGATGGATTCGTGATCCATACTCGCCAACATTGTCTCAATTTCCGACGCCAGAAGGCGGAGAGACATGATTCGCACTTTTTGTAAACGATTCTTGTATGCGAAGGCCGGGAACACGCGTGAATGCTACTTCTGGAGACTCGAGTGCCATCAGGTCTGTACTTTGTTGGCACAGGCAGTTCTGTGGTGACCGTGGTAGCGTCCAAGAAGTGGCCGTGTTGGTGTGCCACTGCGTTGATCCGTTAATCGGATAATCTCAATTCGCTGGATCTCAGGTCATTGTTGTGGTAGCCATGTCCGTGGACTCCTCACGGACAACTCACCGCACACACCCCGTCACAAGTGCTTCGACGCAGCAAACTCTGTGTGCAATGCAATAACTAGCTTGTTTGCGGACAGGGTTCTGGTGCCACGACACTGTGTGGCCAGTATCGCCACTGAGAATGCTTCACTTCGCAACTCTCGATCACCATGATTCAAGTTCCCCTTGATACGATCGGCATCCTCTTCGCGTCTTTATAATGACACCTAGAGAATCACTCGTTCGTCCAGCGGTCTTGAAACTGGGGCCGCGGACGAGAAGTTATCTTGATGCTCGGGTCTGGGCAATAGCCAGCCCAGCCTGTGCTAAGCCCATGCCTCGATGATCAATCGCTGGGACGGGTATCGAAAGCGCAATTGATGAAAGCGGCCGAGGACCCAAACTGCTACCTAGCCAAGCTGTCGGCAAGGCAGGCTCGGGTCAATGTCAAGTGCCGTCGCCGCAGCGGACTCCTCCACATACCGACGGGCTTGAGTTCGCGTCGTTGCTTGCGTAAGGTGCACTTTAACAGCTTTCTGCAGGCCAGAAGGTTGCTTGGCTCGTGAGGGCTAAGTCTCTGCTATTGGCTCAAGTCAATTCCAATGCATATAGCGCGGCTGACGTGATTTCTCAGCCTTCGAGTACAGGATGCACGTACTGTATAGATTACAGATTCGGTGTCCGTCAACTCCGTGCTAGCTGGTTGATTTTATAATGCAATCCTTCACAAGGTACTGATGGCGCAACGACTGCAGTAACGTCGGAAGAACGAGACTCACCAAGGCAGCTTATTATAAGTCCCGCTTGTCCCCTTCAAATTGTCACCTCAGTATTGCGCCAAGTAGCACATCGCTTTGTCAACTTGCAAACGCCATCTCTTTGGTGTAAGCACAACTCTACGATGGCGCCAACATCAAAAGATGGGCCCTCGCGATACATCGAAGCACACAAGGATCCCCAAGGTCCCGGAGACGCGCGTCCGACAGCTTTACAGATCATCCAAGATAATGGACTTCTCGGGAGGCTGACTGACAAAACCTTCCTGGTGACCGGCGGGACTGACGGTCTAGGCAAAGAGACTGTCCGCCAGCTTGTAAAGACTGGTGCGCGTGTATTCTTCTCGGCACGAAGTCCCGAAAAGGCCGAACAGGTCAGAAATGAGATCCTGGCCGAGGGCACGGCGGGCGGTGATCTGGAAAGGTCAAGACTAGAGTGGGTCAAGATCGATAATGCGAGCTTGCAAAGCGTGAGAGAGGGCATAGAGGATTTTCTGCAGCGCAGCGATAGCCTCAACGTCTTGATTGCAAACGTGGGGATTGCCCTCACTCCTCATGCGGTCACCGTGGACGGCTTCGAGAAACAGTTTGCTGTGGTGGGTCTGCTGAACACAACACGACCCTCGGAGCGATATCGACTGACCATGCACTCATCAGAATCACCTCGCCCACTTTCTGATGTTCCAGCTCCTGCAACCTTTGATGCTGAAGTCTTCGAAGCCAGACTTCCATTCTCGCTATGTGGCTGTCTCCAGTTCTGCACACATGTTGTCCTCCGTGCAAATCGGCAACTACAACCAAGACACCAAGGCAACAGAAAGGGTCGACCCGCTGTGCTCTTTCACCGAAGATACGTACAATCCTGCGGTCGCGTACGGCCAGTCCAAGACCGCCAACATCTGGATGGCGAACCAAATCGAGCGTCAGTACGGCTCGGAGGGGCTGCACGGCTTAAGCACCCATCCGGGAGTGATCTTCACGGCTGGATGGGCCGGCTTTGACGAAAAGGCGGCTGCCGGGCTTGCACAGCTATTCGAGTCGGATGCGGTGAAGGCTAGCGTGAAGAATGTTGAGCAAGGTGCGGCAACCCAAGTAATGGCGGCAGTTGACAAGGAACTGGAGGGGAAGGGCGGACTCTATCTGGACGACGCGCACGTTGCAGACCCGCTTCTCGAGGAGCAGCCGTTCAGCTTTACCGGGTACAAGCCCTGGGCGTATGATCCTGAAGGCGAAGTGAAGTTGTGGCGCGACTCGCTGGCAATGGTTGGTCTGCCGGACAGTAGTTCTCATGCCTAAGCGCGGATGAAATCCTACGATCTGGTGATGTCTCGGATCACAATGAGCTCAGTTGAAAATTGACTTTCTTTAGGGATCTTGGCACAAACGCCGCTCGACTTCCTCTTGTTATTACATGTACCTCCAGTATGTCCCCGTATCTATTGATAGGAATATCCTGTGTCTGCGGTGGCTTTTCACAGAAAGTCCGTCGCGCGACAGTGAGACAGGCATTCTCGATCTGCTACGCTTCCTCGGGACCGACTACATGTATTGATGATGAGCACACGCCACACGCGATGCCCATCAAGCCGAAGTGATCATGTCATGTCCACTGGAAAGAAGCAGCTGTCTTCTTCTCGCCGAGAAGGCTGTGGACCATGCCCCACGTGCGAGACAGGTGACTTGATCCCACGGCAGCGGGCTCCATGGACTCTCATTTTGTGGTGGCCGAAAGGCGACCTCATGACGGCCCCGATGTCAACGCCGGAAGTACATGCCTCGCCGCAGTCGGCGTCGCACTACACACTGAACTGTACCTCTAGCCGTCCATTGACCTCGGTTCGAGAAAGATGCTGATGGTGGTCGGTCGGTGGACCCTCCGAGGACGGACACCGGCCCTGAGACGGCAACGAATATTCTGCCGGAAGCAGAGCAATATAAATCAGCTTCCAGGAGGAGAAGTCATACCAGAACAGACTGCTTACATATGACCTGGCACATATGTAGATGGCTACTAGAGACCAGTGTTCGGCTGTCCGGCACGGCAGAACTCCCACTAGCCGGCACGCTACTCTCATGTTCCACCATCTCGTGCGATACAGGAGGCGAGAATGTCAATAATTGGCGGCTGCCATACAAGGCCGGCCAGGGAGCGCGATGCGGCATGCACAAGGCCCGCCAATGCATCTCCTCCCTCTATCTTACAAAAGTCTTGCAATTTCTCTCACATCATCATTCTTCATGATCGAGCCTCAGTGATCTGCTAACTCAGCATCTCCCACCTCGGCAATCATGGACAAGGCGAGAAAGACCGTCGAGCAGTCGGTTTCGAGACCATCAACGGGTAGTGGCAAGGGCTCACTTGAACCAGCCGAGTCGAGACAACCATCAGGCGAGGGAATCGGACGGCCTCTAGAACGAGTAATATCTGGACCGCCTTATACGATATTCAGCCCAGCATCGAAATTGTTCATTGTCATCACGGTGTCACTCTCCGCTCTGATATCTCCCTTTGGCGCAACAACGTTCTATCCAGCCTTGGATGTCCTTGCCGACGAACTCCACGTCACGCCGTCCTTGATCAACCTCTCCTTGACCACGTACATGATTGCCCAGGCCATAGCACCATCCTTGATCGCAGGCGCATCAGATAACACTGGTAGGCGGCTGTCCTTCATCGTCTGCTTCATCATCTTCATATGTGCGAATGTCGGACTCGCATTACAGACCGCCTATGCAGCACTGTTGGTCCTACGCATGGTGCAGGCTTTTGGATGCAGTGCTGCCATTGCGCTCGGTACAGCAGTCGTTGCAGACGTGGCTACCTCGGCGGAGAGAGGTCGCTATATGGGTTACGCCACCGCTGGTGAGTCTTGGAAATGGTAGAGACACTGACCATCCAAAATAGATGTGCTGACGACGCGACAGGCCTCCTTTTCGGCCCTGCTTTTGGTCCGACTATCGGAGGTCTACTCATCGAGTACCTCACTTGGCGAGCGTGCTTCTGGTTTCTGTGCATATTCACGGGCGTGCTACTCGTGATTTTTACATTGTTCTTCCCAGAGACATGCAGAAATGTCGTGGGAAATGGCTCAATACCAGCAAGGGGCATCAACAAATCGATCATTGGCGAATGGCAGCGACGCAAATACATGCGAAGGATGGAATTCGGAGATGACAAGTCGTCGATTCATACCACGAGGCCGAAGAAGAAAGCAAGCTTCCCGAATCCGTTGCATACACTGAAGATCGTCGCAGAGAAAGAAAGCGGTCTGATCCTTTTCTACAATGGGTTCTTCTTCACTGGTATGATGATGACTACGGGTGCCATTCCCACCCTGTACAGCGAGCAGTACGGCCTTGACGTGTTAGATACTGGCCTCTGCTATATCTCTATGGGTGTCGGAAGCCTGGTTTCGACGCTGACAATGGGCCACGTCACGGATTGGAACTTCAGACGCCATGCCGCCCGCCTGGGCTTCGCCATCACGAAGGGTCGACAACAGGATCTCTCCAACTTTCCAATTGAGAAGGTGCGGTTCCAGGTCGTCTTGCCAGGGCATATCATAGCTACATTGGCTTATATCGCGTTTGGATGGACCGTGCATTACCGCACCAGCCTCGCAGGTCCAGAGATTGCACTCTTCTTTATTGGCTTCGGAGTCTCAATGGCCTTCAACCTCACAAACACTCTGTTGATCGACCTCCACAAGGATAAGCCTGCGACAGCGACGGCTGCCGTGAACTTCGTCCGATGTCTGCTCTCTGCGGGCGGAGCTGCAGCGATTATCCCAATGTGCAATGCTATGGGCATTGGATGGGCGTTCACTTTCATGGCGCTGGTGTATGTGGCCTGGATAGCAATGCTCCCTTTACTTATGGCTAAAGGTATGAAGTGGAGACAAGAAGCTGCAGCCGAGAGAAAAGCCAAGGAAGCAGGTGCCGCGAAAAGCGAGCATGATGAGGAAGCAGAAACGAAAGGTCGAGAGCAACGAGAGGCCGACGACAAAGGTGAAGAAGTCGAGGCTGATAATCCTGTTTGAAGCATCGCTAATCATGCGAGGAATTGATCCGTTCGCCTCCAAACTCTGCTCTATGGTTCCCACCTACACGGCCGCCCTCGAAGACATTCTACTCGTTCGCCAATGCCTGCGCCCCTAGATCGTAGAATCACCTCCGAATCGCTGCACAGTCTATTGAAAGTGTGGACCCGCACGCTGCCATCAGGGACGTGCGCTACTTCGCATTGATCTGCTGCGCTGCAGCTGCCAAGATCTTCACCCCCAACGGCGCATCCTCCTTCGGCATTGCCATCTCAACGAAATACAACCTGGGCTCACGGCCAAACTTGGGATCCGCCAACAAGCCCTCCAGATCCTTCCTGCAAGAGATCTTGTAGCTGCTGCAGTTCTCGTGCGTCGCACCCACCGTCTTCGGGTAATTGGCATAATCCCATTTCGGGACATCATTGTACCCAGCCTCCATGCCATGTACCCACCGCTCGATGGTGTACCCGTCGTTCTCGATCAGGAAGATGATCACAGGCAGCTTGTGCCGCAGCATCGTGCTGACCTCCTGGCCCGTAAGCTGGAACGACCCATCGCCTTCGAAGAGGACGACCCTTTGGTTCTGCTGGAGCTCACGAGCCGCCACAGCCGCGCCTTGAGCAGCTGGTAGAGTGAAACCGATGGAGCCCCACAGGACTTGAGAGATCATGGTGACGCCCGCAGGCAGCTTGGTGACCCAGGCGCCGAATGATGCCGTCCCGGTTTCTGTCAGGAGGATGTCGTCCGGCTTGAGCCATGAGCCTATTCGCGGCCAAAAGAATTCGTGTGTGATCTCGTCGTCTGTGTACGTCCTTGAGAATTCTGCAGGCAACGCCGAGACCACACCGCTCATGTAATCTGGTCGTAATTCTGTTCCATTCAACTGAAGCACAGGATGTGCCTCCTCGTTCGAGGCATAGCCGTCGTCGGAGTGCTGATCTGCCAGCTTCCCGCCATGGCTAAGTTCTGTAATGAGGGCTCTCAGGACCCAGTATAATCGAAGATCATCGAAACGGGCGTAATCGATCATCGTGTACCCGGCCTGCAAATCGATCGTGTCTCGTTGGGCGATGTTGGACGAGAAGCCCATGGTGTTGATATCTGTCTTCAGAGCACCGATCGAGAGCACTAGGTCTGCTCGTTCGACAAATTCACGTACAGCTGGATGGGACCCCTGCCCAGCGTACACACCGATGAAGCCTTCCAGAGTCTCATTGACGACGCCTTTGCCCATGGGCATCACCGCGACGGGAAGCTTCGACACCTGGACCAGTTGGTCGACCTCGTTGCGCAGCCTGTGTTGCTGTGCACCGCCATCGACCAGGATTAACGGTCGCTGAGCAGTCCGGAGTCTCGCAAGGATGTTCTTCACCACCGTACCTTCTCTGTCCGCATCATTAGGCTTCGGCACCATGCTGATGGGCTTCTGCAACCTCCGACCGTCCACTTTCTTGGTGGGCATGTCGGCAGGCAGTCGAATATACACCGGTCGCCTCTCTCGCCAACACAAGTCTAAAACTCTGTCGATCTCTTCGGCCGCGGTCCCGATGTCGACCAGGTTAGCCTGACCGACAGTGATCTCCTGGTGCATCTCGGCAAACATTTCGAATTTGCCGTCGCCCAACGAATGGTGCAGGAGTAATCCAGACTTCTGCGCACTGACAGCCGGGGCACCTACAATTTGCACCACGGGGACGTGCTCAGCATATGAGCCTGCCGTAGCATTCATTGCGGAAAGTTCGCCGACACCGAACGTCGTGACCAAGGCGCCCATGCCTTTGACTCGGGAGTAGCCATCAGCGGCATAGCCGGCATTGAGTCTGTAACATTGTTGTCAGTATGCAGTATGCGGCCTGCCTGTTGCGCGAAAAGCAAACATACTCATTGCAGTTGCCAACCCATTGGACTCCTGCCTGCTCCAAGTAGTCCAACGCTATCAAGTTGAAATCTCCTGGCACGCCATGTATGCTCTCAACTCCGAATTGCGCCAGTCGACGGAACAGATATGTTGCCAGTTCCACATCAGAAGCCTCTTCCCGTATCGACGCCATAGCCACTGTGCCAGACGCCTTGTCGTCGATAGAGATCGATGACTTCTTGCCCTGCGAATTTGCGGATGGAGGGAGAAGCTGATGTCGAGATGCGTTAGCACTGGGTCACGCGATATGATCCCTTCTCGAGGTTGTTGTCGCAAATAGGTTTCAGATAGAAGGAAGGAGCGTCGATTTCTCCAAACTGGTGCCAAACGATATAGAACTAGAACTGCTTAACGTCACTTGTCTGTACATGTAACGCGTGACCCTGATGGATCTGATACAAAAACAAGCTCCACAATGTTCATTGCCTCAATCCTCTTGAGAGAGGCGGATCGAGCGCATCCTTATTACCTGTGAGCCTTGACCCGCTACTGCACAACCATCTCACAGAGCCGTGGACTCCGATCCGACGCTGCCCTAGAGCATAGTCGCATACAGCCGCTTATTGGTTGATCAGGAGGAGGTCCTCGGGATAGGCATTTACGACCATGTGCGACCATCAAAGGAACAGGATCTTTGTATAGTTGACCCGAAGCTGACTGATCGTTGGGTGACATGCGGCAGGTGTCAGAGGACTAAGCCGAGCGAAGAACGCTCGGCTCAAGAATAATGCAGCCAATGAGAGTTCTTCAACAGGAGCTCGGCATTAGCCATCAGGGCAGTCTCGGTTCAACTCCAGATGTATTTCGGCTGAGACCACTGAGCCGGAGCACGACGTTTGTTCGTATCCTCCGGTCTTTGCTGCGGGATATGGTCCCTGATCACCAGCAAGCTTTCTCAGCCCTAGTCACCTGAGTAAGTGGAGGAATGTCTCCTTAGTCTGCTTAGCCAATGGAAGCTGATGTGCTACCATGATGAATAACCTGGTTCGTCACGAGCAGCCGCAATTCTGGCATGGCCCAAGACTAAACTGGCGACTGCCCGACAACCGCTGCCACACCAGACGGTCGTCGATCGCGACGCAATCAGTCACGCGGAATAGACAAAGATGCACAGAAGAAAGTGAAAGGTGTGAGAGAGATCGTTAATTCCCCGAAGCGTTCAGGCGGCTTCCATGCGCCCCAGAATAAGCATGCCCGTTGGCTCCCGCGGCCGGCGTGATCGGAAACAATTTATTGAAGACGTTGGTCGGATCGTATTCCGCCTTCAGCGCCTGCAGTCGCTCATAGCTGTCACCGAAAATGTCTTTCGAGATCTCATCGTATTGCTAGATGGAAGGAAGAGCATGTCAGCTTCGCATATATTACAGAGGTCGATAGTGAAATACACAGAGAGGTCACGCTCACATCGTAGTTCCCATACAGCAATACGCCTCCTTTGTGGCCTCGAACACTCGCGCCGCCCTCGATACCTTTGCTGGTCGGCATGCCATGGACTTCGAGCTCCTTCTTGAAGTCCAAGCTTCGTTCTCGTGCCCACTGTCGGCACTGCTGGTCATTCGCGGGGTCAGACCACATGGGCATGATCAAGCTGTTCAAGTGATAACCTCGATTCGCAAAGCTACCATTGTCTTTCTGGACAACCACAGATGGATCGTACAATTCCCAGGCGACCATAGTCGTCGCCGCGTCTGGCGTCTCTTCCGTGAAACGGTCAAACTCTGCGAGCTGCTGACTCAAGAACTTTTCGCGAATCGGCATCACGAAAGCTGCGCCTTTCATGCTGCTCCGCATGCCAATAATCGCTGGCACCATCTTGTTGACCTGAGGGTATGGTCCCATCGCTAGTGTATTCACGATCGGACCAACATCAAGCAACGGCTTGAAGAGTTCTCTGCCCTCCTGTTCTGTGCCAAAGTATGATGCTAGGAAGAGAAGCACACTATTGCCGCCTGCATCTGGAGGCTTGCCGAAGCCCAGAAGACCGCCTGACTTGCCTTGAGACTTGCTGCGACCGCCGGTCGACGGTACTGCATATATCTCATTAACAGCCTTGACGAGCTTCTTGACATTTTCCGGCGTAGGGAGAAACACAAGTGTTCCCATGTAGATGTCTTGCTGTGGATATGCTTGGAAGACAAATTCCGTGGTGACACCAAAGTTCTGCCCAGCACCGAGCAAGGCCCAGAAGAGATCGCTGTTCTTCTCTCGGCTTGCAGTCACGATCTCGCCGTCGGCCAGGACGACTGTTTGCGAGACGACATTGTCAATCACCAGTCCATACTGACCCGACAACGCGCCGTAGCCCCCGCCGAGAGTCAAGCCGCCGACGCCAGTATCTGCAACAGTGCCGCCGACGGTGGCTAGGCCATGCCTGTACCCAGCTTCGTCAACATCCCCCCACAACGCGCCGCCTTGCACATGAAGTTGCTGCTTCTCTGGGTCGACATGGACTGCCCTCATGCGGCCGAGATCGATCAGCATTCCTCCCTCGGTGCTGCTGGCCCCGGCTGTGGAGTGCCCGCCGCCTTTGACTGCAACATCGATGCCGTTGTCTGTGGCAAACTTCAGGGCCACTGAGATCTGCTCAGCTGTCGTCGGCACGATCGAGACCCCGGCTGGCTTCTCTGCCGCCCGAGACCAGCGGAGCAGAGTGGCTCCATACCCCGAGTCAGCAGGCGTGAGGACCTGGGCTGCGGTCCCTCTAAGCAGCTCCCTCAGCTGGGAGATATGGATGTCGCTGGCGACACTTCTTTTGGTCGCTGGTGCCATGATGTCGAGATCGAATGTGAGACGTCGTCGTCAAGATACAAACCTGCCTCAAGGCATCGCCACCTCAGGCAGTCAAATCAGCTAGTATATTCTAGAGCTACATATATCGAGGTGTCCGGGCCGTGCCCTGTATCGCAGCCGTGCAGCTCCAGCTCCATACATGTACCTAGTTTGCTCGCGGGATAATGTACAAGCACAAATAAACCCTCTGTCTCGATTCTTCTCATGGAGGCTTACGTGAGCTTGGAAGGATCATCTCTGAGCATGCGCTGCCATGATTATTCATACAGAGCTTTCATAATGTGAAGTGCTCTTGCAGGGACCGTTCCTGACTGGTGAGATGGCATGAGGAGTTCTAATGTTACCGTACGTTTGTCTTTTCAATGCCCCCCCACCATGGGATGGCCTATCTGTATCTCGGCCTACAAAGTCAGCTTGGGGAGCAACAGTATATATACACAGCACTGGCCCTCGAGATTGATAGAATCATAGATAGATCTTATGAATATGGCCAGACTGCTCAAACAGCCGCTGAAACTCGCCCTCATCCAACTCGCTACCACCGCCGACAAGAGCGCCAACCTCTCCCACGCCCGCACCAAAGTCCTCGAGGCCACCAAGGCCGGCGCCAACCTCGTCGTCCTGCCTGAATGCTTCAATTCACCCTACGGCACCAAATATTTCCCCAAATACGCCGAAACCCTCCTTCCCGATCCGCCGAGCGCAGAGGATGCACCCTCATATCACGCGCTAAGTGACATTGCAAAAGAAGCCAAGTGCTACTTGGTAGGCGGCTCCATCCCCGAGTACAGCACCGAGACGAAGAAATGGTACAACACGAGCTTGACGTTCGGGAAGGAGGGGGAGCTTTTAGCCACACACCGGAAGGTGCATTTGTTCGACATCGACATCCCCGGCAAGATCAAGTTTGTCGAATCGGAGGTGCTGTCTCCTGGCAACAAGGTGACACTCCTGGATCTGCCAGAGTATGGCAAGATCGCCGTCGCTATATGCTATGATGTGCGCTTCCCAGAGTTGGCCATGATTGCGGCCAGGAAGGGCGCGTTCCTTCTCTTGTATCCTGGTGCGTTCAACCTCACCACAGGCGCTCTGCATTGGGAATTACAGGCGCGGGCGAGGGCGGTGGACAATCAGGTGTACGTCGCGCTGTGCTCCCCTGCCAGAGACATGGATGCCGACTACAACGCTTGGGGGCATTCGATGATCGTGGACCCGAATGCTGAAATCGTGTCACAGACCGATGAAAAAGAGGGTATCGTATATGCTGACTTGAAGGGCGAGAGGATTGAGGAGGTGAGGAAGGGCATTCCCATCTACACCCAGCGACGCTTCGATGTGTATCCGGACGTCAGTGAAGGCAAGATAAAGTATGAGGAATAAGATGTTTATGTGAGGAATATGGTTGCAACATGCCCTGACCAAATACCTGTATGCAAGGCACCTCCCGATTCAGTGCCAGGCTACCTTATAGCAAGCAAGATCAGGGCTGTTCATCGGCATGCCGACAGCCGTTGCAATGTACCTGCTTGTTCAGACCATCGTGCCTGAAACAAGTATCGGGCAGCGATGGATGCAGGTTGCAGCAGCAGCCGCGAGTATGCCTTCCTTGTAATGCTTCTGCGTTCCTCATCCGCCCATACTATATGCACCCTCCAAAGATGTCTGTCAGCCTCGCTTCCATTGGATCATCATTCTAGACGTACATCCTGTCGCCTCTCACATCCTACGCAGGCACTCGTGCTGGGCGCAGTGCTCTGCTTCCGCTCTTTGGACTGTGCCACCACGAAACCATCATATCATAAGCATCACGGGTTCATCACGATAGAAGGCATATCACGTCCTCGCGACTTCAGCGATTGCATCGCCAGGCGGGCGGACCAGGCCAACGTATCTGCGCATGTCTCGCGCCATCACAAACGCCAAACACGCATGCCAGCTTCAACAGGAGCAGAAGAAGAAGTGACCACAATGTTGGACGGACGGCCAAGGCCGGCATTGCAACACGCTCCCGAGCTGTCCCAGCGTAGAAGCTTAGTAGACTGCTCAACAACCGCAATTCCTGAGCTTCGGCGCCCATTATCGGCAACGAACTTCGGCAAGCCTGTGAGCCATTATGCGCGCAAAAAGCTACCCTGGATAGAAGCGCACGAGAGATCGAAGCAGGCGCAGAATGATGAAATACTCAGCACACAAGTGGGTGTTGGCGATGTTGAGCCGGCGAAGGCGGATGTAGCTGAGAAGTCGGACACGTCCCCAGGCGCAGTCGACACATGCAAATCTTGTTCGCCTACACCTCCTCCTGCTGCTTTGCTCGCGCGACACTCGGTATCAAGTCTCGGGGGCGATCCGAGTCTCCGAGCAACAGGGTCGACGCCCTCCCTCCGCAAGAACGAGAGGGTCACCAAAATGAGGACAATGTCCCTATCTTCTGAGCCACGTAGAGGGATTGGGTACGCCTCCACCATGCAACACGCCAAGGCTACTCTTCTCGGCAAAGGCAAAGCCACGCCTCCACGACTGGACGACACCAGCCCGTCCGAATACAGTACCACGCTGTCAACAACAGATGCAGAACAGATTTTGTCTCCTTCGCCACCACCGGAGCGGCTTCTGAGGAAGGATCCTGCTTCATACGAACGACTGCTGATGAAATTACCAGCGAAAACGAGGCAAAGGACCCATGGCGTCATCGGTGGCCATGCTCATCAGTGGATGGAGGGTCAGCACGGCGTGATGCTGGCCAATGTTGCTCCCAGAGGTGAAAAGCGTACGTGCAAGAATGGCGAAGCGGAGTCTGAATGTACCTGCTCGTCTGGTGCCCGAGCAATGCCATCACTTGCAAAGACGAGTACAGTGCAGCATGCCGCGAAGCCGATACCCACTACTGTGCAACCTGCAGTGGTGGAATCTCGGCCGCCATACCACGGCGATGCCTCGCTCTCGTCTCCGGTTGCTGGAAGATCTGCCACTGGACTAAGACAGCAGCCTGCAAGGACCGGCACGAACGTCCCAAAACCGCCACCACGTACAGCTGGAAAGCCTTCGCTGTTTCCCGTGCCTTCGCATATGATGGAGTCGTCGTCACATTCGACCGATGTTCCATCACACCTCCGGATCACAACATCGTCTTCCGATCTCGCCATGGCGACAAGTCCGCTCCCGTTGCATACCAAGAGGGCGCCGGCAGAACCTCCAACCTCTCCACCTTTGGCTGGATCCGTCAATTCTTTGGCCCGATCAGCGACTGCAATGACGAACATCTCGCCCAAGGCGTCAGTCCGGCCTACAATTGCGGGCATGAAAACACTGGCAAGTCCAAGGAGAGACCTCCGGCGTGAAACGAGGACGTTCAACAAAGCCGTCACAGGTCTGGAGAACTTGATGGAAGAAGCCATCAATGCCGCCGAGGACGCTAGCCAAGGTGACAGACCAGACGATGTAGCATACATCCTCGATAACGCTGCGGAGGCATTGAAAGCCACTAGCTCCTTGGCCATGTTACAGGAGCGGACTGACGATGACGGGAAGAGTATGAGACCATTACGCCTATCGGAGCATGAGTCCGGGCCAGAGACGGGTTCTGACATGACCGAAACGTATTCGATGGGGTCCAGCATTGCCCAAAGTCTGGATCGAAGCTACGAGACGCTGCCGACTCTCAACACCCAGAGCGTGAACCCAAGTAAGCAGCCTTTGGTAGCTGATCCATATCTGACTAGGGAGGGCAAGAGGCCCGTCTCGCATCGCGCAAAGGCGAAGCGCAGTCATTCATTGGAGTACTCCTCGGATGGCAGCGACTCCATGACACGGACTCCTCCGAGATTATATCAGCCACCTTCCGCGGCTTCTATCGTCAAGGACTTTGCTTACAATCGTCTGAATGAGACTGGGAGAGCAGCTGCCAGAGCACCAAGGTCGAAGTCTCTGTCCGCTGCTGCGACGGACTTCGGTGGCCATGGAGCTGCCGCAGATTACTATGGTGACCAAGGCCAAAGCGTCGCCGACCAGCCTGGCGTGGGGCGAAGCACTGTGCATAATCGCAAGCTTCGTAAGAGCTTGACCGATGGCATTATTGGTGCTGGAGAGACCAAGAGAGGGTTCTTGACGATACCTCAGATGCAACCGCCACAAACAGCGCAGAGAGAAACGCGGGCCGGCAATGGCAAGGTGCAACGTAAGCGTGGGCCACCATCCGTCGAAGCTATTCCAGCGACGCAGGCCGGAGCCTTACAAGAACTTTCGACGAGGGCCCGCCTCGATGATGCCGAGGGCGGCCATCACCTGCATCGAGGTCGTCGTCGGGATAGGAGAGTGTACCACCCGCATCTGAGCGACTTCTTCGAAAATGCGTAAGTCAGATGATGCGATGCACACCTGCGCATCACTAACGATAGTGGCAGCTACTACCGTATTCACGAACCAGACCAAGCACCAAACGATCCAGGCACGCTCGATCGATCAGCTCAAGCTCCGGATGAGGAGCGCCGGACCTCGAGCGTTACTGACGAAAGGTCCGTCTTCTCTTTCCGTTCTATTTTCTGCCTGCAGAAGTCATATCTTACACCTTGTTCAGACCACCCTATCCCCTCAAGAATCCCTTCGCCGATCCTCCAGCCGAGAAACAACGCTCACCAAGGTTAGTGGCCCCTCTGAAGCCGCTATCATTCCTACGGATATGGACTTCGGCTTAAAGCATCCTCGCAGAAACCACATCTCATTACGTTCGAATCAGACCTTTTCGTTGGGAAGGTACCATCGACGTCAACCAATTGCAAGAGAGTGGCATGATGCCCGCAAGAGGTGGACAGCAATGGTTGTGTGCGGCAACACGGTCTTCGTTGGGCTCATTGCGGGGATCTATGTAAGTCGCTCTTACGTTGGCGGAGATTTGACCGCGCGCAGGAGAAAGCTGGCCAGCGTGGTTGATGCTGACGTAGGGTCCCAGGCCGGAGAGGTGCCAAAGATGCAATACCAGCTCTTCGATAAAGATCACCATGTCATCCTGGGCAACGTGCTGCTGTTCCTGGGCCTCGGTCTCACGACGTTGATCGCATGGCCCCTGCCACTTCTTCACGGACGTAAGCCATACACGCTCGTGGCATTCGGCATCATGATCCCTCTGCAATTCCCGCAGGCGTTAGCAGTCACCGGATATCGCGACCCAGCCAACCCCATCTTCCGCTGCGGACTCCTGATTCCACGGGTGTTCACCGGTGTAGCCCTCGGCTTCGCCAACATCAACATCTTGCCCACATTGCTAGACCTGTTCGGTTGCAGCCTGATGTCCGAGCGTCCCCACCAGGAAATCGTCATGCATGACGACGTGCGGCGTCAGGGCGGCGGGATGGGGATCTGGCTTGGACTCTGGTCTTTCTGCTTCGTCGGGTCCCTCTCCATCGGTTTTTGCGTCGGCGCATGCATCATTGCCAAACTCGGGCCGCAGTGGGGGTTCTACATTGTGGTGATACTGCTTGCATTCTTTATGGCCATCAATGTACTGGCGCCAGAGCCGAGACGTGCACCATATCGACGCAGTATTGCGCATTACTTCAGTCACGAGGAAAATAAGACCAAGCGAAGGGTGGCGAGAGGCGAGGTGAAGCTGCACATAAGCAATGACGGGCCCAAATGGTGGCATCAGGAAGTCTGGGCGGGGTTGGTGTTGACGACGAGAATGGTTCTGCAGCCGGGATTCTTCGTGCTGATGTGCTACATTGGCTGGGTCTACGCGCAGGTGACGTTGGTGATCCTGGTGAGCTCTGCCACCCGCATGCCCTAATTATGCTGCGCTAATTCTATGCCAGCTTCAAGGGGCCTTGCTGTCGCGCGACTACCGCTGGCAATCCTAGAAGGTTGGCTTAGCATGTTTGGCTCTTGCCATCGGCGCCCTGCTCGCAACACCCATGGACAAAGCCAGCATCTTGAGTCGTGCCCGCTACAAGCCCGAGCGCACCGACAGCATGACGATGCACGCACGCCGACTGACCTGGTCTTCTCACCTCATGCGCCGATGTATCTTCACCTTCCTGCTGCCAGTCGCGGGCGTAGCCTACACTTTGACCGCTACAGGCCCGAGCATGAACTGGACAGCTCCGACCATGTTTTGCGCCTTGGTCGGATTCCTCTCCAACCTGGCAATAGCCGAATGTGTTGGCCTCATCATGGAGACGTTTGATACATGCGACCTACAGCCCGGCGTGAATCAGAAGCATCGACTCCAATCCATGGCTGAAGAGACCAAGAGAAGACGCACAAATTACTCGTCGTTCCCTCGCGTGTGCGCCGGCTTCTTCGCCGCCCAATCCCTCGGCTTCTTCCTTGCCGCGGCCAGCACTGGCGTTTCTGGCTCCCTCACACGAGCCGTGGGTGCTCAGATCGCCATCGCCATCGTCGCCGGCGTGCTCCTGGTCATCACGTTCCTCTTCATGCTCATCATGTGGCGATTCCGCCAAGTCCAGGTCATCCCAAACGGGCTGTGGGACAAGGCGACGAAGCGTGGGAGCATTGCTTGGGGGGTGGCGGCTGAGGATCCGGAGTGGAAACCGGTGATTGTTGGGAACCCGAGCGGGAAATTCAGGAGGATCAATCTGTTGGAGATGGGGAGTTGGACGAGATGGAGTGAGATTCGGAGGCTGAATCATTTGGTGGATCGGCGGCATGGGAAGCCACCACCTTCGGGGCTGAGGGAGAAATGGGGGTGATGGGGGAATGTAGAGATGAACGTACCTGTGAACCTGAGATTGTGCAAGCTGCTGACTGATGCGATTGGAGGTTATGTACCTCATGAAGGCTCAGTCGCTTCCTTCTTGTCCCGACGACTGATCGTGTACACCACGGAGCCTCGTCTTACCCACGGTCACGAAGGCGTCAGGGTGAGGCGGGTTCGGGCCATCACGCTGTCGTGAAACTTAAGATTGCGCAGTCACATGAAAGCGATGCATGCATGTGCACGATAGCTCTCGTAGTGAAGGCGGAGATGAATTGGAGGGGAAGCTGTTTATGATATATCGTCCGCTGAGGATCGGTCCGCTCCGCCCCGCCCCGCTCCGCTCCGTCGCAGACGCGTCTCTCACACGCGCCACCGTGGTTGCCGTTGCAGCCTGATCGCTCGACATCACGAGTATATAAGGTCTCAGCAACTCCGCCCTGCACGGCCGACGCAAAGCCTTCTCCCATCAGACCTGCGACGCATAACAAGCTTGCGCACATAGCAGAGGTCTGGTGTTGTTATCTGGACTTCGCGAGCGTCACCCGCTTTCTACGGCCGTCCCACGAAATTTCGTGCGAGACATCACACACGCCATGTCATGACCCAACAGCTTGCCGGTTCCACGACATAGGTTTGGCCCACGTCGCCTGTCGCCATGGCCTCTCTCGGGCCTGCCGCCTCAGTGGGCGAGATTGAGGACGAGCTCGACTTCGTGAATATTCTTATCGAGACGCTCGACCCCGAGGCCGACGAATACGCTCAGAATTACGAGAAACACATGAGCACCAAGATATCCCTCGAGCAACGTCTGGCTGCGCTTACGCAAACGGCATCGCCGATGCCGCAGATGGATGGTCGGTCGGGTCAGAATGAATTCTGGCGTACCACTCTGGGCGGTAGACCTCCGTCACGCCACAGCGACTCCAGCCTGCACGACGGCCTTTCCAGTAGTGGTTTGAAGCGGGTGGCAGACCACGAAAATCCTGGAGTCGGCGACCATCGCTCGAAACGGCAGACTCCAGATCCAGCACGAGTCAGCACGCCATCATCGTCCAATAATTCATTTGTCATGGTGGAACGGCCTCGAGCATCATATTCGGAGGGGGCGAGAATCCGGCATGCACAGGCCGAAGCAGCCTTTGAAAGGCAACGCGTTGCACAGAGGGCAGATGAGCAGCTAGCGCGGACTCTCAGTCAGCAGCAGTCCGCGAGTAGGCCGTCTTCGGCCATTGCATCTTCTTCCGGACGGCCCAATGTGCAGACCACACTCGGCTTCAACGGCGCCGTCCAGCGGCCGCCTCCGGTCAAGTCTGAGTCTCAGATCAAGTCCGAGCCGAGCAATCCGCAGCCGGGTGAGCGTGCGAGACCCACTCGCGCCGTCGTCGACCTCACTGGACTCGATGACGATGACAGCGACAGCGATATCTCCGAGATAGCGCCTGAAAATTTCACGCCGAGCGGACGGCAGTCGCAACCATATAGCCATGCTCCAGCCCCGCCAGCATACGTTTCACCATACGGTGGCCCGGTGTTCACCTCAGGGCAGCAGGGACGCATGGGCTCTGCTCAACCAGGCCGTCCGCAGTACTCGATGCCTGGTGCGTGGCCTGGCATGCAGCCTCCGCCACCGAGCTATGGTACTATGCAGCAATACCCCTCGAGGAATGTTCAGTCGGGCCTCTACATACCTTCTGCGAACATCCGTAGTGGAACCAGCAGTGCATCTGGCCAACTAAGCGAGCTAAACTACTTGGTCAATGGCCAAAACGCAAGCCGCAACGCGTATTCGATTGGCGATGACGACGATCTCGTCTACGGTGGCACACAACCACGATCAGATCCGCTCAGCAGTCTGTACGCCGGCCAAGAAGATCTCTATCGTGACAGGTATGAGGCGTATGCTGGACACGACCCGACGAAGACGAAGGAGGAAATCGAAGCCTTGCTCGCTAACATTCGTCCGGACGAGGAGCTACCTGCTCATCTGCGCGTACAGACGCCGGAAGGCATGGCCATCAAGCTTAAGAAATACCAGGAGCTCGGTCTGACCTGGCTGAAGAAGTGCGAGGAAGGCACAAACAAGGGTGGCATTCTGGCCGATGATATGGGTCTTGGGAAGACAATTCAAATGTTGTCGCTTATGGTGTCCCGCCGCTCGGAGGACCCGAGATGCAAGACCACATTGATCATTGCCCCAGTAGCCTTGATGCGCCAATGGAAAGAGGAGATCGCCACGAGGATCAAGCCTCTTCACGCTCTGTCTGTCTACGTGCACCACGGTCAGGCGAAGAAGAAGAGGTTTGCCGATCTCCGCATGTTCGACGTTGTGCTTACCACCTATGGTAGCATTGCCGCCGAGCTCAAGAAGGCGGAAGCCTTTGAGCTCCGTCGAAGGAATGATCCGGACGCTCAACCGTACGATAAGGAGAGGTGTGCCCTGCTTGGCGAGGAATGCAGGTGGTACCGTGTGGTTCTGGACGAAGCTCAGTGCATCAAGAACAGGAACACGAAGACTGCCAAGGCGGCCTACCGGTTGAATGCGCAATATCGGTTCTGCATGAGTGGCACTCCCATGATGAACAATGTGGAGGAATTGCACTCTCTGATCCATTTCTTGCGCATCAGGCCATATTGTCGCTGGGACAAGTTCCGTATGGACATCGTACAGGGCCTCAAGAACGCGCGGACCAGAGACAAAGCCATGTCGATGCTGCAGACTCTGTGCAAGGCTGTCATGCTACGGCGGACCAAGAAAAGCACCTTTGAGGGCCAGCCCATTCTGGTTCTTCCGGAGCGTGTGACCGAAGTTGACAATCCCCAGTTCAACGAACACGAGCAAGATTTCTATCAGGCATTGGAGCAGAAGACGACCCTGCAGTTCAACAAGTACTTTGCCGCAGGCACCGTCGGCAAGAACTATTCGGCCATCTTGGTGCTGCTACTTCGGCTGCGCCAGGCGTGCTGCCATCCGCATCTGGTCAAGGACTTCGGCGTCGCCACGGCTGCAGACCTCTCTCAGGACGATCTGGTCACGTTCGCCGAGTCCCTAGATCAGAACGTGGTGGCGAGGATCAAAGAGAAGGAGGGCAATTTTGAGTGTCCAGTCTGCTATGATGCCACCACCAATCCTGCCATTTTCATTCCTTGCGGCCACGACACGTGCTCCGACTGCTTTGCCAGGCTTACGGATCCCAGCAATGCGGTCGCCGACGGGAACGAGAACGCGCCTGGTGGTAAAGGCAAGTGCCCGGAGTGCAGAGGGGAGATTGATTCGAAGAAGGTCACCGACTTTGACAGCTTCAAGAAGGTTCATCAGCGCGATCTTCTCACGGTCGAGGAGCGCAACCAAGAATCTGTAGATGAGGAAGCTGCAGCCGATTCTGATGACAGCAGCGACAGTGATGATGACGACTCCGAGGATGGTGACGACGCTGACGAGCGTGGCAACCTGAGAGGCTTCATCGTCGACGACGAGGACGACGAAGCGGAAGGCAGCGAGACTGAGGTCGAGGAGGGTAATGACAACGCCGGTGAGGGTCCATCCACTGCTTCCCGCCAGAAAGCGAAAGCCAAGAACTCCCAGAGAGCTCTCAAGAAATCGAAGAAGGCCAAAGGTAAAGAGAAGAAGAAGGAGGCAAAGGCCGTCACCCTGGCTGATCTCAAGAAAATGGCCACACGCAATAAAAAGTTCAAGAAGGCGTACCTGAAGAAGCTAGAGAAGGACTGGGTTTCTTCTGCCAAGATCGAGAAGACTCTTGAGATCGTGCAGACTCTCATGCAGGCTCCGGAAGGCGAGAAGATCCTCATCTTCAGCCAGTGGACATCTCTACTCGACCTCCTCGAGGTGCCGATCCATCGTGCAGGGCACGGTTACGTTCGCTATGATGGCAGCATGAATCCGAGTGAACGTGCCGACGCCGTGGACAATTTCCGGGACCACCGCAAGAATATTCGCATCATGCTTGTTTCACTGAAGGCTGGGAATGCAGGCCTCAATCTCAACATGGCAAGTCAAGTCATCATTCTTGACCCGTTCTGGAATCCTTTCATCGAGGAACAAGCCATCGATCGGGCGCACCGTCTCGGCCAGGAGAGACCAGTCAAGGTCCATCGTGTCCTCATCGAGGGCACGGTAGAAGACCGTATCATCGCGATCCAGGAGAGGAAGCGCGAGCTCATCGGACAGGCGCTAGACGAGAATGCCAGCGCGAACATTGGGCGTCTGGGCGTGCGCGAGCTGGCATACCTGTTTGGTGTGACTAACAATCCCAGTCAAGCTGTTCAGTACCGTCCACAAGAGCCGCAACGTCGTCGTTGATCACGTGCACAGGGAGGAGGAGGAGGAGGATGACAACATGACGAATCTTTCGTTTCGAGCATATAACGACCTACATGTACTATTGGTGAAATTCATGCATATATGGCGTGGCTCCGGCATCGCGTGCGCAGGGTTGGCAGAGCATGGTGGAGACAACAGTATATTATACCCCCTGCTGTATTTAGCTCATGCGAACACGAAGGTCGCCGATCTGCAACGATGAATAGGTAAATGTTCTCCGAATACGATCTGCTGGACGAAAACGACAGACATCCACGTTGACATAAGCTTCTTTGTCGCTCTTCACCCATTCAGGCCACAATCCTCCGAGCGCCATCTGTCTCATAGCCCTCCGCGCCCTCCAAGCGTTGGATCAAGTAGGGCGTTGGAGGGGTCATGTCTTGGTGGAATTGACGTCTGGAGTGTTGTGGGCGAGTGATGGCTGCTCGAGTCCAGGACCTAGGTGGCGCTAGTCCTAGTCCTAGGCTTCGTAGTAGTGCATCTGCCACCGCGCTTCTTCTCGTCTGTCGTGTTGTCAGACCAACACGGGGCATAGACATGTACATATCATATCTCAGGGCTGATGGATCCTCACGAGTCCTCTGTCTTCAACGCTTGTTTCTGGTCAGGGCGACGACGAGGTAAGATGCCACCTACCGCACACCATGCATCATCATCATCCGCAACATCGTGGTTGATTTCAAGAGTGAGACCAACCGATGACAATGTCGGCGAAACTGTCTGCATTTTTGGGAAAGGTAGGTGTTGAGCATCCATCCATCGATCGAGCCGAGTACACGCAATCAATCGCTGAGCCTGAAAACACACACACCAGTGAATTTCCAGTCATGTCACTCACCCTAGCCCCCGGTAATCGAGCGACGTCCTCGCACGCCCGAACCCGCATCTTCCCAGCTCCCCACCCTTCTACTCCGCCGCGCCTTCATACCCCTCTCCCGACCATCCACGCACGTCGAGGATCTCGTCTCTCCACCCGACCCGTGACCCGCGGCACCACAATGCTCCTCCTCCTCCTCCTCCTCCTCCTCCATCCCGCGCCGTCCAAAGGAGCAAAAAGATCCAGAAGTAGTTTCCCCCCAACAAATCCAGTGCCATCGAGACCCCACGGACATCACCCCACCCCACCCCCCCTCGTGGCACCCACCCACGCCCCCTCCCCCGCCCACACCACCGGCCACCCCAGCCGCCGCTCGACCCTCAACACCACCCGCGCGCCCCTCTCCCATTCCGGCCCGTAATCCAGATCCTCCGTCTCGAACCAGAACCGCATCTCGCACCCGGGGGCCGGACACGCGCGCGGACACCGCAGTTCGCTGTCGCAGCGCGGGGCCTCGAGGGCGGTGAGGTGCGCGCAGAGGCGGAGGGCGAGCGCGACGAGGCTTTGGTGGGCGAGGGCGGGGCGGTGGTAGGGGTAGAGGCGGATGCCGGGGGCGCGGAGGTGGTAGGTCTCGTGGATGAGGAGGGTGAAGGGGGCGAGGGTGATGTCGGTGGTGGAGAAGGTGGAGAGGGGGTGGGAGTGTTTTCCGAGGCGGAGGGGGGTGGTGGGGGTGGGGTGGAGGAGGGTGGAGAGGTCGGGGAGGGTGAGGTGGGTTGTTCCGCCGTGGAGGGGGAGGAGGCGGGTGGCGGGGTGGCAGTGTCGGTGGGATCCGGGGTGGCGGAGCGCCGGGGGGAGGAAGGCTGTGCGGGCGTGGGTGGTGTGGCAGGCGGCGCAGGCGAGGCGGGGTTGGTGGGCCGGGTCGGTGTCGGCCTCGTTCTGGAGGGCGTGGTGGTAGGCGTCTCGGCCGAGGCGGAGGAGCCAGTGTCTCCGCGTGCTCTCGCTCGCGCAGACGGTTGCTATGTTGGCGGGGGCGGAGCAATGGAAGAGTCTGCGGCAGGTCTGTCGGAGGCTGAGCTGGTCGATGGCTTCCAGGTGAGCGGTGATGGCGAGCCAGAGTTCGTCCGGCAGGGCAAGGGCGCGCACGACATTGGTCGGGTTGACCTCTTCGAGGGGCTCATCCTCGACCGATTTTGGAGTCCCTTTCTCTATGGAATCTGTCTCGACAGGCCAGTCGTCCTCGAGATAGCCGGGACCAGGCAGGTTTCTCCAGAACTGCATGAAGAGGCTCGTCGAGAGTGACGAAATGCTGTGGGTTTGTGGCAGCTCAACGTGTGGAGCATCGATGAATGCTGTTATGATAGCCACTCTGGCGAGAGCGACGGCGAAGCATGAAATTCGTCGAATGTGCGCATTGTTATAAAGCCCCGCGGGTGACCGTAGTAGCGTTGACCATGGCGAGGATTGCCAATCGTGGAGCTGGTGAAACACGAACGAGATACTGTGGGTCCTTGGGGTTGCTTGGTCGAGCTGACAGGTGGGGTGGGACAGAGCAGAGCATTTCACATCTTCGTTGGACCAGCATCAAGGGTACATGGGTGGTGTCCTGATGCGTAGCTGACAGCCATGGACGGGTCGATGGTGAGAAGTTGTCTGGTCGATCAAGCCTTAGAGCTGATTGACTTGCAATAGCGTCACAGAGTCAGCCTGAGTGGCAGGAACATCGCGCAGCAGCAATATCACGACTTGGTAGCCAGCACAACTCATCCAGTCGGAACGTGAATTCAATCCTCCCCGGAACTGCTCCCCTCCTCATCTCCATCCTCGCCATCCACCAACGGCACGACCCGGAAATCCACAAACACCACTCCCTCCCCTCCACCCGCACCTCCGCCTTCCACCTCGACCAAGAACTGCAGACTCAACACGCCCTCTCGATCCAGCCTCACCGACACCTTGGTCGCACTCGCCATGGCCCTCTGCGCGGCCTTGACCAAAGCAAACTTGAAGCTCGCCGCCGTCTTGGCACCGCACTGATGCGTCTCCAAGATCGGAGTGTCGCCTGCGCCGTCCGCCTGGAACTCGACAGTCGCGGAGCCCAGTGCCCCCGAGGCCGAGAGGGAGAGGTCGGCTCCTGGGCGTGATGACGGCGATGCGGTGATGGTGAGGATCTCGGGGTTCAGGGAGGAAAGCTCGGCGATGGCGTCGAGGAGGGCATTGGAGCGCATGATGGTTTTCACGGCCACGGCGTCTCGGGCGAAGGGGATCTCTTCGGTGCCTTCGGCTTCGTAGGTGGTCAGGTCGCACGTGGTGGTGACGCCGGCGTCGGACATGTAGATGGTGAGCGGCTGTCCTTCGCCCTGGTACGTGAAGGTGCAGACGCCGGAGACGCCGAGGGTGGGGTTGGAAAAGGCATTGATGCCGGCGTGGCGGTGGAGGCGATGGGCGGCGAACGAGTCATGGTCGCCTGGTCTTCGGGCGGCATGGGGATCGGAGAGGGAGAAGATGTTGAGGGTCTCGAGCAAGGCGTCGAGGCTGATTTCGAAGATGGGTGGGTCGGGCGGGTCATCTTGGGAGGAGGGTGGTGGTGGGGCATGGTAGGTGTAGGAAGCAAAGAGGGATTTGTCGAGGAAGACGAAGGCCTCGATGAAACTGCCGTCTTCGGTGGTGAAGCGGATGCCTTCGGGGGAGATGCGGACCTGAGCGGTCTTGGCGAAGGAGATACAGCGGAGGAGGATGAGGAGCTGACGGGCGGAGGAGGAGGTGGCGGAGAAGAGATGAGGCGGGGCCATGGGGGCTGCTGGACGGGAATCTTGTTGGGGGGAGGAGGATCTAGCTGAGGGTGCTGTGATATATGTGGCGAGTTGTAGGGCAGTAGATAATAATACACGACTGTCCACCACGCGGCTCCCTGACGGCCGCGCCTTCCCTTGTCGCTGTCCGGCAGAACGGTGGAACCCGGCGGCGGGATGGGAGCGGGCCGGGACCTCGCGTGCCGTGCGGTCTTCGGTGGCGAGGGGAGATGGAGGTGATGTCGGGTGTCGATGATGATCAGACGTAGACGCCGACGGCGCAGATCATGTAGACGGCGCCGAAACTGGAAGGCGCGTTAGGTCGTTAGGGAGCAAGCCTCAGGCAGGAATTCAGGCAGGAGATCAGGCAGCGACTTACCCACAGGCGAGAGAGGCGGGGACGGCGTAGATGGGGAGACTCTTGAGGGAGGAGTTGTCTGTCATCATGTGAGTCCTGATAATGATAATGATGAGGAGGAGGATACTGACTCAGACCGAACAGTCCCGTCAGGACCAAGGCCGCCAGCAGCAGCGAGAAGCCGACGGCGAACTGGGCGTCCTTGCTGATGGCCGGCTGGAAGGGCTGGCTGGCCGACGCGTGCCAGAGATCGTGGAGGGGCGTGGCCGACGACATGGTATGATGTGTGTTGATGGCTGATGTATTGATGATTGATTAATCTATATATTGATTATTGATCTGGAGCGCATCATCAATGGTGGACAGCTGGCTCGGCAGGTGGAGGGTACCACATGTACGCGGAGCCGCATCCCGTCTTCCCGTCGTCCCGTCCCGGAATCCCGTCATCCCGCATGCCAAGCTTCACGTGCAGACAGATTACCCCACACGTGCGTCGCACTTGCCTCGTTCGTGCCTTCCTCACTACTTCACCACTGGAGCCTGGAGGTTCGTTCACGTGCGCGACACGCGACACGCGATGGCACCGGACGGCATAAAAGATGAAGGTACGCGTCGACACCCTCATAATCAACACCAACCATCCCCCAACATGCCCCCCACTGACTCGCGCCTGCCAGCCCCCAAGCGCAAGGCCGACTCGGACCTGAACCGCGACGGCGACGGCGACACCCCCGCCCACCACGCCAAACGGCCCAAGCCCTCGCCCTCGCCCGATCGAGACCCCACCACCACCCCCACCACCTCCACCACCACCCCCGCTCCCCGACCCGCCGTCCCCTTCCCCGAGAAGCCCGTCGTCGTCGAGGAGCGCAACGGCGACATCTCCTTCCAGGTCGTCAACAACGACAACAAGCCGCGCTCCATGATCATCCTGACCGGCCTCAAATGCATCTTCCAGAAGCAGCTCCCCAAGATGCCCAAGGACTACATCGCCCGCCTCGTCTACGACCGCACCCACCTCAGCATCGCCATCGTCAAGCGGCCCCCCGCCGGCAGCTACGCCGACGCCTCGGCCATGCCCGGCGAGGTCGTCGGCGGCATCACCTACCGCCCCTTCAAGGGCCGCCAGTTCGCCGAGATCGTCTTCTGCGCCATCAGCAGCGACCAGCAGGTCAAGGGCTACGGCGCCCACCTCATGTCCCACCTCAAGGACTACGTCAAGGCCACCTCCGACGTCATGCACTTCCTCACCTACGCCGACAACTACGCCATCGGCTACTTCAAGAAGCAGGGCTTCACCAAGGACATCACCCTCGACAAGCCCAAGTGGATGGGCTACATCAAGGACTACGAGGGCGGCACCATCATGCAGTGCTCCATGCTGCCCCGCATCCGCTACCTCGAGTCCGGCCGCCTGCTGCTCAAGCAAAAGGCCGTCGTCCACGCCAAGATCCGCGCCGTCAGCAAGAGCTACGAGGTCCACCAACCCCCCGCCCAGTGGCAGAGGCTCCGGCCCGGCCAACCCCTCCCCGACATCGACCCCCTCGCCCTCTCCCCCATCAAGGAGACCGGCTGGTCCCCCGACATGGACGCCCTCGCCCGCCAACCCCGCCGCAACCCCTCCCACTCCCTCCTCCTCCAGCTCCTCTCCGCCCTCCAGACCTCCTCCTCCGCCTGGCCCTTCCTGCAACCCGTCAACGGCGAGGAGGTCCACGACTACTACGACGTCATCAAGGAGCCCATGGATCTGAGCACCATGGAGAGCAAACTGGACAAGGATCAGTATGAGACGGTCGACGACTTCGTCCGGGACGTCTTGCTGCTGGTGCGGAACTGCAAGCGGTACAACGCCGAGAACACGCCCTACGCCAAGGCCGCCAACAAGTTGGAGAAGGAGATGTGGAAGAAGATTCGCGAGGTGCCCGAGTGGAGCTATCTGGAGCCCGACGGCTTCGAGACCACCGCGAGACAGGAGGTGTAGATTCATGACATTGTTGACCAGATGATGAATTTTACGATGATGCAATTGATCTCTCCCTCTCTCCCTCTCTCTCTTTCTCTCTCTCTCTCTCTCTCTCTCTCTCTCTCTCTCTCTCTCTGTCCCCTACACTCGCTCGTTGCCACGTATCGATCGCCGAATCTTATAAGGGCACCGTGGTAAACTTCGGATCAAGTGGCGTAGTCTGCTCTAGGGATGATCGTCCATTTCCTTTGAGGATCGCTCAAGCACGAAGCCCGCTATCTTCAAGATGGTCACATGATTGATTTCCAAGAGGTCTAGAGTCTCTGATATAGATCGATGATGCCTGTCGTGTCCGGAGGAGTCGTCGTTGTGGCCGGGATGCTGAGTCCACTGGGGAGGGGGAGGGAGAGGGCGGTGATGAGAGGGTTGTTAGGCCTTTCTTCTTCTTTTTCTTTTCTTTGCTGTGGGCGTGGAGATGGGAGGTGGATTGATCGGTTCTTGATGAGCTGCTGTGTTTTGGTGTCCACGGTTGGTGCAATGATGAGGAGGTGTCGTGGCCGGGACCCTAGGGATCACAGAGCACGAGTCTTCTCGGCTGCGAAGACGGAAGTGGAGGGAAGATGAACGACTGCACTTATGCGCGGACGAACCCGTCCAGCCGCGTCGACGACCATCACTCGTACAACCCTCTATCTCTACGTCTGTCGATCGCGTACCCCGCTACTTGCCACCGCCACCCCTCCTCCCCTTGACGAAGCCGACCAGATTCTCAATCACGCCCTCGAAGGCCTCCTTCTCCTTGACCACCTCGTCCCGCCTCACCAGCCAATACTCCAACACGGCGCTGGCGTCGCGGTTCAGCACCTCCAAGCGCGCCACGTGCGCCTTCAGTTCCTCGTCTACGAAGCCCGTCAAGGCCTCCACCGTCGTGGCGCACAAGAGTCTCGCGGCGTTGAGATCGAAGTCCGGAGGCGGCGGGGGGCCTTTCGCGAGACGTCGGGTGGAAGGCCGTTTCTGGCCGGATTTGGAGTCGAGGGAGGTCGAGCTGGAGTTGGCGGCGGGGTCTTTGAGGCGGTCGAGGGCGTGGGAGGGGCGGGGGGAGGTGGTGAGGCTGGTGGTGGGGAGGATGAGGCGTTTTTGCTTGCTGGGGGGCAGGATTTCGTCGAGGTCGACGGGCACGCCCAGGCTGACGAGGAAGAGGCGTCGGATGCGGCTGCGGGTCCAATTGGGGGGTTGCAGCGGAGGTGGGGAGACGAGTTGTTGCCAGAGGGAGAGGGAGCGGGGGGAGAGGAAGGGGGAGGTTTTGGAGGGTTCGATGGGCGGGAGGGATGGGAGGGATGGGAGCGGTTGGGCGGTGGGGAAGATGGCGGAGATGTAGGGCGCGATGGATTCTTGGGTTTCGGAGGTGGAGAGGTTGGAGAGGTCTAGGGGGGGCTGGTGGGATGTCAGTGGGAGGTGGAGGGGGATGGGTTTGGATGAGGAGGTTCGTTACCAGTCCTGCGAGTACATCTGGGAGGGTTGCTGTGGGCAGCTGTGTTTTTGGCTCTGGAGCCATCGGGGTGGCCTCGCCATCGCCGGCCTCGTCAAAGTCTCCAAAATCATCGTCTTGGCCCCCGCCTTCGTTGAAATCGTCAAATTCGTCGCCAAAATCATCATGATCCTCACTCTCGACATCGGCGTCCGCTTCGGGCGGTTGCTCTTCCCCGCCTTCCCACATCGACCTGAACCACGCCTGCCGTGACTCGTCGTGGTCTATCGCGTGATCGTCTTCTCTAAGGCATCAGCGTTAGTCACGGATAGATCCGTCCGACACCATGACACTCACCCTCGTCGATGACGCCACTCCTGGCCTCCGCCGGCGCCCTCCTCACTTCATCCGGCGCGGCATCCGCGCGTCGCTGCTCGGCGGCAAAGGTGCCCGCCACCTCGCCATGGGCGGGCTTGTCGTCGACGCGCTCCACCACGGTCCTCGGCACGGGAGTCCCGCCCGGACTCCGCGGGGTGTCGGGCCGACTGGAGATGCTCAGGTTACTGGCGGCTCGACTCCGACTCTGGGTGCCGCTCCGCGACCGCTGACCCTCGGGCACAATCTCGATCTCGTCGGGCACGGCGTCTTGGGTCCTCAGGCTGTAGGCGTGGGTGCCGGGGACCTCGCCGTGGGCGGGTCGGTCGTCGACTCGTTCGACGCGCGTGATGGGGGTCGGAGGGGCGTCTCCTTCCGAGGCCGAGGAGAAGTGGTCGTCGCTCTCGGAGAGATCGGCGGTGCCGGCGACATCTTGGGTGTTGATGCTGATGCGGGGCGGGGGTTGCAGCCCGGACATGGTGGGAGTGGGGCGGTGGTGCAGGTGGTGGGGGGTGCGGCGGTGGTGCAGGTGGTGGGTGTGCCTCAGGAGATCAAGCGGCAGTGGAGGGGTGTGCGAGAGATTATATGGCTGATGGATCGGGGCAGTGCAAGTCAACAAGTCGTCTCACGGGGTGTAGGACGACATCCCTGCCGTGGTTGATTCTCGGCGAAATATTTGACCGCGCCCGGGCCGACGTGCATGCCACATGCAATCGCGACTTGAGCTTCCCTTCGCGTTTGATGGATTGTCCATCAAAACCGCAAACATTCTCAGTCATTCGATGATGCCGTGTCAATCAAATCTCGTCTCTCTTTAATCAAAAGAGGAGCGCATTGTTGATCCCACCAATCAACCGGGACCGCCCCAGCGAAACAAAGATCCACCAGCAATTCCATCATCATCAACCAATTGCTCCCAGGGCGCGCAGCCAGAGACACACCGCATCTGCCTCAAGCAGCGTGATTGGGCAGAGACCAGGCAGCAGTCGCGACGTGGCCACGGGGAAGGCACGCGGTCTGAAGGAGCAAGCACGACCACCACCATGTTTGGCCAACCGCCCGCCTCGAGTGGGAGCGGCGTCGGCGGCATCTTTAGCAGCGCCGGAGGCGGAGATAACACCAAATCCCCCTCCTCGTCATTGTTTGGGGCGGGCGCGGGGACGGGGACGGGGGCTGCACCTTCGGGTGGGGGCCTGTTCGGGAATAATGCATCCGGAACTTCAGGCGGAGGAGGCGGTCTGTTTGGCGGTGGAGTGACAGGCGGTGGAGCGACAGGCGGCGGCGGCGGCGGCATCTTTGGCAACGTCGGCCAATCATCCTCCGGCACGAGCACCCCGGGCACATCGGCCCCGAGCAACCCGTTCGGCGGTCTTGGCGCGACCTCAGGCAGCAGTCAGGCATCCAACTTGTTCGGAGGCGCGTCCAAGTCGAGTGGAGGGTCATTGTTCGGCGCGGGGGGAGTCGACACCACCGGCGGTCTCTCTGGTGCCAAGCCGCCTTCCATCGGGGGTCCCGCGTCGGGTCCGGCTGGCACCGCATCCACAGCAGCGGGAGGCACCTCAGGCGGCGATGCCCCGAAGGCCCCCACCGGTCTGTTTGGCAACACCGCCCCGCCTTCATCCAACGCCGGCGGCGGTGGTGGTGGTGGTGGTGGTGGTCTGTTCTCTTTCACGAATACCAACAACAAAACGCCAGCGGCTGGCACCGAGAACAAGCCTCCGGGCGGCCCGAGTCTGTTCGGCAACACCGGAGCAGGTCAGCCTACCGGTGGCAGTCTCTTCTCTCAGCCACCAGGATCCACCACTCCTCAGTCGTCCAAGCCGCCCTCCAACATCAGTTTCACCCCTGCAGGACCGCCACCGACCTCGTCCCTCTTCGGCCCCAAGCCACCACCCACATCGACAGCTGACTCATCAGCCCCCAAGACGGGCGGCTTCAGTTTTGGCAATCCAGCGAGCAACACGGGAGGCGGCCAATCAATCTTCGCCCCCAAGGGCACGTCCGAGGGGCAGACGGGTAGCACGGCCACGACTCAGGCACCGACCGGAGGATTGTTCGGCAATCCTCCCAAGCCTGCCGCAACCTCCGCATCCACCGGATCCTCAGGCACCACGACAGCGAATCTCTTCGGAAACCTTGGTGGTGCGGGGAGCTCAACGGCACCCGCTTCGTCCGGCACAACCACGTCGAATCTCTTTGCCAGCATCGGCGGTACCGCATCCAACCCGGGCACAAGTCAACCTGCCACCACAAGCACCACCGCTCCTACGTCCAACCTCTTCGCCAACTTGGGCACATCCAGCTCGGGCACCAGCCAGCCTTCGACCACGACCACCGCGACGACGTCAGGGGCCCCTCCCTCGGCCGGCGGCGGAGGCGGTCTGTTTGGTGGTGGATCTGGCGGTGGAGGGGGCGGCGGGAATCTGTTCGGTGGCGCGGCCGCGGGAGGCAGTGCTGGTGGCTCATCGGGTCAATCTGGTCAGGCCGCCACGACCATGGCCGGCTCGACGGGCGGTCTCTTCGGCACCGCGGGTGCTCCATCCACCACCACAGGTGCCGCACAGAGCACATCCGGTCCTGCCCCACCACAGCAGAGCAGACTTGCAGGCAAGAGTATGGACGAAATCTTGACCATGTGGTCAACCTCGCTGGCTTCACATCAGAAGGTCTTCCAACAGCTGGCTCAGAAAGTCGCCGTCTGGGACAGGCAATTGGTCGAGAACTCCAGCAAGATCAGCACGCTCTACGGTCGCTGCTTCCAGGCTGAGCGGGACTGCTCGGAGGTCGAGAGGCAACTCGTCAATGTGGAGCAATCGCAGCTCGAGCTCGAGTCGATGCTGGACAGGTACGAGGCGGACATAGATCGGATGATGGAGAATGCGGGACTTGGCGATGGTGGCAATGGCGTGAGTGGTGTCGATGCCGAGAGGGAGAGAACGTACGTCCGCCACGCCTCATGCACGAAAAAGTGTTCGATACTTGTGCTAATCAGACTCGCAGCTACAAACTCGCGGAACAATCCCAATCCCGTCTCACCGAAATGGGTCACAGCCTCAGCGACATGATTGTCGAAATCAACTCGGCGTCCTCCAAACTCTCCAACAACGGCAGCAAGCAGGCGTCCGACGACCCACTGGCTGAGATCGTCAGGACGCTGAACCAACATCTGACGCAGCTGCAGAGTATTGATCAGGGTGCTTCGGAGCTGCAGAGTAAGGTTTCCGCGGCGCAGAAGGAGGCGAGGACGCTAGGGCAGAGTCAGACGCTGGGCGGGGAGCAGTCGAGGTGGGTGGAAGGGTTTGGGAGGAGCTATCTGGGGAGACGGTAGCTGAAAATGTGATCCGGTTGGGGTGTGTGTATTCTATGCATGGCTGTGGCGCTTGCAGGAGTCGTGAAGAGGTCACTCTGCCTAGTGGGCTTGGGAGCGAGTTTTGGGCGCAGGCGACAGGGGATGCGCTATGAGCTGCTAATGTAACTGTAGAAGCATTTCCTGCCTCGTGTCTCCTGGGTTGTCATTCCATGGAAGCATGCCAATCAGTGTTCTCCCAGCACGACTGCTCGCTAGCTGGCGATCACGCGCCTCCTGATCTTAGACTGCCGTTGGGGAGGAGAGTTCATCGCCATAACATCAAACTTCGACCGAACACACCAGCCACGGTCACCGTCAAGCCACCACCGCTACACCTTGTCCAACACGGCATCAGATGATATCGCCGAGACCGCCGAGCCGTCCGACTGCCTCTGAGGCGCCTTATCCTCCAGCCCAAACTCCGTATCCAGCTCCTTTCGCAGCGGAATCTCCCTCTCCAAGAACACCAGCAGGAACGACACACCCGAGAAGATGGTCGACAACTGCCAGCCCAACTTCAACGAGTCGGTGAACACTCCGATCAACTCGGATTGGAGAGGCTCCCCGAATTGCTTCACGAAAGACCTGGTCGCATGCTCGTACGCATGACCGTCCATCAATCGCGACCGCACCGCTGCATCCGAGATCCTGTACGCCAGCTGATCAAAACGGTTATTGAAGATGGCCGCGGGGATCGCCACGCCCCAGATATTCCCAAAGCTTCGGATGAACGCCCAGCCCGCCGTCGCCGACGCCTGATCGCTCTCGGCCACGCAAGCCTGGAACGCCGGCAACGCCGTGTTGACGACCATGCCCGAGCCCGTCGCCGTCAACACCTGGAACATGACCCACGCGGGGGTCGAACTCCCGCGGTCCATCGTGCTGTACAGCCCCAGCCCGACGGTCAGCATGCCGAACCCCGCGAGGTGCAACCCCTTGTAGCGCCCGAATTTCGTCAGCACGATGACGGCGGCGATGGACGCGACCACGATGACGAGCAGCGTCGGCATCATCTGCACGCCCGCCCGCGAGGCGCTGGACAGCAACACGGCTTGGAAGTAGACGGGCAGGAAGAACATGACCCAGTACGTCAGCGCGGAGTTGAGGAACGTCACGGCGAAGATGACGATGGCCGTGCGGTCCGCGAACAGCCGCGTCGGCGTCACGGGTTCCCGGATGTACGGCGACCGCTCCACGAGCACGAACAGCACCATGCCGAGGAGACCCGCGATCAGCGGCGCCAGCACTCGCGCGGAGCCCCAGGGCAGCCGGGACCCGCCGTAGGTGAGGGCGTAGAGGACCGCGACGCTGGAGCCGATGATGATGGTGTTGCCGAGGACGTCGACGCGGAGGAGTTTCTGCCGGAGCGGGGTGTGCTGGGTGCTTTTGACGCGGAGGAAGAGGATGAGGGCCAGGAGGGCGAGGCCGCCGATGGGGAGGTTGATGAGGAACACCTGGTTCGTCCGTCATCAGTACGATCCGCACCCATCCATCTCTCGGTCAGTCTCGCGAAGATATAGAGAGAGAACGGGAGGGGGAGAGGGAGACACCCTACCCATCGCCACGTCGCGCGATCCACCATCGCGCCCCCGACCCACGGCCCCAACGCCGTCCCCACCGAATACACCATCAGCACCACGGCCATGTAGTTCCCCCGCTCCCGCAAGGGCACCAGATCCGACACGATCATCTCGATGACGCTGTTGATGCCGCCGCTGCCGACGCCCTGGACGGCGCGGCCGGCGATCAAGGTGCGGCCGTCGCGCGCGGCGCCGCAGATGCCGCTGCCCAGCGTGAAGACGCCGACGATGGCGATGGCGAGGCCGCGGCGGCCGAAGATCTGCGCCAGCTGTCCGATCAGGGGTTGCACGGCTGCGCTGGAGAGATGGCCGAGTGGGACCGTGTTAGCATGGGTGAGGGGGTCTCGGGTGAGGAGTGAGGTGTGGGGGTGGGGGCGGGGGGTTTTGAGGGGGCTTACCTGGTCAGGAAAAAGACGTTGGAGATCCAGATGTAGTTGTGGCCGATGTGGAGGTCGCGCACGATGGTGGGGAGGGCGGTGACGACGACGGTGTTCTCGAGGGAGCCGAGGATGGCGGTGATGCAGAGGGAGGCGATGAGGGCCCAGAAGTGGAAGCCTTTTTTGGGGGGGGCGGTGGGGGGAGGGGAGGGAGGGGGGTGGGGAGCTGGTTTTGTGGGTGGGGTGGTGGGGGAGGGAGGGAGCGGCGGGAGGTTTGTGGCGGCGGGGTCTTTGTCGGGAGGGTCAGGATCCGGTCTCGTCGTCTGCGTGGTCGTGGGATCGGCCTTCGTGCTGGGTTTCTCTGGGAGAAGGTCCATTTCCTGGGAGACCATCTTCGTCGTCGTCGTCGTCGTCTTCGCTGTCGTCATGGTAGTCCTAGGTCTGTGTCCCGATCTATCTCACATATGACGGAACGACATGCTCGACGGTGAGCGACGAGACAGAAAGAAGGTCGTTGCCGTCGCCATCTCCTACAGCATGCATATGTATCCGGCCCTAATCGACCCCTCCAGCATCTAGCCGTCGCCAGCGCCATCGGTGCCATGGCCGTCTCAGACCACGTCCTTCGCGATGTATCACTACGGGGGGCCGGGGGGATCTAACCACGTAAGATCCGCCCCATCTCATTGTCGTTGGCATTCTCACTTTGGCGTACGACCAGGGGACACACGACCAATCGTAATATGTAAATGTGCTCAGGGAGGGTTCTGAGACATCCCGAGGTCTGGATGGGGTAATTGTAGGCGGTGGGGCTGAGCAGGTATGAGACAGTAGTATGTAGTAGGCTCGCGTGCGCACAACGACGATTTGGTTCTTTGCTTCTTCTGGCGTGATGTTGATGGTTTGGATCGAGTTGAGTGCCTTTACTTATGGACGAGTTTATCTGTCTGACAGATGACTTTGGTCGAACTCGATACGCTCGCGTCGCGGATTATTGATGTGGCGTAAGGCAAGTATGGCAGATGATAGTTGGCGATGCAATCGTGAGCGGTCGTGAGAGCTGACAGACTCCAGGAAGGACTTTAGTGTTGCTCTCGACGGATGTCGTCGTTTCGTCGTTGCCGGCAAGTTCATCGATACCACTCGATCGACAAGTAGTTGACTGTTTGGTTGTGACTTTTGGATCGTCACGCTGTCAACTCATGATGAGGCGATGAGTAGAGCAGTCAACGCTATCTTGAGCAGTCAAGCTTTATCAGGAGTCAACCAGTTGATGAACTGATAGAATCACTGACCTGGCCTTTGTCGACCAGGTCGCGAAGGGCCGCGGCTCCGTCATACACTGTCCGCTCTCATGTGAACAGATGAAGAATCAAAGGGTGGGGGACATCGAGCGATCTCCACTGCTGAGGATCCAATCTGAACTGCTGCTAGCTTGCAAAGCTGAATCGGCTTGCTGTCCTCCCTCCGTTACCTTATTGCTTCTCCAAAGCCTCAAACAACTCAGGCGACTTCACTCCCATCACCTCCTCCACATCCATCTCTGGATCACCCTTCGCCATCGCCCTCCTATACGCCTCCCTGCCCTTGATCCTCTGCAAATACGCCGCAATCTGCGGATACGCGGCATAGTCTCTCCCCACGAACCTCCGCATCGTGCTCAGACTGAAGCCCATCACGATGTCTGCAGCGGTCAGCTTGTCCCCCGCGAGCCAGGCTTTCGTCTCGCTCAGCCGCGCTTCGATCAGATCATAGCATTGCGTGACCTTTTTCTCGTAACGCTCACGAGTCGGATGGGAGGCATCGATGCCGGAGAATTGAAGGGCCATGCAGCGGCCCACGGCGGGTTGGAAGGTGCCGTTCGTGAAGTGGAACCAGTAGAGGGAATCTGCGTAGGCTTTTTTGCCGGCCTGGATGGGAGGATCAGTGGCTGCTCGAGAATGGACGGACCCCTGCAGGAGGTTCGATCTGCACTCACCTGCGGCCCGACAGTCAAGTCTCCTGGCCCATAGACATGGATGATGTAGTTCACGATCGCCTCTGTCTCGGCCAGGACAACGTCGCCGTCTGTGATTACGGGAGCGGCACCGATTGGATGAAGGGCCCGGAATTCTGGAGGCGACAGGAGGGGAGAGCGTTGGTAGAGTTTGAGGTCGTAGGGGAGGTTGAGTTCTTCGCAGAGCCAGACTATGCGTTCGCTCTGCGAGACTTGAAGGTGGTGGATTGTGAGAGTCATGTTGCCCGTCTTTCGCTATTGTTTCCGGTAAATCAGTCTCGTCCTGTCTTGATCGAATTGGGGGCCTTTGGATCGGATTAATCCGGTCGGCTATGTTGAATCATATGTCCTGATTGAGGTGTCCCTTGAGAAATGTTATATACTATGGGTTACCATAATAATGTTCCGAGGTCGTAGCAGACAGGACTTCACCTCGCGAGACGTCATGGCGTGAGCTTGACCCCGTTTCTTCCATCACATTGGCCTTAGGCACCCTCGTTCTGCCCAGTTATTAGCTGCATAGGAGGTAGTATTTCTCCCTCCACCACATGCATAGGCATTTCTCAAAAGGGAAGGAGCGCGTCACGGCTGCCGTCATTCTCCGCCATCCGGGACGACATGTAGTCAATGGATGTGAGACTGCGTGGATCTTCACACCTGTGAATGACGATATGCGGAGGAGAAAGGACCGCTCCACGAGGACCGACACTGACTCACATACATTCAAGTCGAAGACCGACACTGACTCACACACATATAGCCCGCAGACCGACACTGACTCACATACATATAACACTCTGGAGCCGGGAGTCTACAGCCTTTCTTGAGCTTCCGGACGATACCCGCTGTCAAGACATTGGTCCACAGGCACGAAAAGATCCAGGCACCCACCCGCCATATTCTCTAGGCAATGGCGCTCCTCGCCGCCGGCTGAATCGTCGAGTATCCGAGCTGAGCAGCCCTGCGATGGAGTGACGGGGGTGCTGTATGCCAGCGGCATGCTGTCGACACTGCTTGTGAAGCCCTGAGGATTACAGGCCGTCAAGCAAAACCCCAAGGCTCGCCAACTCTTCGAAGGAGCGCCGGCGACTTGCTGCGTGGCACGGATAACATGAAATCATCTCAGCTGAGCATGGCGGCGCTAGATCGATACCATTAGCAGTATCCTGCATCCGCCATCTTCTACAAATCAGCGCGCTGTAATGTGGGACAGCCTCATCAGATTGAAGATAGGTGCTGCAATACCGATGGATGCAAGGACCGAACAGATAAATTTCAGCTTGCACTGGCGCTCAACGAGCGAATGTGCCCATATATATCATTGATATCGTGTGCCCATCATGACGGCCTCTATAGCAGCCACCGACCAAACCCCGTCATGCCCAACTTGGCCCGCTTCATGGTCTGAGCGCAGCAGATATGTCGATCACAGAAGATAAGTCTCCATGGCAAACGAGAGACTATCTCGACAAGAAGCGGCGCGCCTTTCTCACGCGGTAAGCCCGTGAATCCCGGGCACTTCCTACTCAGCTTCATCTGCGCCTTTGGGACTTGTTAGTCACGACAATTGGCGAGCCCATGCTCAGACAGGGATACGTACGGACGGCGTATACGACTTTGGTAGCCACATCTGCAACTTCGCGCTTCGTCTCGGCTTCTTCTTCTTCTGCGACTTTCGCATTTGTCAGACACCACGACTGCCGGCCTCGTGCGCAGATAGCTATACATACGGACGAAATAGACGGAATCTCGAGCTGCGTCCGCAACCTCGCGCCTTTCTGGCACTGCTACGCGCTGATATCAGTTCAGGAATGACAAGTGGCTTGATCGATCTACTTACCAGCAGCCAATTCAGCATTCGCAGCCGGCTAGAGATTAGGATCGCTCAGCGCCTTGCTACATTCATGCTTGAAAGCCCTCGCTTCCTTACCTCGGCAACCGTTGGGTTCGCAGTGGGCAAAGCAGATACCAATCCTGCCATAGCAAAGGCGGTGATGAGGTGATAGAACTGCATTGCGAATGATCCTGCTAGGCTGTCGAAAATGTTACGGCTCGAGATGATCCGCCACGAAAGCCTACCATGAGAACACAGTATATATGTTCTTTCTTCGCGGCTATGCTACGCCTATTTGCCGCGAGTCGCATTCATCCATGCCGCCCAACCCCTTCTTGCCGGTCACGAGCTCTTCGGTATCTGCGAAGCTGGATCCCTGGAGCTGATAAGCACATGCTAAGTTGACGAACAAACGCTATGGAATGCGACGCTGCCGTTGCATCGCCTCGCAGGGTCTATACCGCCTATCTGCGTATCCGGTTTCCAGCGAGGCTGTGCGTGTACAGTCGAAGGCATGAGAAGGTTCAAGTCTACATCAAGAGCACATCGTCTATGGAAGGCAGGAGAACAGGAGCAAAGTGATCATGCATGAGCATCTGGACGAAGAGCCACTCTTGCCATCCGAAGAAAAGTACGAGCAGCGGGAGAAGACGCAAAGATATGATCGACCTTTGTGGGCCTCGGTCTGCCTGGCGTTGTCCCTTGTTCTAAATGTCTTTGTGCTTTCCCGATTGTTCAGTACTGCCTCAAGCGCTCCACTGGACGAGATCTGTGCGGCACATATCGAGCAATATCGTAAGTTCTGTGCCATCTTCGGTCGGCGTGGAGGCTGATGACAATCGTGAAGCCTCGCCTCTACTAGACGAGGTCCCGATACGGTACGAAACCGTGCAATTCAACGGCAGTTTTCTCCAGGAGACCATATATCGCCAGCGCCCCTCGCCTGAGGTGGACGCTGCGTGGGAAGCCCTCGGCGTCAATTGTACGTTGCCTGTGTCTGGATCAACTGCCAATGTGCGTTTCGATGAATCTCCATTTGACCTATTTACAGTGCAAAACTTCATCGTCCCAGAAAAGGATGCCGTCCGCTACGGTCTGGACGAGAGAATGGCAAAGCGCCGACCACGGCAGGGCGGTGGCTTTGTCGCGCAATCGGAGGGCATCCACCATCTGCACTGCCTCAACCTCCTCCGAAAGTCAACACATTTCAACTACCAATATTACCGGGATCTTGGCACATACGAGTTCGGCAACAAAGATGCGATGTTAGAGAAGCATCTGAGTACGCGCCCGAATCCCCATCATTCCACTTTTCACGCTGACTCGCTCTAGCGCATTGCGTTGACATCCTCCGACAGCAGTTGATGTGCACCTTCGACACCAGCATTCTCGGCCAGTGGTGGGTCGAAGACATCCACGGCCCGTTCCTCGACTTCAACACCCAGCACCGGTGCAAGAACTTTGAGGATCTGGCGCAATGGGTGAGGGATCACCAGTTGGTGAATAAGGGTGAGGATCGAGCCATGGTCGAGTACCAGGAAGGCGACGTACGATTGGACACGATTCCTTAGTAGTTGAAGCACTCGTTCCTCGCGTGAGCGCAGTGAGCTCTCGCGTGATGGTCCTTCGCCACGTCCGTGCTTCTCTTGCGTGCTTCAATCATGCTGCGGTAGACCCTCGGAGGTTTCGTATGATGATATCGGTTCTAGAAACATACGATAACTTCCCATATCTGCGTCGACTGTTTTCCCTTCCTGGCAACGAGTCAGACCATGCTCACTCGACCGAAAGTGGAAGTTGCTGAGGCGGAGGGAGCCGTTCTCCTCATGCGTCTGCAATCCCACTGCTAAATGAGTTATAGAATGCTGCAAAGACCACCCAAAGCCAGTCTTTTGGTATCTGAGTCGTCCAACTCCTACTGATTCCGGCAACTGTACGACTCTTGCTCCCCTTGCTTACCTTGCGAGCTGACTGACGGTACGATTTCGGTCTCCCCGCGAACACCGCACAGTGGTGACAAGCAACCAATAGAATTGTCCTCGCGCGATCACGACATTCCTCACCATATCCCATGCTACGGCAGTCAACGGATCTTGGAGATCGCTCGTCCCGCAAGGCAAGTCTCGCGTATTTGGCATTTCTGATCAAGGTAAGTCGGACTACTGCTAAGCCACGAAGGGCAGGTAGTACTTATCTCGGTGGCAGGATGAACTAGTAGAGCGAGATACGAGATGAACGAGGGTCTAGATAACGTTATCACAATGCTGACAAAAGAGTACATGCATTCGGTTTCCCACATGAAGCTTGGGAACGACGAGCACCCCCTATCAATACGTACATCGAAAAGAGGCTCGAAGATAAGCACAGCCTGTCGCACCGCACATTTGCCTCGGTCTTGGCAGCTGATAGTGTTCAACGCAGCATTGCTAGCAAGTATGTTGGAAGGAATTGCCTGCTAGAGTATTGAGCATGCTCTCTGGTAGATCTCCGCGTTGGAAGGCCGCGATGGAGAGCTCAAGGTTCATTCTCCAGGATCTGGCTGTGTTTCTGCCCCGGAGCAGCGTACTCGGGGACTCTTAGAAGCATGATCCATAGCACACGTTCAGCCGATGATGACGCCCACACAGCAACATATCACGCGGAGGCGGAGGATGTAGTCTGCTCATAGGCGCATTCCCAGACTATGCGAATCAATCCCCATCCAAAGAAGCTCAGGCGACGATGCAGTGCAGTGACAAGTCCTTGTATGACCAGTCTCAGCGCGGAGCCATGTGCAAACGGAGAAAGATAGCACTCGTGGAAGCCACATTGAGCGTCCTCGTCCTTCTCGTGAGCATCGCTCTCGCCATCGCCTCGCATCTACTGCCACGCAGTCTATATCCGCACTATCACAATAACAGCCAAATCGATGCGCACACGAGCCGATATCCAGATCGCATCCAATGCCATCTCGACGAACAAGAAATCTCCACCAAAGACTGCATCTTCGACGAGATGCTCAACGGCTGGGTCCCATCTGCCTGCTATAACGAGCAGCTCGCAAGCGAAGCACTCCAGGACGATACCCTCCTTGCACAGCTCCAAGCGGCTGGCCATTTCCAGTGGTACGCGGACCTCGATCATACGACGCCGATCACGACTGCGGCGCTACCTGGGCACTTGCGATCGCCGGTGGGCAACATGACCGCGCACACCATCGAGAAGTGGCACGTCGCTCACTGCCTGTACGTCTGGCGGCTCGGGCATGCAGCCTTCACCCGGGTCTCCCAGGGCCAGAAGCAAGTCTATGTCAACTCGCGGGTGCTGAGTGCAGATCATGTGCAGCATTGCAATGAGGTGATTGCGAGTCAGGAACACCGGGTGGGCGCGAAGGCGGTCGTGTACTTTGCATTGAACCACTGCGTCCGCATATCTTGAGAGGCGGGTTGTGCTGGCCGTTGGAGTCCTCGATTCTGAGGGTCAGCATCTGGTGGAAGCGGAGAGGCGCGCCACCTCTTTCGATCGCATCCACTTTTCAAACAGGATTCCGAGTGATAGGAGGACCGTTGTATCATCTATCAGCGATTGCCCACATCAGCGAAGCATCATGTCTGCGCTTCCACGGAATCAATGTAAATTGCCTCTTGCCTCAGACTTGGAGAGTACCGACACCTTCCGGGAATCCTCAACATCGAATTCGAAAAAGCCCCGGCCAAGTAAGATATGGCCTGCGGCTGTTGCGTAGTAAAAGCTGGGGATTGTATAAGGAGAAGATACTGTGTGTTGTTGCGGGGAGTCAGAGAGGAAAGTCACGTGATCGGAGCACAAATAGTCAAGATTATACAGCCTCTGCAAATCAATGTACATTTGGTACGACACAGCATCCGCTATGTCATTAAGGTGGTCGGACACTCTTCTTACGCTTGATGACAACCCGTACTAGTATTCCGGGCTTCACTTTGGAAGAAAGCATCGTTGCTAGCGGTTATCCTATCAACCACTCCAACCACTCCTAGAACTCCCTACCCCAACCACGCCACCCTCAATGATCCGGACAATTAAACCCGATCTTCGGAAACAGGGCATGCAAATCCTGGTTGATCTGCTGATTCAACTTCGTCGCATCCTTCAAACTAAATTCCAGGTAGTAATTGTTACTCCCATCGCTCTTAGAGGACGCGCAGTATAAGAGTCCGCCGAGTACTTTGCCAGACATGTCAAAAAGATATCTTGCGTGGCAAGGCGATTGAAAGAAGATAATGAGATAGGACTCACGAGTAGATGACGACCTGCGCCCGTTTGCTACAGCAGACGATCGATCAACGTGTAACCACGACCTGGACTCTATACTCTAAACCATCCATCCTCACCTAACAATAATCTCACTCCCATAATCCCACACCAGCCAACCCAAACACCACCCACCCACCCCAACCCCATCAACCCCTCGGACGCTCATCCAACCACGCCAACCTCACCTCCACAGCCCGTCGATGCGCCTCCAACTCCTCGACGGCCGCCAACCTCATGACCGCACCCCCCACATTCCTCAACCCCTCCTCCGACAGACACGAACTCGTGATGTGCTTCACATAGCTCCCCAGATTGACCCCAGAGTACATCCTCGCGTACCCATACGTCGGCAGACTGTGATTGACACCCGCCGAGTAATCGCCCACAGACTCCGGCGTCCACTGCCCGCAGAAGACCGAGCCGGCGTTGATGACCATGTCCCGTGCCGCGAGGGGGTCGGCGAGGTGCAGGATCAAGTGTTCAGGGGCATAGGCGTTGGAGAGGGCCATGGCTTGAGGGAGGGTGGAGGTGAGGAGGGTCACGCTGTGCGAGATGGCGCCTCGGACCATGTCGACGCGTGGAAGGGCCGTGGCTTGGGCGTGGAGTTCGTCTTCGATGGCTTGAATTTGGGCGGTGGAGAGGTCGACGGTGATGAGGACGACTTGGGAGTCGACGCCGTGCTCGGCTTGGGAGAGGAGGTCGCTGGCGACGAAGGCGGGATTGGCCGTGTCGTCTGCGATGACGAGGACTTCTGAGGGACCGGCGGGCATGTCGATCGCGACGTTGGCCGTGGTGTCGTTACTCACGATCATTTTGGCTGCGGTGACGAACTGATTCCCGGGTCCTAGAATTTTATCGACTTTGCTCACTCCCTCCGTGCCATACGCCATCGCGGCGACCGCCTGTGCACCGCCTGCCAACACAATACTCTCCGCTCCAACCTTGTGCGCCACATACACGATCTCTGGTGTGATGCTACCGTCTGCTCTTGGCGGGCTTGCGAGCACAATCTTCTTGCAGCCTGCAACCATCGCGGGGACGCCAAGCATGAGAGCTGTGGAGGGCAGGACGGCAGTGCCACCAGGGACGTAGCAGCCAACGCGCTCGATAGGTCGGGCGAAGCGGGAGCAGACGACACCCGGCATAGTCTCCACCTCGAGCGGTTTCTCCTCTTTCTGTGCAGCGTGGAACTTGCGGATATTCTCAAAGGAGATGTCGATGGCTTCGATCGTCTCCGGCGGGAGCTGCATCAGGCTTTCGGGAAAGGGAGCTTTCAGGACAGGTGAGGTAAGTGAGGTGGCCTTCTCGAATTTGTGGGTGTAAGACAACAGAGCTTGGTCGCCACCTTCTCGGACATCCTTGATGATGGGGTGGACAATCGACATGATCTTGTCTGTCGATCGTTGCGACGGCCGCTTCAGAACCTCCTGGATGACCTCTGGAGACTCCGTCCTGGTGTCGAATCGCCGCATCTGTATCCGACCGTCGGCGTCCTTGCCTGCCGGGTCTTCAGGTGCTTTGGGCTTAGACTCAGCTTCCTGCACCTCCTTCTTCGTCGGCAGCTCGCCATTCGTAGCAGTACCATTGACGCCAAACTTCTCGGCATACGGACCCTTTGCATCGCCCTTTCTCCTCTTCACCTTGACACTCTTGCCGTCCAGATTCCGCTCGATATCTTCCAGCGTCACGCCCGCAGCCGTGGCCTTTGTGAGAGCAAAGTACAGCACGTCCGCCGCCTCGGCCGCGACATCCTGCTGACTCGTCGCCTCGCACAACTCCTGTGCCTCCTCCATGATCTTCGCATTCAGCATCTTGGCATCATTGAACAGCCTCGCCGTATACGAGCCCTCCGGCGCCGACCTCTTCCGACTCTCCAGCGTCTTGCACAACTTCGACAGTCCGCGATACTGCCCAAAACACGTAGCCGTCTGCAAGTGACAGAAGCCACTCCCCATCTGCCTCACGACAAACAACAGCGTATCGCTATCGCAATCCGTCTCAATCCTCACCAGCTGCTGCCAGTCGCCACTCGTATCGCCCTTCCGCCACAAGCCCCTCTTCCGACTCCAATACACGCCCCGTCCACACCTCAAGCTCTCCGCCACACTCTCCTGATTACTGTACACCAGCCCCAACGCCACCCCCCTCTCATCCGTCACCAGCGTCGTCAATAGCCCATCGGGTCGATCACTCGTAATCTCCGCCAGCAACACCTCCGCCACCCGAACCCTGTGATCCCCCTTCTCCTTCTCCACGCTCAGATCCCCCGCGGACAGAATCGGCACCGCGCCTTCCCTCCTCAACGCCACCGCCTCAGCCTCCGTCAGCCCACTCTTCGAGACATACACCGCCGGCCGCTGGGACCCCAACCGCGCCAACAGCCCGCCCACCGCCTTCGCATCCGGCACTTCCCTCAGGAACAAGCCATATCCCGTGCCGTCCAGCTGTCCCTCGGCCTCGCCCGCCGAGACGGTAGGCACGTACACCACGCGGCCGGCATCCACCGTCTGGACCTCCTGCAACGCCGGCACTTGCCCCGAGCTCACAAACACCTTGGCGGCGCCCGCGTCCAGCAAGTCCACCACGTCCTGCACCGACGAGCGCAGGGCGGAGACGTCGAGGTACACGGCATACCGGCCCACCGTGTCGTTCAGGAACTGCAGCGTCGCATCGATCGCGTCGTCGGTGACTTGCACGAACAGCCCGCCAGCGTAGGCGATGGTGTTGGTCTCGTCGATGGAAGCGAGACCGGAGTACTGCTTGATTTCGATCGCCGTCAGGAACGGCGGCAGGTGCTCTGTGACTGACGCCATTGTCACGGATTTTGCTGCAATGGCAGGTGCGAGAGAGTGAATCTCACACACGAGAAGGTAATTTGCCGATGGGCAGGTGCGAATCACATCCGACCTCGGGGAAGTTTCAGGTGGGATGTTTTTTTCCGCCCACACGTCATTACATGTACTGTCCTGTAGGAAAACTGCTTACTCAGCTGTGTCTACATGTAATATCCATGTTCAGGCCTCCATTATCGGCATAGTAACAATTAATAATCTCTGTGCTGTCCATGTCTGCCCAGAATATCCTCAGCAATCTTCTCTGCAAGCGCGTAGATCGTACTCTGCGGGTGTCCCGGCGGCAACAACCGCATGATGCTCGCATCCACCACCCTCAATCCATGCACCCCGATCACCCTCGCCCTCGGATCCACCACCGCGCTCTCGTCGTCCACCTTGCCCATCCGACACGTGCTACTCCCGTGGTAGATTCCAATCACGCTCCGCTGAATATGCTTCAGAATCTGATCATCCGTCTTCACCTTCGCACCGGGAAAGTACTCCTCCCCGATCGTGATGTTGAGGGCCTCCATCTGCGCCCAGATCTGCCGACACCGCTTGAAGCTCGCGATTGCCATGTCCTGATCCGCCGGATGGGTGAGCCAGTTGGGGTTGATGACGGGAGGGTCGAGATAGTCGGCCGAGTTGATGGTGACGTTGCCGCGGGATAGCGGGGCGATGAGGACGGGAGTGATGGTGGCGTAGTTGTACCCATCCACTATGGCGTCGCGGAAGTAGTTACGGTTGTTGCCTAGATAGCCGTCCGCGGGGATGATTTCAATGTCTGGCCAGTCGTCCGGAAAGGCGGCGTCCAGAGCCCGGAGTGTCGAGTTCTTCAGCAAGTCCGGCCTCGACGACCGTAGCTTCTCGAAAGCGAGGAACGACGCCGGGCTCGCCAACGGTCCCGTGGCGTCGCTGAGGTAAGATGCGTCCGCCGCCGCGGCAAAAGCCGGGTTCATTGCGTATGATGAGCCGGTGATGAAGTTGACACGGTACGCAGGTCCAAAACCATAAGGCTGATCCTGCAGATCCTGCCCGACGCCCGGGCGGTCGGCGACGACAGGTACCTGGATCGACTCGAGAGTCTGTCGCGGCCCAACTCCCGAGAGCATCAGTAGATGAGGGCTCTTGAATACTCCAGCAGAAAGGATTACCTCCTTTCTCGCCTTGAGCGCGTACGTGATCCCGAGCGTGTCAACCAGAACACCTGTGGCCGTCTTGTTCTCCGAGAAGAGGATCCGCTGAGCCACGGTCTGGATGTATATCTGGATGTTCGTGTTGGTATTTGCGTACTCGAGAAAGCTGGTCTGCGAAGACTCCCGTACTTGCGTCTTGGGTTGTATGGTTGTCGGCGCCCATGTTGAGCCGGACAACGTGCCGCTGAGGACGTCGTCGGCAATGGGAATGCCGACCTTGAGCATCGCTTTCTGGGCCCATGTCCCCAAGGCCGGTGCCCAATTGCCCCAGCCGATGTTGAGAGGTCGGGCGGTCGTATTGAATTCATTCGTTGACCAGAGCGCGGCGTTGTATCTCACTGAGGCATTCGCCGCACGAGCAGTAGTATTGGGCGGGGTCAGCGTGATGCTGCGCCGGAAGAACGGGATCAGGTTCTTGTAGGTGTAGCTCTGGTCACCAATCTCGTCCGCCCATTTCTGGTATGAGCCTACCGTGCCGTGGTGGAAGGTCATGTAATGTCGTGCAGAGCTCCCACCCAGCGTCCGGCCTTGCGCATAGTGCATCTCCCGATCGCCAGCCCCGGCCTGAGGCAATGTGATCAAGCCCCAGTCAATCAGCGGCTGCGTGTCACCCGGTTCTGATCCCGTGAACTGGACGGTCGCGAGGCCAGGTATGATACTTCCATTGCCGTTGCTGATCTGGTAGAAGCTTCCCGCCTCGATCACCGCGACCGCGTGGCCCGCCAAGGCCAGACGCGCTGCGATGGTGTTTCCGGCTGTGCCACCGCCGACGACGACATAGTCGTATGTGGCATTCTGACCTGGTATGCCAAACGAGTTGCCCAAGTGCCTGCTGATCGCTCCCGTCTGTCTTGAGAAGAATCCCAATGAGATCGCCAGCCATTGCCATGGCATGAGCATACTTGGCTATTCCAGTCTGGGGACCAAGGTAGGAAGTCCACGTGGGAGGGACATGATGTGCTATATAGCAGAGTGGTGCATGGTTCGCCTCCCCTCCCCCCGGAGGAGCCAATTTTCAGGATTAGGTGTCTCGCATCGGCGCATTCGTGTGCCTGGCCTGGCGCCAATAACCTCTTGCATCAAGTCCAGGCAGTGCCTCAGTCAAATAGCCCTTTGATTGCATCAATCCGGTGGCAAGGTTCGAAGCATATTGCAATCCTGCAGACGCTAGTTGTATGGCTGCGCAGGGGAGGGTCGAAGGGCCTCGCCCGCGAGTTGGGTGGGCGCAATGCATAAAATTGAGCCTGTGAAATGGCAAACCTGCCGAAGCCCCTCTTGCCCAAGCACTCAGTACGAGGACGAGGTGTGATCAGCGGGGCAGCACGAGAGCCTGAGTGGTCGATCGATCCAATCCAAGGCGGCGTCAGATGAACCCGGCGGTGCCTTGGACATGGGGAGCTGGACTCGTATCACCCAGGGCAGATGCACCCCGGCACTTCCGCCTGTGCAGCTCTTGGGTACCTGCATCTCTCGAACCATCATAACAATCCGAAACCCCGTTGCAAACTTTTCCTCATCCTTTCTGATACATGGTCGCGCTGGGGTCATCATAGAGGTGATGTGGAGGTGGACGGTGGAAGAGAAGGAGGTGAAGGTGGCATCCAACATTGAATGGCGAGAGACGGGAAGGGAAAACCATCGTCCTAGCCCGCCCCCCCACACTTCTCGTCCATGGCCATCCTCACCATCGCTGGTTGCATGTGGCGAATCTCGGATCGATCACGAGCAGCGAATCCAGCAGGTTGCGATTGCATATTAACCATTCAGCGCTGCCCCTGACTCTGCTATATGCCCACGCCAGAGCCTCTCGACCTCACGCCTTCCAAAATACATGTAGCTTGTACCGAATCGATTCGGTGGCCTGTACATACATGTAGTACCGACGTCGGGTCTATCTATCACCAGATAATACATGTAGTCCCGGTCTACGGAGTAGGTCTATAGGTAGCAGATCACACTGCTGTCTATTCAACTCGGTGCTCAGGGCAGAAACAGCTCGAGATCAAGCGGCACGGCGTTGGATTATGCCGTCCGCTGCTATTTCCATCCATGTACGTATATAGAGGTAATCTCAAGGTATCTTCATGCAGTAGCTCGGCACAAACAGGCCACCACATAACCACAGTCACAGTCATGCTCGCGTAATTAAGACGCCCACTGCGTCAGGGAAACATGTAGTAGCCTACCTGATCGTCCGAGTATAAGACATAACAGCCAAGCCGCTCCAGACAACAACTGACCTGACAGACCCCTACCAACCCCAATCACATCGTCTCACCCCCCAACTAAAAACCCAATCCATATCCTCACCTACCTCAAGATGTCAACCGACCAAGACGGCAACAAAAACTGTACTCCCTCCCACCTTATCCCATCCGTCCCCGTGAAAACAACATGTACCTACCACCTACCTCGGTAATAACTAATACCAAAAAAAAAAAAAAAAAAAAAAAAAAGGCAGCAACATGATCGCCTGCCACGACTGCCTCAACAGCAGCAACCGCGTCGCCTGCGATCGCCTGACCAACTGCTCTCGGATGGCAAATTGCGAGGGAGGTAGTAGGTAAGAAGGTCCCATCGAGTCACCCAGAACCCCGCGGTACAACAGTGGGCGACTCTATTTGACCTCGACTGCTTGACGAAATCAGAGTGACGTGCATGGCGTGCATAGGAGGAGTGCTGATGACAATAACGATGATAACAACCATGACGGGAAATGGGAGGGGGAGGTGAAGCCGGGATGGTGATGTCCCGACGCGTTTCGCAAGGATGAAGACGTGAGGACGAGGATGGGGCAAAAAGACACGACCGGTCCAATGACGTAGGGGGAACGAGTACATGTAGTATGCTCCGTCTTTCGCTTTGTCGTGGGTATCTATCTAACAGTCGGCCTCTCCGGGCGCCTCGACTCTCATCTGGTTCCTCAATCTTGACCTGCCGCTTTGGAGTTCCGGCATCTCTCGTGGCGACCGTAGTCGACCATCGAGGACCTTCCTCTCGGCGTCCGATGATTGTCCCCTTGATTACACTCCCTATACATTACACTCGGCAGTCACCTCGACACCAATCTCTCCGAACCCCGCGCCCCGATATCGCCGCCGTAAGGTCATCCAAGCATATCCTTTTTACGTGAAGAAGGCTCACATGTGCATTGACTCCAATATCAATACCTTTCCCCAATTCCTCCGCCTCTTCACCGTCACGTGGGCGACGACGCTGCCCTCCTGACTTGCAACGGAGGTACGGCCACCGCAAAAACATCCCCGGCCTCCTAGGCCGGTACATGTAACGCCACAGCCTCCCTCTCCTTCCTATCCAACTCAGCTTCCATCTCCACCAGATTCTCAGCCGCAGTTGCAGACGCGCTCGCCGTAGTAAACGTCGCGCTCGGCGCAATCGAACTGCTATCCTCCGCGACCATCGAGCCTGGGAGTTCATGCTCCGCGCCGCCCACAGCAGCGAGGGGATCATTTTTGGTGTCCATGAGGAACGCGCCGAGGCCCAGACCGACACCCGGAGGTAAGATCATACTGCCTGCCTCGCTACCCTCTAGCTCGACCCTGCCCTCCATCACTTCTTCCTGTAGAGCAGGCGGTCTCTCCTTCCTCGCCCGCGCCTTGGCCAGCGAAATGGTCTTCTGATTGTACGTCGTCGTCACCACGCCCTCCCCATCTCGATCGATCGTCGCCTTCATCAACGCAGCCATCCACAACCGGCCTTCTTGCCTAGAGTTGACCGCAAAGTAGTGGACTGTGGGTTTCGTGAAGTTGACGCCTTTGCTGAGGCCGGACTTGGGCGGGACGAGTTTGAAAATGAACAGGCCGCTGTCTTTGGTCTCGCCTCCCTTCAAGGACTGGGCAGCGAGATCGCGTTCTGCGGCTGTCTGTGGCGTCGTTGCTGGCGGAGAGGCCGGGGTAGGGGTGCTGGCCGCACCAGTCACAGCGGCGTGCATGCTGGTGAGCGTCTCGTCTGTGGCCGGGAGGACGCGGTGGAAGCTAATGTCAATAAGGCCTTTCTCTTCGGTGTCGTCGTTGCTGTAGTAGTAGCTCAGCCTACGACCTTTCAGGATGAATAGTCTAGTCTTCCACGTGGTCATCAGCGAGCCCGACTTTTTCTTCATCCAGCCACTGTAATCGCAGTCTTCCATCGATTCGGCGGGCGTCTTCTTCTGCAAGCCGCGGGTGTAGGCTGAAGTCGCCTTCTTCGTCTTCGGTCGTCTTCGTCGCGGCCTCTCCGCCGGTTGCGGCGGCATGAGTTTGTTGCCTGATCCTGTCGACGCCCTTGATTGACCGTCACCAGACTTCCGAAGATCCGAGCTCCTCGCCTCTGTGCTTGGCGTCGTCGAGCCAGTGCGGGTGGGAGACGACACGATTTCGCCTTTCTCATTGAGCGTCGGTGGGACATCCTCAGCAATCGGTGACTCAGCCTGGTGCTTCTCCTTATTTGTCACGGCGTCGCTGATCTGTCGTAGGCCGGAAATCTTTGACCTCTGGTTGCTGAAAAAGCCCAGGTTTGATGTTGAGGGGCTTGGCGAAGCATTCTTGCTGGATGCGTCGCTTGATGCTAGTGCAGCATGTATAGATGGAGACTGCTCGTTGTACTCCAGCTTGGTCACGACTGGACTGACGGAGCCCTGCAGGTCCGTCATGGGCCTGGTCTTCATCCCCGGGGTTGTGGCTGAGCGCATGCTATGCCATTTGCTGCCGAAAGAGCTGAACATTCCGCTGCGCTCTACGCCAGCAAGAGGACTGACAGGGTCGTTAGAACTGATAGTACTTTGACGACTACCACCGAAGAGGGTACTATTGGCCCTTGATCCAATGGGGCTCACCACACCCGGTGTTTTCTTCGTGAGAACACTGTTCCTCTTGCTGCCGGTCGTGGTTCGATTGTCCAACTCATTGCTGGAGAAGTAACCTCTATCGAGATCGCCAGGGCTGCCGGGCGAGATCAGTCCATCATTGTTTGCCTTCGAAGCACTCCCGGAACGCTTAGTGCGGACGTGTGGGCTAGACCCAGAAGGCGAAACGGGCGACGTCGGCTGAGAGCCCCCGGCGAAAGCGGCAGTATTCAGCGCAGCAAGACCCGAGCCGAGAGCACCCTTCATCGACGCCCCAGCCTTCCATGCCCTGTCGAAACTCGGATGCTTCCGATGCGAAGGGCGACTGCTGGAAACGGAATTTGTAGAGTCGATGCTCGAGTGCCGTCGCGCATGCTGCATTGCACGAATGCTTTGGGCCGATGGTCGCGAGGTGTTGTCGTTTCGCACCGGCGTATTCTGCAGCGTCGAGATGTGGTTGGAAGGTGCGCGAGAGATGTTGGCGGTCGCACCTGCCTCTGCCTGCTGTGGCGGGAAAAGAAAGCTCGACGATGGCTGGAGAGGGTAACTCTGGCCATCACCAAGAAAACTGTGTCGCTGCGGCTCAAGTCCTCGCGGAAAGACTGTCCCCGTGGTGGAACTGCGGGCTCGAGTGACGTCCATCATGCTTGTCGCGTCGTCTTCCACCACGCCTGCCAGAGAGTACTCGGATGCACTTTTTGCAATGGCGGGAATTGAACCGGCCCGCACCTCATCTTGCAGTGCCTTGATTTTGTGCCAAGTCTTGAGTCTCCGACCAACCGGCCCGAGCTCAAACTCTTTGATGAACAAGCTACTCTGGTCCATCGCGAGCAGCACCTCGCCGGTGATCTCCTGGTCCCGGAACACGTCACAATGCGACCTCTCGACGCCGTGGTCTTCCAGATATTCGGCAACTTGGTCCGGGGTCCACGCAGCCACTTCCTCTTCCGTGTGGAGCGCCTGTTCGTCCTCGTCAGTCTCGTGACCTGGGATGTACGATAGACGGTTGAGCGGCTGCTGCTGCGGTTGGTGCTGCTGGTGCGAGTAGGTGCCGCTCATGTTATCCCGCTTGTGGTTTCCATTCATGTACGAGGGTCGTGGCGTCTTCATGTCGGTGATGTGCTCATCTATCACGGCCAATGCTTCATTCATCACTGGCGAGTCGTTGGTGATGTTGATTCGGGCGGCGGTCGGTGCCGGGCTGGATGTAGGAAGCGACGTTCGCAGAGCAGCGCCTGCCGCCAACATGGCGCTTTGTGAGCCATTGGCGGGCCGTGCGGAGCCGGCAGAGTGCCGCAGTTGCGTGGAGGCAGCAGTCACGGCGTCGCTAGAAGCACTTTTGGACACTCCTTCACTGACCCGTCGCTGATGGGGGCCGCCCGTCAGCGTGCCCTTGGGTGCCGGCGTGGTGTACACTGGTCAGTCAGCCGAGTCTGCCCGCTATCCCTGTGTGTAAGTGGTTTGCCCACCTTCGGGGAACAGGCCGGTACTCCCATTTCCCATGTGCCTTCCCAAGAACCAGCCATCTCCAAAGTCATCGTCCCGCTCGATCAGCTCGATGCGATCCCCCTTGGCCAAGCTCAATTCATCCGCGCTCCTCGCCAGGAAGTCGTGTATCACCAGCAGGATACTGCCAGGGTGCGCCTCGCCCTTGACGACGCTCCTGCTCGCCATGTCGTCGGTCCCGCGTGGATGACAGCTCTTCTTCTCACCCGCATGTGCCGTGGCGGGGTCGGGTGCGCCCGGTGTTCAGACACTGGAGGGCGTGCCTATAGCATAGTCTGTGATGAAGGCGTCGCGGATGCGATCGTGTCATTCAAGTGGTGGTGGTGGTGGTGGTGGTGGTGGTGGTACGGGGTGGTGCAAATGCACGTGCTTCGGCGTAATAAAGCTGGAGGCTGAACCTGGTTGTCGACTACTGACGTGTGGCACTTTGAGTGGAGCTTTCGATTGTGGAGGCGATCGCCCAGCACTTTTCAACGCATGGCTGAGACTAGGAGGGGATTATTACCAGCACTCGGTACCTGCTCCGTACTATATACATAACACGGAGCACAGCAAGTTGAACACCCCATGGACGATGTCGATGGACCCGAGCGACCATCAGGTCCGATGGTCATGATTTACATTTGCTTTGGCCGGCCTTTCGCCTGTCTGCGCGAGCCGAGGCGGAGGAGGATCTGCCGTAGGGCTGGCTGGCGGGTGTGGTCCGTATGGAGATGAAACATCATCGACACCTCAGGGTGGAAGATGATGATTAGTACAGCATCACCTTCACACGCCACCTACATGGAAGTAGTAGTTTGGATTAACTACATCCGTAAGGAAGGTAGGCAGGCAGGCATGTGCTTGATAGGCGGCCATTCCGGACTCCGGAAACAGAGCCTCAGCCGACTCGCGTTTGTTTATTACATGTATTATCGAATTATGCCATCGGAAACGGGCAAGCTGGGTTTACACCTTATCATGCTGCTAAATTGTGACCTGCGCGCGATAGCATCAACGTCCCGTCATGCCGGAGAAGCGGCGAGGACTGGATGGAATGCCCGAGTCGGTGGACGGGATGGCTCGCAATCCACGGCGACTCGCAGATAAGAATTCCTTGCAGGTGGTTGTCTCAGGTCTCCACGGTGCTGTCTGCGAAGGAATTAGGAGTAGGAGGATATAGTAGACGCTATCAACCGGTGGGGTGCTGCTTAGCGACTTCCCCCACGCACCACTATCGCAAGCCGAACCTTCCTAAATCTCAAGAGGAACGACGGTCGCGCCTGACCTTATCCTTCGCAGGCATCTGTCGCTCCTTCTCTTCTCCGGCATTATTATTATTATTATTATTATTATTATTATTATTATTGATCCAGTGGGAAGGAAGGTGCATTCCTGGATATTCACTCGGAGGCTCGCGGGTCAAGACCCTGCAGCTGCTTTCACCCGCACCCACATCCCGCATGAGTCCTGTGCCGCGAGTGAGCTTCCGAAGCGACTCTCTCCTTCACTCACAGGCCAAGCACCTACAGAGCATGCTATCGCCAGCATCACATACGCCATCGAGTGCCCGACCCTCCCCGACCATATAAGGACCCCCTACCCCCTACCGTCGAACATGCGCCTGTCCTCGCGCCCCGGGCTGTCACGCGCGATCGAGACTGGAAATAGTCGTCAGCATCATCATCATCATCATCATCATGGTCGTGTTGACGGGGCCCTCGCCCAAACGCAGACGGACGGACACTGGTCCCGTGTCCGATGACCAGGTCCGGGAGAGCAATGCGACCCTCGCAATCTTCATGGGCCAGAGGCACAATAGGTGGATGCAGAATACGACGACCCATCGCGACGGACGCGCGAGTCATGGCGACGTTACACTGCGCAAGTCAAGTGGGGCTCAGCGAACGGAAGGAGCAGGCGCGAACAGCATGAAATCTCACCTTGCCTCAATTGCACCCGCCGGACCGAGCGAGAGACCCCCCGTCCCTTCCATCGTCACCAACAACGCGACCGGTGCCGAGCGAGAAAGACGCCGCCCATCTGCTGGCGCCCTTGCCACTTCGGCGGGCCCCAGCACCGTCATTGCCAATTCCGGTCAGACGGCGGAGGTGGCGATCGACTTGGTAGACTACGAAACACCACCGGTGGCCATCGCGCCTTCCCCGAATGCCCCTTCCCCCACGGTACCTTCCCCAACCATGGCGAACGGCGCGTTGCTTGCAATTGTGAATCATAAGAAGAGCCAAGACGCGCAGGCGCGAATGCCCGGCAGGCAAGGTCTTCCATCTCCCGCGCCCAGCGAAGATCCACATTCGCCACTGGTGGTGAACGCGCCAAATCCACTGCATCAACAAGCTCCTGATCTTGACGTTGCACCCATGCAGCGTCCGAAGAGCCGTGCCGCCTCCGTTCAGACCGCCAGTACCGCGGCAGGCTCCCCCATCATGACGACCGCCATGCCGCCGATGCTGCCAAGCCCCCCTGGACCTTACTCAACTCCCTTCGGACAGCGAGCGTCGACCGGACACGCGAGCTCAGCTGTGCGCGGCCCTCCTTTCAATAATGCTCATGGCTTGGGCCCTTCACCACTTCATTATCAGCATGGGACCCTTCCGGGCACCCGCAACTCACCCAACAACAGTAGAGCCGCGGCCCTGCCGGCACAACACCAACGGCGGTCATCCTCGACGGTTTTGCCTCGGCCGGTGCCAGGCCAACCACAGCAAACGCAACCCCCTCGACAAAGACCTCATGGGGTCAATGCGTTGGCAGGTCCCGCGGTGACGGGCCCGCCGCAACTCAGCTTAAGCAATTTCTATCCTAGGAATGAAATGCTGGGCAGAATCCGTCAGCAAATGCATATACACGAAAACCACCCTCCCAGTGAGCAGCGTGAAAGAAATATTGGTCGGTTGCATCTGTTGACTGAAGCCGTTAACAAGAATGATTGGTTCTATATCGTTTTGAATCAATTGTCTTGCGTACACTCCATTAATGGCAGTCAACTACCGCAGATCACGCTCGAAATGGTACCGGAGGTTGCCTATAAGGCGTTGAGCCGTCTTCTGTGTCCTAATCAACAGCTCGGCGCCGAGTTGGTCAAGTTCTTCTCTGACTTTCCTGCACCACTAATGCGAATCTACTCGGGCGGACATGGGCAAAATCAGATTTACAACATGCTTACTGAGCAGGTCGCTATCTTTATGCAGTGCTTGCCACGCAACTTCGACACACTAGAGAATGGCTGTGTGGAAGCGCGGACTCCGCCCCTAGTCCAAGACATAGTTGAGCAGCTGTCACTACCTAGCCAAGTCCTGCAGACTACCATCTTTCGCGCGATCGCTCGCAGAGTCTGGGCTGACCAACCTGGATCAGCCGAGCCGGGGATTAACATGCTGCTCAGACTGCATTATGCGGATCAAGAGCAGCAAAGGATGAATTTCCGATTCAGGACGCCTATGGAGAAGCAGCCCATGTATCACGCAATGCAACGGGCATACGCTGCATGGTATCAGTACGAGCTTCGCAGAATCGAGATCATCACCCGCATGCCAACAACGGCAACGGCAAGACCGCTCGCACCATTTGTGATCCCAGGCGACGTTCTCCAAATCTTTGGCTTGCCCCTACAAACCCCGATGCCACTTGCGTCTTCGTCAGTCGCGAACGGGCCGAACAATGTTCCTTGGACGATCCAGCAACAGCAACAGCAACAGCAAGCCGCTATCGAGCGGCAGCCACGCGATCTGCAGCAGCGACCCTTCCATGGTTCGACCAACGTCCGTGCCGGGATGATTCAGCCTCCTCACCCTGACAGACCTCACCCTGACAGAGTCCTAGAGCTTCAACGTCAGCTCGCCGCTCAACAGGCACGAGTGACTCAAAGACTTCGCAATCCTGTCCACATCCAAAAGCTGCCACCGTTAGCGCGAGCCGTCTTTCCACCCGATAAGGAATGCCCGCGACCGCAACCGACACACCCGGACACTGCTCGCCACGCCTTACATCAGGCACATCTGCGAAGCCCTATCCTGGCTCCGGGATCACAGAGAATGTATAGACATGTGCATGGGTTCCCAGTTGCGCCGAAGCAGCTTAGGAGAGGCCCACCGATTCAGACTTTTACTTTTGACAGTAACGATATGAGCAAGGTGCCTCCAACTATCAAGGCTAGCGCGGGCCGGTACAGTCGGGATCTGACGGAGGGCTCGCATGAGTACCGCTTACGCTGCGCGGTTTTCTATCCCGAGCGCGGCTTTCCCGACTTTGGTAGTTGGGTTGCGGCCGACAACGTCTGGCCGGACTGTGTGTATTTTGAGGTCAATGGAGCAGACTTGGAAACAAGGAGGAAATTACATCATGGGAGGTATCTGCCTATCGATCTTACCGAGCTGATTAAAGCGGGCAAGAATGAACTGAGGGTCATTGTCAATCGCACAAGCAAAGACACCTCTCCATTCAGCTACGCCATTGCGGTCGAGCTGGTGAGGACCATCAGGCATGAGACTTTGGTGAACGATATCCGACTGAACCGGTATATCAGCGCACAGGATTCGCTCCATGCCATCACCCGGACACTCAAGCCAACGGCCGATGACGACGATGTAGTGATGACCTCCAGCACCATGACCATCAAACTCTTTGATCCCATCTCCTGCGCGTCAATCTTCAGCACGCCAGTCCGGAGCCAGTACTGCAAGCACCGGGATCCTTTCGACCTTGATCTTTACTTGCAGACACGAAGAAGGAAGCAGGAGGACTGGCCGACAGATGTGGATGTGTGGAAGTGCCCCATTTGCCGGCAGGATGCCAGCCCGCAGCATCTTCTCATTGATGGGTGGCTGATGCAGGTACGGGAGGAGCTGGCAAAGAGGAGTCTGTTGGACACAAGAGCGATTGTCGTCGAAGCGGATGGCAGTTGGAGGCCGAAAGAGGAGGAAAGGACCGGCGTGAGAAGCCCGAGTATGGAAAGGGAGGAGCGGGCGGCGAGTGCGGATGCTAAACAGAGCAGAGGTCCGCGTGGCACGCCAGTTGTTGTTCCTCCGAAGAAGGCACCACTTGTTATCGAATTGGACTAGCAGCTCCTTGATGTGCAAGGACATATGAGCTTTTGAGCTTAGCTGAAGACTGGTGACATATATTTTCCACGGCCTGACCGCACCTGGCCATCTAGTGGGTGTAGGTAAAGAAGACATTCTCCCTGTCCGTCCTATCGGCGAACGCCATCTTCTCCGCTAACTCTTGCTTCTCGCCCTCACCCATCCCCGCCAGCTTCTTCCCCTTCTCCCGATTCAACCTGTCATTCATCACCCTCAACACCACAATAACACCGCACTGCAACCCCAACGTCACAATGATCGAGATCTTCCCGCCTATATACCCCGGCGCCTGCGAGGCCTGGAACGTCTGCGTCCCCAGGATGTTCCCCAGCGCGAACGCCACGAGCGTCAAAGCATTCGTCGTCACTTTCTTCGTGTGTCCGGCGATGTTGGACGCGTTCCATGCGAGCAGCAGCATGAATGCGGCGCCGAAGGTGCCGGAGAGGAAGGAGGCGGCGAGCAGGGCGCCTTTGTCCTGTGGTGTGCCCGAGGGGTCGAAGGCGATCATCATGGCGGCGGCGAGGATCGTCGGGATGATGCAGATGAACATTGTGAGGGAGCGGTCGCGCAGGGCGTCGGAGAGGTAGCCCGAGAGGAGGACGAAGAGCACGCCGATGGCGCCTGCGGGCATGCTCATGAGGAGCGCTTGTTGGGAGGTATCTGGGGTGTTGGGGCGTGGTCAGTTGATGGTTTGGTGTCCCGGGTTGTGGGCCTCAGGGAGCAGGAGCCAAAATCTACTTACAGCCGAAGGTGGTGAGGAGGATGGAGCTGAAGTTACTGATTCCTCCGTTTGGTATGGATGTCAGGAGCGTTGAGAGGCAGATGAGCCAGACGCGGACGTCTTTCAGGGCGTCCCAGACCTGCTCTTTTTTGAGATGGGCATTCTGGGTCCCACTCTGGTTGTCTTTGGTACGGAGCAGAGCCGCGACTTTTTCGGCGTCAGTGAAGCGGCGGGCTTTCACCGGCGAGTCCGGCAGGAGCAGCACAACCAGCGCCCCCATCACGATTGTCAGCGCGCCAATCGCGAGATAAAAGATCCGCCAGCTCGCGATCCCCCTCTGCGGCGCGAACGAGGCTCCGTACGCCACGGCCCCTCCCACGATCTGCGTCAAGGAATTGCAGACGTAGAACCAGCTGACGCGCCGCCCTTGCTCGGACTTCTTGTACCACATGGCGATGATGAGCACGAGTATCGGCGCCACGCACGACTCGAAGACGCCGAGCAGCGTGCGGCAGATGGCGAGGCCGGCGAAGCTGGTGCAGGCGGCGTGGCACATGAGGATCGCGCCCCAGAGGATGATGTTGGTGCCGAGGTAGAGGGAGAGGCGGCTGAAGCGCTGGGCGAGGTACTGGGTTGGGAGTTCGGTGGCTAGGAAGCCTGGTTCAGGGGTCAGGGTGAGTCGACTGTTTCCTTCCCGTGGGGAAGGGAGGTGGATGCACCTTACCGATGTAGAAGAGCATCCCGAGATCCGAGTACTGTTGTCCATGGAGGTGCGTGTCGGTCCGCATACCCATGACTGCGGTGTAGCTGAGCGTGGTTTTATCGAGATACTGGAGGAAGTAGACGGAAGCTAGCAACGGTGCTATGGCGAAGTCGATCTTGCGGATGAGCCGTCGACGCAGCTTGTCATCGTCCAGGATTGCTTGGCCTTCTGCAGCGATCTCTGCGGCTCTGGGGTGGTTCTCGAGGAAGGCGAGGGCTTCGTCTGCATCTTGGAGATTGGCGACCGTCACGACTTGCTCGCCTTCGAAGGTGGAGGATTTGCGACCATCGAGGGAGGCAAAGGGCTGGGGTTTCTCGTCGATCGAGGGCTTTGTCATGATGTTGGACATGTTGATGGGCCTTCATCGCTAGACATCAAGTCGGGTAGCAGCGCAGGCATCTTATATAACGTGTCGTCGCCACCGGTGACGGTTCCACCGGCAGCCATATCTTCTTGACATTCGCAGATCACCTACCAGATCAAGCAGCTATCAACCATTAGTAAAGTCTGCTATGTAACGTCCAGCTCAGCCAAGTCTGTTCGACCGGCAGAGTGCATAAGCTGACCTGCGGCGGAGGTGATGGGCAGGGACCGATAAGAGATGTATGCTGTCCCGAATAGGCAGGTGAGGTTACGCTTCTGCGGCCGGCCAAGGATGCTGGCCGTCGTTGCATATTGCCATGTGGCTGTCGCGTGGGTAGTGTCTGTGATCGTCGTTTCGCCCCAACTTAATTTGTCGGATCTGTTCGAGTGGCATCGACCACTGACTGGGATGGTCAACCAATCTTTGCCAAGTGGTCGACATGTCGACCATCAATAATGTGCGCCCGTAAGTTCCCCGTTGGCAGTCGACGCGGTCGACTGCAGTGGAAGTGTCCAACGAAGCATCCCAATCAGATTGTCAACCGCATTGGTTGGCCATCCAGGTGATCGGCTAATGACTCAAGCTGAAATAGAACTTTTGCAATACCAAGCTGCAATCTGGGTGTCTAGAACGAAAGCCAACAATGGTATTGCGTCGGTCCATCCCTCGACCGCTTGTCATTGCATAGGTGTCTCATACAGATCTTTGTATACGTTTGCCAATGGCCCACCAACGAACAGCTCCGCGGCGTCGTCCATGTCCTTCTCCGTCAAGATTTCTTTCCCGACCAAAGCCTTGTTTACATTGGTCGTCAACCATGCCCGTAACTTCACGATGCCGCCGCTGACCGCGATCAAAATGTCCGGATGGTCTCGTAATACGCCCCAGCAAGCGATCAATCCGTACGAGAACAGGCGTTTGCGTTTACGGGCGCGCAAGGTGTGCGCGTACTCGGCCGACATGACGACGTTGCGTCCATATTGATGGACGATGGCCAGCGCTTGGGAGACGGAGGGTATGCCGTACCTGTCGCAGAGGTCCGGAAAGTACAGTCGCAGACGCTGACATAGCCTCAGGACGGACATTCGTGTTGTCCAGTAGTAGATTCCGGCCTCGAAGCTTGGCAGCGATCGATACAGGAAGGAGCGTTGTGAGATGACCGCGTCTGAGGGGTCTGTGGTCTTCGCAATTGGGATGAACTCCATGAACTCGGCTTCACCAGCGTCGTCTGCAAGTGCTACCAATTGTTGCGCACATTCGAGCGCCGCGAAGATCGCTTCTGGGTCTGCGCTTACGCAGGCCTCTCTGACCAGCTTGATGAACCTAGGCAGTCGTACGCACAGCTCGTTTCCGATTCGGCGGAGCCTTGGTTCTGGTGGCGTCAAATCGTCATAGCCGCCTCGATACTCGTACGGATCAATGCTTTCCAAAGGAGAAGATATCCCTCGTACCGCTGCCAACACGAATGCATCACAAAAGGAGTACTCCAGCACTCTCCTTGCCAGCAACGTCATTGGGCCTCGGGCGGCCAGCGTCTTCAGTATGGCCATCAAACCGTCAAGGTGTCCGGGGTTCAGCAAAGCGTGCCCCGAGCGGACAGCGTCGGCGGGTGCGATGGCCGCCACTGCTGCAGCTGTGTGGTCGCTGACCTTGTTCTCGGTCACTGAGATCTTCAACGCCTCTAAAGCCTCAGCCAGCGTCGCGAAGCATTTTTCCAGTGTGACTCCGGGCAGCTTCCTGCGATACCAGCAAGCGTGCTGTAGAGCTCCCGTACATGCGTCAAGAGTAAGGTCATGGCCGAGGCGAGAGGGTACGTCGTCAAACCAAGAATGGTCAGCGCCTTCGCAAGCGATCGACTCAATCAAAAGCATAATCGCCCTGGCCTCCTGTGATTGAGGCGTATGGATGCGCAGAGCCTCGCCAAGGTACTCTGCGTTGCTGGCGGGAAGGACACTGCCCTCGTCCAGTTCGTTGTGTGAATGTCGAGCTCTAGCGGTCAGGTCACCTTCCTTCAATCTCTCGCGGCAAATGGCGCAGATTGCTTCGCCATCTGTGTTGGTTCGATACGCCAATCTGGAGGCTGATGGTTGTTCGCTCTCCTGAAATGCATGAACGCATTTGCGTTTCCGTTGCGCACACTTCTTGCAGGCGCCGACTGCTCTTCGTCGTCGATATTCTGCAAGTTCCGACTCGGTCATGCGACGCTTAGCCCGCGGACGAGAGGCATTGGGCTGAGGTCGACCCTCTGACGCCATTGTTTGTTCCCTAAGGATCAATCCAGTGCATTCGTCGGTTAATAGCGGTATCCAGCGCGAGCAGGAATCATAAGGTTCGTCATACGACAATTCAGCAGGAGCGTCGTCACATGACAGGCCAGTGTGCAGAACTCAAATGCAGCCTGGTGGGAATGAGGTACAGCCAAGGGATACCACGTTGCCGGAGCTATCCGACATGTGCGGGATACCATGTGTGAGACACAGTTTTTGCGCGTGTGCTGCCAGGTCACGTCCGCAGATCGTGGCAAGGGTGCCCTAAAGCAAAGGGACAAGGGTTTCACAGCCCACGGGTCGACAACAATGCTACGCCGCAATGTGCTCGCATCGCCAACGCTGGGGTACATTCGTCTGTGTCGGCCGATGGACAGTGTACTGTGTCGGGACAATGCCGTGTCGACCGAGCGAGACTTGATCCGGCCGTCGTGGGCGTTGACTGTGCCGTTCTGAGGTCGTGGATCCGCCAAGTCGATGTACCCTCAGATGTCCTCGGGGTCCACTCATCCGGTGGTCAGAGACTGGTCACGACTCGCGTAAACCCAGAACATTCATTGCGATTCCATGCAATACTGTTTCTCGAACGCATGGCGGCAATCGATGATTTCGATCGCCCAATGATATCACATCCATCTGCATGTGCCACTGTATGAATGTGATGAGAAGCGCCGTCCATGATGGGGACTCCATGACAAGCAAGCGCCGGCAGTTCCAAACTGCAAGCAGATCCTCCAAGCGCACCTTCTTGATAGCCGGTCAGACCTTTGTGCACAAGTGCGCGGCGCCTAGACCAGGTCTTGCGTACTGCTTCGCCTTCCACCGCCCTTTTATAAACAGACTTTCGTCGTCGAAAACGACCTCGAGCAAGAACGCGGGGCTACCGCGATGTTCCCAGTGCCTTGTTCAAACGTCCACTTGGGGACAGAGAAACTATGTGAAGCCAAGACGATATGCTTACCTCTTGCGGCCGGCATGACGATTGGCCTTTGAGATCCAATTTTGACGTGAAATTGCCATGCATCCCGCAGCCCGTTCCTGCGGGCACTGGTGTTCTCGCTTAACTTCGCTCCTCGCCAGCAAGACGATCTGGCTATTCACGGTTAAAGCATAAGGTCATATGTCGTCCTATAGCGTTGTCTCGGACACAGGCCGCCGAGACAAGAATGCATTGCTGGCGAACGGCAAGCCGCACGCCGCACGCCGGAGCCAGCGAGGTACTGCCTACGCTCCTGAGCTCTAACCCTGACAAAGCTGGGACTGCGCTATCAACAGAGCTATACCCGTATCGACCATGGCGTCACCCTCTGGCCCCGTCACGAAGGACTGCGCGGGACGACGCAACGGAAGATGGGTGTCAGATATGTGCCTAAATCATAAATCAGCCACAAGCCAGACTAGTCTTCGGCAGCATGCTGAGACGGCGGCAGCGCGATCCGTGGCGAGTATTGCCCGATCAAAAGAGCCTTGGAAGCTTGGGGCTTGGGGCTGCTATTAGCTGCCTAGTCGCTTTGAGCTTCGGATAGAACTGCAGCGTTGGGCTCAAGTGTGATTTGCTACCTTACACTTGTCAGCAAAAGGCTCCACCTGGTTTTGCTGCATTGACTCACTCGGAAATGAATTGGAGACGACCGTGAAATGCTGGCAGTCTCCTAGACCTTGGATATCATCCGCTACTGGACGCCTGCTGGAGAGCCACTGTCTTATACCTTGATGGCAGCTGTCACGGTTTTCGAGCTGGCGTGATGTTCATAGAGCCTGTTACTCAAATGAACAGGTCCTAGAAATTTCCGTATCATGGAGAATACTGACCGTAACGACGTGCTGATGACCATCGCTCCAGAAAGGCGGAGAAAGAAGCAGAACCCTTCCGCTGAGAGAGACGCAGTCAAAACAAGAGGCCAGTCGGAAAGTCCATTTCAGGCACGGCACATACCATGCTGAAGTCCGAACAACCAACAGACCTGTACAACAAGTCCGTGCTGCGGCAGTCAGAACCAGGCGCCGAGACAATTCAACAGATTCTAGTCGCCAGACAGGTAATCGCACGTTGTAGTGCATGTCACTTGAGCATTATCCCGGTCACGCCAAGGGCTGGCAATGGTCAAGCCGGTTGGCATGCACGCATGTTGTGAGGTAGGTCATGTCAGCTTGATATCGCTCACAATCGATTGCATATAGTAGAAGTGCAGGTTTATTCGGCGATCCTGACAGAGTGCCGGAAGATGCTACTGTCTCCGTTGGTGAGGGCCATTTTCCTTTGAGTTTGTCTGAAGGAACCGCTCGAACGTCCTGGCGTGGAGCGATGGCCCATGCCAGCGCGAGGGCCTCGCGTGGTGCCGGCATGCTCCTACAGCGATCCTTGGCAGAGCATTGCATGTTCTTGGGGGAGACAATGCAAGCTAATGCCAAGCTCTTGGTATGAGTGAGTCTACGGAGTGCTACAGACATCGATTGGAGTGTAGCTCACCCAGATAGCTCCCCCGGGGGCCGCACGGTATCATGAAGGTCGTACTGAGTTGGCGCAGCGCACAATGGGCCTACGCGGTAATAATAATAATAATAATAATGGTACCTTAGCTACTGGAGGAGCGCGGCAAAGTCCCAGCCGGACATCAGCCTCAACACCTCGAAGCCGAGGTACCCCGTTCCCAGGAAGCACAGACCATCATCACATGCATCTCTAACACTTCTGCGGACTAACCTTCCTCACCTTCATGTCGCATATCCCCTTGCACACATACATGTAATCTCTCTTGACATTATTTGTTGTCCTAGCACGTCCAATATGGCCTCGTTGACTCGCTCATTCCGACCGCTCGCACGTGTCGCAGCGTCGACAACTTCACGCACAGCCTTCAGACCTCAGAATCTCTCACGCACTCAGCGCCCCTCAAGATGCCTCTCTGGAACCCCTCATCGCATGTACGACACGGACAATGTGACCACAGAAGGGCCACCGCATGACTTGTCCGAGCAGCATCCGACACCCATCTTCCACCAGACTGAAACCGAGCAAGCCATGGCTGAGACCGTGTCGAAGTTCGCCAACGAGACGATCCTGCCCAAAGTGCGCGAGATGGATGAGAACGAGAAGATGGACCCTGAGATTGTCGAGCAGTTGTTCGAGCAAGGTCTGATGGGGATTGAAATCCCCGAGAAGTACGGCGGTGCAGGGATGAACTTTACAGCGGCCATTGTTGGGATCGAGGAATTGGCTCGGGTGGATCCTAGCGTCAGTGTCCTGGTGGATGTGCACAACACACTCGTCAACACTGCGATCTTGAAGTATGGCACAGAAGAGAGTCGGAGGAAGTGGCTGCCGAAGCTCGCGACAGGCACCGTCGGCTCGTTCTGCTTATCCGAGCCTGCTTCCGGCTCAGATGCATTCGCATTGAGGACCAAGGCCGAGAAGACCGCAGACGGCTACAAGATAAGTGGATCCAAGATGTGGATCACCAACTCCATGGAAGCCAACTTTTTCATCGTCTTTGCCAATCTGAACCCAGAAAAGGGGTACAAAGGCATCACCGCGTTCATCGTCGACAAAGATACCAAGGGCTTCAGCATTGCGAAGAAGGAGAAAAAACTCGGCATTCGTGCCTCATCGACCTGTGTCATCAATTTCGATGATGTGGAAGTGCCCAAAGGCAATCTCCTCGGCCAAGAAGGGCAAGGGTACAAGTATGCGATCGGGCTGCTCAACGAAGGTAGAATAGGCATCGCCGCTCAGATGACCGGTCTTGCGCTTGGAGCCTTCGAGAACGCCGCCAAATACGTCTGGAATGACCGTAAGCAATTCGGCTCACTTGTCGGTGAATTCCAGGGAATGCAACATCAGCTTGCGCAGGCATGGACGGAGATTACTGCTGCGCGAGCTCTGGTCTACAATGCGGCCCGCAAGAAGGAGGCGGGCCTGGACTTTGTGCAAGATGCTGCTATGGCGAAGCTGTATGCCTCGCAAGTGGCGGGGAGGGTCAGTGGCAGCGCTATTGAATGGATGGGTGGTATGGGTTTCGTGCGTGAAGGCCTTGCTGAGAAGTACTGGAGAGATAGCAAGATTGGTGCCATCTATGAAGGCACGAGCAACATCCAACTGACGACGATTGCGAGGTTGTTGCAGAGGCAGTTCACTGTCTAGGATGTGGGCATTTTACCTCAAACGTTACCATGCTTGCTGTATCCAATAGTAAATTTCACTAGAGGAGGCGAAGCACGTTACAAGAGTCTTGGTGGTATCCCGCGGTTCCCTCAGTAATTAAACGTACATTGCACGCTGGCGACATCTATGGCGCGGCTATCCAAATGTCGCAATGGTTCGGAACGGCAACAACATTCAACACTCAGCCCAAGATTTTCGCAATCGCATTATCATCCAAGGAGAGCAGAACATCGGCTTACAACGCATCGGCTTCGCATATGTCAAGGCATCCATTAGTAAAGTGCAAACACCCCCTGGGAGACCATATCATTGCGGTGACTGCCCTCGATCGTCCCGCGGCCCTGCCAGTCCTCCCCATCCACTCAGACTCAAGTCGGTGCTGCCGAAGCAGAATCACGACCGTAGACCCATCGGGGTCTGGCAGGTCCGGAGATTCCACCTGCTGCATGGTGCCTATGCCATTAGTAATCCATCTTGTCACAGTGCCGTGCTTACAAGAGCTGCCAAGCCTCATTGCTCCCGGTTGTCACTCGTGCAGCTCCCGAAGACTCCGAACTGGAAGCACTTCGATGCTTGGACCAGCTGAAATTGAATTGAAGACATATCGCATGCCAGTTTCCTCAAACTAGTGCGTCCAGACATCCACTCGGGCAGCGGATGTGGCGCTTGCATGTCGTTGATGATAGGAGTAAGGACTTTTTCACCATCCTCGATGAGCTATTCAGCAAATATGCACGCGACCACGGCACCTCTGGACCAACCGCCGAGGACGTACGGACTTCTGAACTGCATCAGGGTACGGACGTGGAGCCTTGTCGGTATTTCATGTGAAAGCTTCGGCATGACCCATCCATGGCGTCCGTCAAACATGGACACAGGTGCCGGATGGGAGCGGAGGCAAAGCCAAGACAGATGTAGGTGAGCCTGGATCGTCGGGCAATGAGGTATATGGACAGGCTGTCATCCTTTTGGAAGTCCTTATGTGAGGTATACCGCTCCAGCGTGCTATGGCCTTGACTGAGTCTCCGGCGACTGTTGCTCGGGCCAATATTGCCCCACACACCGGATTCGATGCAACCCGAGCTGCGAAGCTATCTTTTCGCGATCTTGCGAAGAGCTGGTCATGTATCTTGATGTCGCTTCTTTCTGCGCGGCTGCTTGACATCATGGATGAAGCGCCGCCATGACGTCTACGAACGTGACACAACTGCAAAAGCGGTTGACGGCAAATCTACATCTTCCTGGTCGCGGAGCCTGGATGCAATAGTGGGAAGCGTACGCCCAGGTCTGGAAAGCTAGTGTCATGGTCCGGAATGTCACAAGTCAGCCGTGTCCCTGGTGGCTCATTGGATTGCTGAGGAGCGTTTCATCTGGCGAACGTACTGTCTTGGCTGTAATATGAAGCACTTCCTTAAGGGGCATCGCCGTCTGAGCAGCTTGTACAATGAGGTGCGACCAAGTTGCGGCGGTGGCCAAGATGTTGATGGCCTGTGGAGCTGTCAAAGATGTCCGATCATGAGGGATGTTCGAGCGGGACTGGTATCGTCCATGTATTACCCCAAAACTGCCCGATCCGAGTCTGAACGCACTCATCGAGCTCCTGCTCGGCTTTCATTTGTGTCGGATCGGGTCTATTCCCGGGTCAATTCCTAGAGAGGTATATCACGTCCAACGGCGAAAAGGCTGCTCCCCACGAGCACTTTGTGATGCCAGAGAGCCCGGTCAACTGTCCACCAGGGCGACCAACTACTCCTACCACCAGACGTGGCGGACCGATTGGCAAGAGCCTAAGATCATGGACTATACTGATTGCCTGCGCCACAACCGAGCACAGTTCGTTGCTTGGTGATGGTGGCTCTCTCCTCTGCGTGAGAGACTCCGAAAAGCTACAGTACGTCTAGACATAGCGCAATGCCAATACTAGGCACAGCAACCCGATGCTGTGCCCGGCTCGGCACAGGTTTTGAGCCAGCTCTGGCTGTCCTCAGCTTGTAGCCCGCGAAATGCCCATCCGGTGACACATTGACTGCGCGCATAGGGCGCAGACCTGATACAAGCATCCCTTGCACATGACATGCTGGTATGCTGTGCTGGCTTTTGCGTCAGTTGTTCACGGCAATGATGCAATGTGGTGGCTCGACATAGTTTGATGCACTCCGTCGATGAATGCATCGTACCATTTACAAAGTGCTCGACAAACAAGTTGACCGTCAACTAGCCGACGGAATCGCTAGCCGCGGGCGGTGTATACTTCGTCAAGCAGGAGTTGATTGAATCGATCGTTTGGTTAGTGGACATCTTTCAAGGAGGCAAAAGTAGCTCGACAACATCAATCTTCAATCCCATCTCTTTGCCGATCAATGAGCTCGCTGTCAAGGTCGCCCCCGAGCTAGGCTTGTGGTTAACAACGACGGTAAACATAGATCAACCGCGGTGGTGAGCATTCATCATGGCCTGAATCATCAAAGCATTCGGGCTCATATTAGCGACGGCACAACCGCACTTGGAATCATGCCAATTGACCTAATTAGGCTATTGTGTTGATGTATAAATCCTACATGGACATGTGCTAACCTGTACCCGTCGTCCCGATGTTCCTGTATAATAAATGTCCAGTGTATGGACCTCCAGCTGTCCCCCGGACACTGACGTCACCGCGTCTCTCGAGTCAGTTGCATGTTCATTATCGCCGGTACATGTATCGTTCCATTCTGCTACTCTTCATCCCTCTTCACCACGACTCTCTACATGTACATACATCATGCTTCCCGTACACCGTACCGTCCTGCGGCGGCGTCCGCTGCATGTGTCTTCCCGGATGCGTCACCCAATCGTTCGCTCGCTACATGTAACCAAGACTCGCCTTCACGACCAGCCAGAGAAAGCCGGAGCCCATGACCCGCGCCTTGCAGAAGTAGAGGACATCATCCGAGATCAGTTTGCAGTCCTCCGTGATGTGTACAAGGCGCCAAGACATCCGATCATCCTGGCCCATGGACTATTGGGATTCGACGAGCTCCATCTGGCAGGGCGGTTTGTGCCGGGCATCCAGTACTGGTATGGGATTACTGAAGCTTTGGCCCAGAGGGGGGTCGAGGTGATCACTGCGGTGGTGCCTCCGAGCGGGAGTATCGAGGCGAGGGCGAAGAAGCTTGCGGAAAGCATTGAGACGAAAGCCGGGGGCAAGGCTGTCAATATCATTGCGTGAGTGTGAGTTCGAAATTCCGATGCCCTCTTACATGCCGGCTGACATTGATCTAGACACAGCATGGTGGGTGGTATGTACCCTCGATGCTTGTGTCGTGACTGACTCGTGATTTAGGGGTACGTTTGTCGACATGAGAAATGCGAGCCCGTGCCACTAACCGCCATCTCAGAGGCTTAGACTCTAGGTACATGATATCTCAGCTCAAGCCGCCAAATGTCAGAGTGCTCTCGTTGACTACCATCGCCACTCCACATCGTGGCTCAGCCTTTGCAGACTATCTCTTCAAACGGATAGGACCTCTGACCATCCCAAAGCTCTACAAAGCTCTCAACTACTTTGGCTTGGAGACGGGAGCCTTCGAGCAGCTGACTATGGAATATATGCGCGACTCGTTCAATCCGCGAACGCCAGACGTCGAGGGCATTGAGTACTACTCCTATGGAGCGACGCTTAGACCGAGGATCACTTCTGTTTTCAAGAAATCGCACAAAGTCATTGAGGAGGTTGAGGGTCCAAACGATGGACTTGTGAGCGTGGCAAGCTCGCATTGGGGCACGTATAAGGGCACTCTGGACGATGTCAGCCATCTGGACTTGATCAATTGGACTAACCGCTTGAGATGGTACTTCTGGGAGATGACTGGCCATCGGCGAAAGTGAGCAGTGCCTAGATAAGCGATTGCTGTCGACGCTGACTGAGGTTCAGTTTTAATGCGATTGCATTTTACCTAGACATTGCGGACATGCTTGCGAAAGAAGGCCTATGAGCGACGCCACGCAAGCAATACTCCCCTCAATGTGTGCGACATGGATCCCACATGCGAATTACCAACAGCTTGCTCTGCAGTATCTCATGATGGCCATGCAGTCTCCTCAAAGAATGCCGCCGCGTCCCCTCGGAATGCTCAGCAGTCTGGACTAGCCACACGTCTGACCTTGGGGTCGCAGTCCATGGTCGGATCAGCGTAAACGGTTGTGTCGCATAACAACTACGGGCGCGGAGGCAATGTACTGTGTCAGCCTACCGACCTATCCTTTGATGGTCCAGCGGTGGGGAAGAAGGCTCCAGCTTTAGCACAACGACGCAACGCAAGCAGGAGCAATGCAGGAGCAACGAGACCTGAAGAAACTTAACAACAACATCGAAGCTACAAAGCAGTAGTTGAGGCGGCGTGCGACTACGGAAAAGCGGCTCGTACGTTTGCTATAGCATTGTCACGAAGCATTAAGGTGACCATCGCATCAGATGCTGAACGCTAGATACAAGATCAACAAGAAGGCAGCATGCGATTCCGGCCCCATGGGATTGTGCCGTTTCACACGGACTGCAGCATTCACATACTCGAACGATCATGCAACGTGATCTGGCACCATATCGCCCCACTTCTGCATGTTCACCACCTCACGCTGAATGTTCTTCGACCTCCATCCCTTTATCTTCCGCTGCTTGTACCGCATGACGGCCCCGCTATTCGGATCGACCACCGCGCTGAAAGCGACCGGTTGCACCTCCAGGGCGACCAGCAAAGATGGCGTATAAATGCTGATGACGTCGGTCACCGTAATGTAGTCGTATCCGTCAAAGCCATACGCCGGGGCAAAGCTTGACAGGTTCGACGTGATAATGACGAAAGGTGTGCTGTTCGTCCAGGCTGTCCAGTTCGCCACCGCCGCGTTGAATGCATCCGTCGATGCGAATGTGACTTCCGCGATGCTGTCGTTGTCGAAGGTGATTGACAAGATGGAGTTGGCGGTCAGGTCGACCAGGTCGATGGCCGGGTAGGCGAGGTCCGGCACTTCGGTGACGGGATAGCCGTTGTCGTCGGGGAGCGACGTCATGGTCGGGATGGGGACGCTGGTGGTGTCGCTCGAGACGAGACTCCTGGTACTGCTTGCGGCTGTCGTTGGAGCAGTGGCCGCCGTCAGGACCGTGGGCGGCGGCAATGCCGATGGGAGGATCAGGCCCGTCGCCGCGCCTGAGGGTGCCAGACCTGTCCCAGTGTACGATGCATTGCCCAGCGGGTACGGCGGGGCCTGTGGGATGGCCAGGATCGTGGGTGCTAACACAGCTGCGAGAAGCGCAACGTGTTGGAGAGACATGATGGATTTGGGAACGAGACGATCGACTCCCTAGGTCGTGATTCGGTCAAATGGCATGTACACAGTGCATTCGAAGCCGACAAGAATTTATCTCGACCGATCTGCTATATAGGTGAGGATGCGGAATGTAGTATGATCAGCTCGATTCATTCCACGGCGGACGGTGTGTTTACTCTTCACGCTGGAATGCGTCGATCGGCCGACGTCCCGCTCGAACAGCATTCTGAGATGGGCGCAACTAAATCTTTGCGAAGCCTGCAACCCGAATCTACCTCCAGAGGTCACACGCGCTCATAGCCCGTTGATGATCACCTCAGCCGCCTTCTCGCTGATCATATAGATCGGCAACGAGATGAACAACCCCGGGATCTTAGGGAAGACAGAAGCGTCAACGACTCTCAAACCCTCGCTACCACGGACGCGGAACTGGCCATCGAGGACGGCGTGGGGATCGTCGTCCGCGCCGATGGCGGCCGTGCAGCACGCGTGGTGACCCCATGCCTGCGACAGACACGGACGAGAATCAGCAACTTTGTGCCTCGCAAGCCCGCGGCTTGATCGGCGGAAGCGCTACTCACCTCATCCTTGATATACTGCTTCAGGTCTTCTTCGGTGGAGAGATCCCTCCCTGGGGACACCTCCGTGAAGCTCCCGTCCAACGGGACCAGCTTGTCAAAGGCTCCTCTCGCCCACTGGAGGCCTTCATAGATCGCCTGGACGTCTTTCTCGTCGCCTCCGTCAACCGTGTTGCCGGTGTCGAACGACCGGAAGTCAATCTGCGGGACGTCGCGAGGATTCGTGGATCGGAGCGTCACCGTCCCGGCGTTGTTGTGCGAGTGCGCTTTGAGCGTGGTCCATGACCACCTGTTGCCGTGGACCACAGCGTTGTACGCGAATCCTGGGAAGAATCCTTTGCAGCTCAGTCAGTGTCTTGGATGGGTTCTCACTTCATTTGTTTACTTGCCTGTGAACTAGGGATGTGAAAGGTATAATGTCAGTAACTGTCTAAAAGACAAGTGAATCATCAAACGACTTACCACTCCAGGAGCCCCAAGGATGAATGTATCGACCGGATCATCCTGACCAGCGACAGAAGACTTCAACGTGACACCCAGCGCACCGCCGCTGGTAGTATAAGGACCTCTCGTGAGAACACTGTCATCTGACAAGTACTGCTCCAAACACGGATCTGCCTGTCCGTCATATGCAAATGTGCAGTCCTTGGAGACGGAGAACTCGTCCGGCGCTTGACCGACGATGCTGGTCTCGTATCGATCCTGCATGTTGGTCCCCACACCCGGCAGGTCCTTGACAGCTGTGATGCCGAAGTTGTCCAGCTCCTCCCTTGGACCGACACCGCTGAGCTTCAGGAGCTGTGGGGTGTTGAAGGAGCCAGCTGCGAGGATCACCTCCTGGCTGGCGGCGACGTAGCCCGGCGTACCAGAGGAGGAAGCGCTGTATGCTGGATCTGCTGCGTAGAGGTGTTCGCCTGCGAGGTACTCGACGCCCACGGCTCTTGGTGTGCTGCCGCTGGTGTCGAACCTCACCTTCGTCACCAGGGTATGCAGTCGGATGTCCAGAGGATACATCTTGCTTCCATCAGGATTTCTGGCGTTTGCGACCGAGAGAATAAAGTCTCGTGGACTACTTCGCTTCAAGGTACCCGCATCGATCGCGAGCGGTACCTGCCAGACATCCGATCTTTGATCGCGGTCTGCGTCATCGTTGTTGATGTCGACCAAGAGGATATTGCCCAAGCTTGTGACCGTATGCAGAAGCGTAGTCAGGAGGCCTTGACCCATGGCTGATGCCGCTGACAGCGCTATAGAGAGGAGCTTGAGATCTTGTACGACCAACAGCAGATTTGTCAAGCTTGTATGAAGCCAACCGTGGGAGCCATGTCCAGAGCCAACCGGATACTCGACTTTCTCAAGCTTCTCGAAGAATGAACGCATCTTTGCCGGTGCCCAGGAATCGTCGCCAGTGATCGTCTGCAGGTAGATCCAGTCTCGTTCGTAGGGGTAGGTCGTGATCATGGCATTGTGCTCGGCGCATCCCCCCAAAGCACCAGTGCGAGGGTACAGGATGCCCAGCGGTTCAGCACCGACCGGAGGCTCCTTTCCCACATACAAGCTGCCATCCGTCTTCCTGTAGGTCATCTTCGAGTCCCGTTTCTGACGTTCCTGGTCCTCGTAATGGGTGACAAAGTAGTCCCATTTGATGTTGTCATCTTCAGCCGACTTCAGATTCCACGCCGGCACTGTCTGATTGAGGCCATCACCATGGTCGCCACCGGCATCGATCAGCAAGACCTTGTGACCTGCCAGGGCGAGACGTGCCGCGAGCGGCCCTCCACCAGGGCCTGATCCGACGATCACATACTCATAAGCGGTGTTGTTGGTATCACGGCTGTGAGGTTGAGGATGGGCATGGCTCCGAGCACTCATGTAAACCACGAAGCTCGATATGGCTGTGAGTCGACGGATCAACATGGTGAAATCCTTGAGTACAAGACACGACCGAGTTGTCAAGCATCAACCCTTCGTCACGGATGTGGTGCCTGACCGAGAAAACAACCACACCGCCTGTCAACTTCTTTCCCTAATCATAACCCCCATCGTTCGCGCCATCAAGTGAGAGGCTCCTGAGAGCTCAAGGGTAGGAATGGGCGGCGGACCTCGTGCTAGCGTCCCGGCACGCGGCCTCCAAACGATGGGATGACCATTCTTTCTTCGGCAATATCACGTCTTCACGGCACGACTCCGCGACACTCATCACTGTCAATGCAATGCAATTCGCAGGAGTTGTCATGGCGCTCTGTGTCGTCATAATAAAGCGACGGTGCTGCTATGACCTCCGATCGGGAAGGATCACTCCAGCCGTGGCGGAAATGCATTGCAGGATGAACAAGCTGCTTCACACGAAGAGACCAAGAGGTTGAATGCCGCCAGCTGCGGAAGTGGTTGGCGCCCCAGACCGCCGGGAACGGCCCCAGAATCGGTGCGGCCTATACGCCCTCAATAATGATCCGCGGTCTAGGATCCCTTGCCGTAGGTCGAGCGAAGACCTGGCGCTAGCAAAGTCCGCGAAACTAGCGGTCTCTACCTAGTCAATGATCGAATTCATCCGGATCGATTTTGCGCACCTCAACGCCGCTGAAACATGCCTTCCTGTGTTGGGAAGTGAGGACCATGAGATGCGCAGATCGAGCATATTTGGGACCTCCCTTTTAGCCTTGGATTGTCCATGCCAATTGCATAATTCGGTTGCAACTGTCGTAGTCATGATTTTGATCATCTGTAGGTAGGGCAAGAATGTAATGTGCTGGCTGCGCACCGATGGAGTTCATATTCGACCATGATTTCCGTCGTCCCAGTCACTGTGTTTGAGACACTGGACGTGAGAAATTCCTCACACTCTTCCTGGCCCTGTGCATGCTATCCGCACAAGTCCTGCGTGCGCTATCGTTCATCTCATCAGGGAAATCGGTCGAAGGGGCAGGAGTGATGGGTCTGGTGGCGTTGTAAGCGTCACCGCTCCACCGGCCCACGTCCTGCAGCGGTACGAACTCCCCATCGTCACTGTGCCGTGGTCTGAAAAGCACATCCATGCCACTCTTGTCCGTGCCACTGTTCACTGCGGTATGTCCAGACAAGCCGTTGGAAGTGCCAGGCGTGGCAAGCCCGGAAGAGCCGCCCATGGTCTGTCCCATAGCTCTTGGGAACGCACGACGGAGGAGGTTGCGGATGCCGGGCATACAGGCGCAACACAGCGCAGTATTGACTTCAATCACGGTCCAATAGCCGACCTGTTTGTAGTCATCTGTAGATCGTTGTCAGCACAAGCCCAGATGCCCAGGTAGATTGCAAGCTCACATGTGATGTTCCTGCTGTTTCCGAACTTGACGAGCAGATGAAGCCGTAGGATGCTCACAAATGTAACGAAGAAGCCGACCCCAAACATGAGCATGACCAGAAGCCTTTTGCGCGGGTTGAGGTTGAGCTGCCACAAGACAGGCATTGGTAGCACAACAACGCTATACTCGGGATTAGACTCAGTCTCTCTTATGCATATGGGCCCTCCATCAGTTCCACCGTTCAATCGAGTAACGGACGGCTTGACCGACACGATTATATTTCAACTCGGAAGGTCGAATCTCTTCCGTCAGTCAACCGCGCCAGTCAGTCCACCGTCTCGACCGATGACCTGATCAACTGCATTTGCAACAAAGGGAACCGCAAACTTACAATATATCAAGCACGATATTAGTAGCCGCCGAAGCCCAGGACTGAGCATTGATATCCCGACACGTCCCCTCATGCTCTTTATCCCAGGCCAACCAAGCCTACCGAAAGGTCAGCTCAACAAACCCACAATCTCGATCTCTTCCATAATACCCACCGCATTGATCGGCGTGCACTGGAAAATCGTCACAACCATGAGAGCAAACGCATACCCCAAATTCAGCCCCAGCGCCACATATACCGCCTTCCGAAAATCCTTTTGCGGGAAAATCCTCAAGTAAGTGCAACAAATCGCAATCTTGATGATTGGTAAAGCGGCAATATAAAGGATCTCGTCAAAGAAAAAGATTCTCAGAATCTTGGTAATGTTGTCCGAAGGCACAGTCCAGACGTCGCGGCCGATGCCCAGGCGCGCCATGAGATTGGAGAGCACTGTCATGGGAACGATGAGGATGGCGGCGATGCTGATGGTTAGATCGTCGAACCACAGTTCTGCATCGACGCGGGCGACTTTGTCGCAGGGAAAGGTGATCTTGGAGGCCATGCGTAGCATGTAGGATGTCAGAGCAATGGAGGAGCCGATGAGGCTGGCGACCGAGACCTGAGGGGCATTGTGCGTGGCTCGTTCACACATTATTTCTGTGAGGTTCTTGGCGGCTGGAACGGATGGATTGTAAGCACAGCTTGGAGGTTGCAAAGGCGTGATGACTTGCCTAGCTGTTGCCTGATGGTACATGTCCTTAGCACGCAGGCTTCTGTGTTGGCTGTGGCTGTCCTGTTATTACAGCTCGCTGATATGTCCAGATTTGCGGCAGTGATGCCTGCTTCTGCGACTGTCGCGAGGAGGCATGTCCTCTATCTCGTGCCAAACGAATCAGCCAATGTTTACTAGGTCCAGTACAGCCTTCTCCTACTGCACAGTCCGGCATCTGTTGTATGAGGTGCAGAGCATTTTGAAGCTGCGTCTGGTTGGTTGCACTCCTCACAAGTGCGACTTGGGTGAAGACTGCCACCAAGCCAAGTACTTGAAATCTCATGCTGCAACTGGAGGTCGGTACATCAGAGATGGTCTAGTCCTGTGTCGATGTCATGCAGGAGATCAACCAGGTCAGACTGTGGCATTACGCATGTGAGCAGTATGAACGAGCACAAGTCAATCTTGCATGATCTATCACTGCCGGAAACAAAGGTCCAACAAGCGTTGAATACCTTTGACATCCAAGCTCGCCTGCGCCGCCACGGCCCATGAGGGTGGTCTGCAGCCAATGAGGCACTGCATTTATTAGCGTCGACATGTTGTTGGGGGGCAGCATTCAAGCTTGCGAACGGTTTACATGTCTCAGAGATACATTGGTCCTGTAGGACCGGCATCAGCCTCGCACGTAAGCCCCAATGTCGCACTGAGCTGTGATGTTTCTTTTCGAGGAGTCGTAGATGCCATACCTGGACGGATTGAATCAATGTCTGTCGGACGAGCTCACCGCACCGCTCGGCGTCTTTGGTCTTGCGCAGCTTCCTGCCGGCTGGGGTGCAGCTGGGGCCGAATATCGTCCGTTGAGAAGGCCAGGATCGATATGAACGCAATAAGCCCTAGTACACATCGAGCATACCAGTCTGTCTCTTGCGTGGGCAGAAAAATGCTTCTCTGTTATAGCCCCTGGGCAGTATTCCGTGCGGTGGTGGTCGCGAGCCACTTGCTGCTCGTTGGGAATGAAGCATCTGCCGTGGGGTTACTCGATAGCGCTGCCTCGTCCTCTGATTTGTGGTCATCAGCAACTGAAACATACCCCGGGTGTCAATGAAGATGCTCATTTTTTCTTTTCAGAGCTGTCACACGGGTGCCGCACACAATCGAAGTCTGGCTCTCGTATAACGTTGGCTGTAAATGACGATGTTCACCCGCAAGAGATTGATGAGGCGACATTTTCGAGTCTACCGCTTTTTGTTGCCTAGATCACAGTGTCCTGATACCTCCTGCCATACGGATCAAACTTCGCGCATCACGCAAGCACGAGTAATAGCCTGATAGTCAGGTTTGCCGAGGCAGTTTGGCGTGGTCCAGCTCAGAATCCGAGACGGTAGCAGTTCATCGATCATTCCAGTGCGGCGGTATGTATGTTTGGTGACCCGCACTACTATCAGAGGGTCTGACGGGGTACCGCTGAAAGTCAGCGTAAGATGTATATTCTTCTGGCAAACTTCCTGGTCTGCACTGGCATTTTCGGCTTCCAAGCTCGGGCTTTCTCGAGTATCCACGCTCCAAGCCATGCACACCATGCACACCACGAGAAGCGTCTCTTGATCGACTCTCTGATCAAACCCATCGACGTCTCCGGAGGACATGTTTTCCAGCCACCAGGCCAAGAAGATCAGCGAGGTCCATGCCCTGGCCTCAATGCACTGGTACGTCGGCGCAACAGCGTGCCAGCATGCATCATTCCGGGATCCAAGCTGACAACACTTGAGGCGAACCATGGCTACATCCCCAGACATGGCGTCGTATCGCTCCTCGGTGCTGTCAGTGCCGTCAACGAAGTCTACGGGGTCAGCGTTGAGCTGGCGACAATTCTCGCAGTCATGGGTGTGGTATGGACTGGAAACCCGAACTCACTGGACCCATCCTTCGTAAGTGAGAGCCTCCACAAAGGCAGCCCCGGAATGAACGCTCACATCATTCTCCGCGCCCCTGCTAGTCCATCGGAGATGCCGAACCCCAAGCCCAGAACCTCTTGGGAAACGTCCTCGGCCTGTTAGGATCACCTCGAGGACTCGATCATTCCCACAACTTCATCGAGGCTGACTCCTCTCCAACTCGGGACGACTTGTACGTGACGAACGACCCGGTGACGATGAACTTGAGCACATTCGAGCAGTTGTACGATATGGTGCCAGAGAACAGTGGGGAGACGTTGACCTTGGATAACATGGCCGATTTTGCAAAGAAGCGGTGGGATCACTCGATTGCCACCAACCCTTACTTCTACTACGGACCCGTGACGGGAACAATAGCCAGAAACACTGGATTCTGTTTCGTCAAGAATCTGATGGCGAATTACTCTGTGGAGCATCCGGAGGGCGTACTGAGTAAGTCAGCGGGATGTCATCATTCCAGATCGTTCTGCTGACGCCAGAAGCGCACGACATCCTGAAGTCCTTCTACGGGGTAACCGGAGAGCGAGCGAATCTGAAATATCACCGAGGCCATGAGCGCATTCCGGAGAACTGGTATAGGGCTGGCCTCGACTACGGTCTCGTCCAGCTGAACCTCGACATCTTGCATTTCATCCTCAGGTATCCTATATTCGCCAGTGTCGGCGGCAACATGGGCGAGGTGAACTCTTTCGCTGGCGTCGACTTGCACGATCCTGTGGGTGGAGCTCTCCACAGTGGGAAGATCCTGGAGAACAATTACTTGCTCTGTTTCGCTCTGGAGGTGTTTAATTTCGCCGGTATGTAGCAGGACCTTATCCTTGATCATCCCATCGGGCCGAAGACTAATGAGCCACGCAGCCCCGAATTACCTGATGAACAACGTTGTGGCCACGCTCCAGCCTGTGTTGAAGCTCGTGACGGATACTGTGGCTGGCGCTGTGCTAAACATGAGCTGTCCGCAGATGGGTGAGATAACACGTGACGGGGTGCCTCTGTGGGAGTCGCTGGGCAATGAGTTTCCGGGAGCGAAGAGGAGCGGGAGCGCGCTATGAGTGCATGTACCTACTAGTCATATGCTAGAGAGGTATCGACAGCTCAACGCCTCTCCAGAAGCTGTACGTGTATGTAACAGACCCTCACAGCACACGGCGTCCTCCGTATGTACAACCTGAAGAAGAAGAAGAAGAAGAAGAAGAAGAAGAAGAAGACGTGAATACATATGTAAGGTAGATCGAGGTGTACCGAAGCCATACGTCATTTCGTGTTTTTCCGGCCCCGGTCGCACAGACCAGGCCCGAACCTCGATTTTTCGATGTTTCCATGTGAAGGTGCGAAGAAGTTGGAGAAAGAGCGTCCCGTGTCCCTTCCCCCCCGCATGGACGCCTCTTCATACCTCAAACGCCACGGCTGGCGGGGCGACGGGCACTCCCTCGACCACACCGGCCAAGGCATCAAGAAGCCGCTGCTCGTTAGCCACAAGGTGGACGTCCTCGGGGTCGGCCTGGGCAAGCACACGGCGCTGAGTGACCAATGGTGGCTCAAGGCGTTCGATAGTGCGCTGAAGGACATCGGCACGGGCAAGCAGAGTACCCTGAGTCACGTGCAGAAACACGGCGTGAAGAGGGGAGATCTGTATGGCCGGTTTGTCAAGGGCGAGGGCATGGCCGGCACGATCGGGGACGGCGGCAGCACTGGGACGGCCGTGCCTGAGGCCACTGTGGCGAAAACGCCTGAGGATACTGTGGCGAAAGCGGTCGGGTCGGGCAAGCGAAAGCGAAAGCGAAAGGGCGGCGATGATGAGCGGGGAGAGTCCCCCAAGGCGGCGAGGCTCGACCATGATGGCGTGGATCGGAAGGTCAAGCACGTGATCAAGGAAGCCGTGCGCTGTGGCATCATCCCGCCGAGCGCCAAGGAGGTCGAGAAGGGCGTCGTTGCACGGTCGGGCTCACTCAAGAGGGACGGCGAGCTCTCGAAGATCGTCGCCGCGACGGGCTTCCAGTCACACGAGCCATCCGACGACGTGACCAAGCAGAAGGAAGCCAGACGAGCCTTCATGAGCGCCGTCAAGATCTACCTCTCCAATGAATCGGCGGGCCGGGAAGACAAGCCGGATGGACGCATTCCAGGCCTCTCCTCAGCGAAACTTGCACACTACACCCGCCGAGCACAGAAAAAAGGCGTCTCCCTCGAAACCTACATCCAACGGCGGAACGAGAAGAAAAACGCCTCCAAACCCGCGGAATCATCCGCTAGCCTAGCCTTTGTCATCGACACCACCGGCGACCCCACCCTCGCCAACAGGAAGACCACCTCCGTCCCAGCGGACTTCAGCAAGCAAGCCATCGACGGCATCTCTGCCGGCGAACTCACGGTCATCACAAACGAGGCAGGTGACGAGCTCTTCCGTTGGCATCCGGGCATGCCGATCCCACGTGACCCGCGCATCTGGGAAGGGTTGGAGGTGAAGAAGTTGCCCAAGGTGATTCGCGAGACAAGACGGGCGTGGATGGTGGAGAGGAGGGAGGCGCGGAAGGAGAAGCGGGGTCGTGAGCGGAAAGGAATATCTAGCAAGCAGACGGACAAGAAGAAGAAGAGGAGGAAGTAAGCCGCCAAGAGCCACTGTCCCGGATCATCCGGCTTGCTTTTTGTCTTTCTCCAAGTAAAACAGGCCAGATATGCCGAAACCACGTGCCTCTATTATTATCCCTCCAACACGAATGACCGTCCACCTAACATCCCGCCCTTCCCCACGCTCATTCCCCACCACTTCGCTAGCTTCCACCACCACCACCACCCCTCCTAACCCTCACTCACTCAATTCTTCACACACTTCTGCGCCTTGCAGGTTCCAGGGACCTAAACGTATTCCACAGCATCAGCACCGGCATTCATCCCTGACTCACGGAAACACCCTCACACAGATCCTCCACACCCACAACTTGTGTGTTGGTGTGCGAAGAGATAGAGGGGAGGAGGCAAGGAAGAGATAAAACCTACAGTCCCACTGACGTAGCATGCGAGCCCGTCATCCATGTTCTTGCACCCGACGTTGGGGTCGCCGCCCACGGGAGTCGCGCCGACGAGGGCGAAAGCCAGAGGCAGGAGCGTCAAGAGGTGGAGGAAATGCATCGTTTCTCTGTGTTTTCGATTTTGTTTTTGTGTGTTTGGTTTATGTGTTGGGCGCTTTGCGTGTGTGTGTGGTTGAGCTGGCGTGATGAGAGAGGGAGCGTGGACTGTGGGATTTTTGGTATTTGGAGGGGACGGGACGGTGGGTTATTTAAAATGAGAGTCGAGGTTTTATAATTGTTTAATAATGGCTCGGGAGATTGTCTGAGTACGAAGGGATCAAAGACAGGAGGTCTTGGCCGGAGACGGCCGGGTGAGGGGCCCTGCGTTTGCCTATACGGACAGGGATCACCAGGTTACGTTGTAATTACCAAGGTCTCTCGCGAGGCGGTGCCGTCTTGGGTCAGACATATTTATAGGTCCAAGGTAACCCCCCCGGTCCATCTCAACGCCCCACCCCCTGGTGGTTCCCTACCACCGCTCCTCCACCCCCCGTTCACACCCTGTGCTGCGCCGGACAGCACACTCCATTCGCACAGTCCCAGTCTCCCTGGGCCGGCTTCGTCGACGTCTCCCGACAGCCTTCCACAGTCGCGCGATAATCCTGTCGACAGCCCTTCTGGACAGTGCAGAAACCTAGCCAGCCGTTGCCCGAGCAGCTGGAGGGACCGCAGACGGGCTACGTGAGAAGCACAGTCAGTCTCCTTGTGGTTTGGGGGGAACGATAGGAATCGGGGTATGTCAGAAACGTACCTTGCTTTCGTAGCGACAGAAGTATCCGGGCTGCGAGCCGGCGGCGTGGCAGTCGGCGTTGTTGGGGTCGAAGCTGACGGTGGAGGTACCGTCAGGGAAAGGAGCCGCGAGGGCCAGGGGGAGGAGGAGGGGGGCGAGGATGGCGAAATCCATTTTTGTTGCTTGGTTTGAGTTGGCCTTTGGTGCGTGCGTGCGTATGCGTGTGTGTCGGTTGGTGATGGTGGGTGCTGTCGTGGTGGTCGTGGGCTGATTTATCCTGGGGGCCACCGGGGGGGAGCTCACCCTCAGCTTCACATATAGTGGCCCCGGGCTCTGCCGGATCGACTCAGTGCTGCCAAGCACGATCGCGAGCGGGCAAGGCGTTCGTGAGCTGCATGTTTCAGGTGGTGGTGAGTGGAATACAGTACCTGGCGTCACCTTCGGTGGACGCCAGTCATCGCGAGTCCGAGACATCCGATATGACGCCCATGATACGAGCGACTGCTCAGCCTCACCGGTCATGCCAATAAGAGCCATGACATGTGTTGAAGAGCATCGCGTTGCTTGAAGTCCACCACCTCCCCATTGCCTTCATCGCGAGTCCGAGACATCCAATATGCCGCCAATGATACGAGCGACGAGCGTGGTAGGCCGCTCACTGCTCAGCCTCACCGGTCATGCCAACGAGAGTCATGACATGTGTTGAAGAGCATCTCGTTGCTCAATACCGAGTCAAGGATGGAGTCCACTACCTCCCCCTTTTCTTCGCCAGCCGCCTCCGCTTCACCTCAAACGCATCACCCATCCCACTGCCCCTCGGCCCGTCCTCCACCGCCCATGAAGTCCTCTTCCTCGACTTGTCCAACGCGCTGTCCCTGCCCTTCCGCCTCGTCAAGTCCCCGATGCGATCCACACTCTCACCCAGACCCTTCCACTCCTCCCCACCAAATCCACCCCCGCGATCTCTCGCGGCTTGCCTGCCCTTCTCCTTCTTGCTCGCAGCAGGCAGACGCACGAGATTCGTCTCTTCGTACTCACGACGGTCCGCGTCCTTCTGCAGGTCCTTGGCGTTCTTGGTCTTGCGGCCGCCCGCGGCGATGGTGGAACCGATGCTTGGCTCGGCCACGGGCGCGGCGGAGAGCTCGTGACTGATGTATTCGTCGACTGTGGCGGAGCGGCCGGGTCGCTTGGCGCGCTCGGTGCGGTCCCGGCTTTCCGGCGTCGGCATGGCGGTGGCGGAGATGCGGGGCGGCCGGTACACGCCGTCTGGCCTGCTCTTGGCGCGCCTGTCAGTGTTGGAGGCGTCTGCGGCAGTGCGGGCGAAGGCAGCGGCGTTCGGGCGGTGTGCCATGGCCGCGGCTTCCTCGTCCGAGTCGACATCGTCTTCGTCGCTTCCCTCTTCGTCTTCTTGTCCCGCTCCTTCCTCCACTCTCCCATTCGCCACCCTGTTCGATGCTGCCTTGTGCGCCGTCGCTCTTTCCTCGTCGTCGGCTGCCTTGACGACCTTGTCCACCTGATACTTGATCTTCTGCTCGAGCGGTCTCACGCCTCTCTCCAGATACACCCGATGCTCGACCAGCTTCTTGGTCAGCGCCTCGTCGAGACCTGGCGCGTCGCTGCCATCTTTGATGCCTCGTATCACGTGCAGATTGCGCAAGGCCAGCGCCTGGAGATATGCCAGGAAGACGTCGTTCTTGGCGTCGAGGAGGGTGATGCCATGGTCGGGCGGGAGGAGGGACGAGGCCTCAGGCAGGCCGGAGATGGCGGCGTCCGTCGCGGATCTCAAGCTGGACAGCACATCCGGTAGAGCCGTCTCGGCCGCCATCGAACTATCTCTGATGTTCGTACGATCGCTCCCTTCCGTCGAAATCTTCACAATGAAGATGGATATCGGGGTATCGGGTACAGCCGCTCCGACATGCACGAAATCCCCTTATATATTTTCGCGTCAGGTTCGTGCTGTGACCTCGGCCCTCGAGGAAAACATCGCGTCTCCCCCAAGGGTTCGGGTCGTCTCATGACATCCTCTTGACCGTGTCATCGATATGGCGAGCCGTCAGCATCGCAAGGACCTGCACAACGCACTGCGCGACAGGAAACAGGATTGCACATCCTGGACTGGAACTACTCCACGGAGGAACGAGAGCACTTCCGACTCAGTCCCGACCATCTGTCGAGGTTCAATCTGCTTGCCAAGGCCTGTCGCGAGGAAGCCGGCGACAACAACTTGGTAGCATATCTTTGCACCGTCCAGAAATCCCGGAAAGGCATCACTGACAGTGGCCCGGCATCTGTCCCGACCAATGATGCCCAGGAAGACAGCGATGGGTTCGTCGACCTTGCCAGCGGACGTTATCGGATGATCGACGAGAGTAATTCCAAAATGTCGCCCAAAGAAACCCTGGAGGTCACCTCGCTGTCGATGCCGGATGGACAGAAATCGCTAAATGTGCAAGTGAGCGATCACTACAACTGCACGCACACTCGATCGCTTGAGGACATTTCTGGCCCCGACAAGCAGAAACTAGAGATAGGCATCGGTCCTGGGCGGACGGATCTGATATCTCACTTGTATATCAAGACGGTCAGAGTGTACATGGTCCCCGGACCGTCATTGTTGACTGCTCATCAAATGTAGGCCATTCTTGTGATACCGAGTCGATATTTGGAGGACTTCGTTGCTGGAAAGCTACCAAGAGACTACCAAACAAATGACAAGATGCATTATCGAATCATGCTCGAACTCAATGCTCTGCAAGCATCCGCTGCAAACGAGAAAGGCCCACATGCGAGACTGAAGAGGTTCTGCAGACATGTCGGCATGGAATTCCGCAAGTACCTCCGGAACGAACGATCCAAGCCTTATGACACCATGGTCTATACCGCTGTCGTGCGTGGTGCTATAGTACTGGCAAACGCCGATGGTCTGAGAACCTTCGCCCGACAACGACTGTGCGATCTCGGAGAGAGCGTTGAGCAGTTATTGGACAGCATCAACAAGCGCTCTTTCGTCGAAATGAGAGACTGGTAAGCTTGTCATCATTATTGGCGTCCCGCGGACGTCTGACAATCATCACAGCGCGAATGCGTTGATAAACAGCAATCATGGAGACGAGTGTTACCAGCATCTCCTGACATTAGTCACCCGACACACCCTGACGAAAGAGGACGACCGGCGAGCACTCGAGCAATGGGCATGCAAAAAGGTCACCCGACTCGTCGCCGAGGATGGGAGAATTGACTGGCTGGGTGTCGCGTCCAAAAGTGAGAGCGCGAAGATCTTGGCCGCTCGGTAAGACAACGGCTTGACATTCGCTGGATCTCTGCTGACCGATTAGATTACTCCCAGGTTACACGCCCAAGGATAATCTGACATTTGAAGGAGTGATTGGGTTCGGAAACACGCTGCTAAATGGTCTGAGATTCCTGCCCATCGAAAGATCGGTAGCCATGACAGCATTCCGTAGAGTTGCCCAGAAAGAAGTCAATGGCTTTCGGTCGCCTTGCAAGGAAGACTTGTGGCGCTGTTCCTGTTGCAGGAAGCTGACATATGCGCGACAAAACTCTGAGGATCAGCGGGCATCGCGAGCCGTGACCAAGAAGATAGAGGATCTCTCACAGCTGCATCGTATCTTGCATCTTCTTGGCATGGAGTCGGATGCACAAACGCTAAGAGTGCACACCGAGAAGCAACTTGAAGACGATATCAACGGGCTTGAATTCTTCATCTTGCCGTTCCTGCAGGACTTCTTCAAACATGTTGGCGATACGCAGCTATCGACCGATTTCAAGGCGTTTGTCACTCGAGTCCTTGAGCGATATCTCCGCGAATACGTACAGCAACAACCACAAGAGCCAAAAATGCTCATCGAGAAATGCGGCTGTGGATGCTCTGATTGTGAACAGATGGACTCTTTCCTCGCCCACCGAGCGTGGAAGAGAACAAACTTTGCATTGGCAAAGGACCGCCGCAAGCATTTGGAGCTGAAGCTGCACCGTCAGGCCCTGGGAAAACTTATCGATGTGCAGACGAGATCCAGTGGCAACCCTCATGTCTTGATCGTTGAGAAAATCAATCATGAAGCGGAGTACTTCCAATGGCATAACCGGATGGAGATTGCCTGGCGCGTGGTACACGATCTTGGAAATGAAGCGCAGATCCGGCACATTCTTGGCGATAAGTGGAAAGCGATCATGCGCTTTGGGATGGTAAGGAGCTCCGCAGGACGCACAGTGCCTCTGAACAGGATTTCAGACTATATGCAGCTGGCCCACGAGGAACAACAGACCAGGCAATGGTTGATGACCTGGTTCGAGGAGGGTTCGAGTCCGATGTCCAATCAACAGCTTTGGGACATTTTTGGTCGGTCCCGCACAGAGGAGATTGATGTGCCTGCTATCCCCTGGGACTCTTTCTGGCCTTGCGTACAGTCGACTTTCCCTTCCAGCACGATCGAGGACGCCTCTGATGAAAACAAGTGGATCAATATCGGTATCAGGCTTAGGGAACAGGGTCGTCCTACAGGGGCACCTCTGCCTCAGGCCGGCACACGAACATTCCTGAGGCCCACCGTACCGACTTCGTTAAGCGGTAACACTCAGCCCTTGCAGCCAGCCGAGGACCAGTCAAGAAATCTCGGGACGTCAGCCCCGGACGACAATACACGAGTGTCGAAATTGGAAACCGACATCAAAGCCCTGCATGCCATTGCCGACGAAAGCGCACGGCTATGCGCCTGGATCAGACTGTGCTTCAGTTCATCTCCTGCTTCAAGCCTGACACAAGCAGAATATGGCAAGATTACAAGAGGTCCTTTGCAGTGTCTGGGAAGTTCGAGACGCAAGTTGCTGCCGGTGCAATGCTCGTTTTCGTGCCGAAGGCGGTGGAAGGGGTCAGCTCTGCGATGCGGAATCGGTCGGATGGTACGTGGGAGTTCGTTTTCGAAGGGATGGCCCCTACCGAAGATTATGTGGCTCTTAGACGAGCAGGGCTTGAGGCGGTGGGTCAAAATAGTCTGCCGCGGACTAGAGCTCCGGGAGCAGTGGCAACGAGTCCTATGCGCCTCCCACGTAGCTCGTCCGACATGCCGGTTGCGGATCCGATATCAGCTATTGGCCAGACGCCGATCGAGAGCACCCGAGAATTATCCTGTAAAGAACGAGCAGTGGCGTGGCTGCGTGAGCGATATACGCCAGACGTACACTCAGAGGTTTCGCAAATGTCGATATGGACCGCATTTCGCGCGGATTTCAAGGACGACGCAGCAACATTAGCATGCCTCAACGCAGCAGCCCTGCTGGATTGGACAACGCATACATTGCAGGGCGCGAGCACGGAACAGATAGAAGATAGGTATGTGGTGCGTGGAATTCGGCAACGAGTCGCCTCACACGCGGAAGGGCGGGCAGCGGCTTGGTTGCGCGCCAATTACGTCTCGAATGCTTCCTCGGAGGTCCCACAAAGCAATCTATACAATGCCTTTCGGGAGGCGTTTAAGGACGACGAGCGAATGCTTGCCTTCACTTCCGAGCGTGAACTGGTGCAATTGGTCGAGAAGACGTTCGATGGGATTACGAAGGATTGGATCGGCATATACCTCCTGAAAGGGATTGAGCGACGTGACGCGCCAGCGCTCGATGTACCTGTCGCCCGCCCGCCGCTGGCTATGCTTTCATCGAACTCGCAGGTCGTCAACGCCAGGACCTCGGGGTCGCACGTGGGGGACAAAAGAGGTCTGTCTGGCGACTATGCTCCACGATTACCAAGTAAAAGGGTGTGTCAAGTCATTGAATTGACAGATTCAGAAGAGGACGATTAAACGAAACGAGACAAGCCAGGAGGAGAGGGAGACTCTGTCAATGGGTCGTGAATAATCTGAAGCATGAAGATCATAACAAACCAAATGGAGCGATGGGACAACTTAGCACGACCACGGCCTCTCTCTTTCCTGGTCCAAGATCCCTCTGATCCTCCCCAAATCAGGATCCGGTCTAGGGCTGGGATCATGACCATTCGTCGCCTCCAACTGCTTCACATGGCCCGGATCAAGCACGCTCTCCTCATACGGCGTCTTCAACACACAAGCGCCACCGCCAAACTCCTCACTCTCAACCATCTTCACCATAACCTCCGCAACATCCTCAGCCCGCAAATACTTCCTCATAACGAACTTCGCCTCCGCCGCGACCTGATCTTCCCGATCCGTCCACAGCGGCGTGATGACCGTCCCAGGCAAGATACAGACGATCTTCACGCCTTCATCCCCATCCGCTTGTCCCATCGCCTTCGCGAACCCGACGATCGCGTGCTTGGACGCCGTGTAGAGCGAGGCGAAGTAACTTGCTCGGATGCCGGCTGTGGAGGCGACGAGGCACAGGACGCCTTGTTTCCCCGCCCCGAGGAGAGCGCGCATAGCCAAACGCGTGAGCTTGATGGGGTGGTCGACGTTGATCCGAAACAGCTTGTACCCGTCGTCGTTCTCGGTGTCGTCCCAGAAATTACTCCATCTGGGTTCGAAGACGCCCGCGACCGGGGCGTAGACGTCGGGGACGGCGCCGAAGTGCCTGACGCTCGCCGTGATCACGTTGTGGAGGTCTCGCCAGGAGCTGACGTCGCAGTGCTCGAAGACGATGGTCTCGTTGTCGGTGGAGGAGATGTACGTCTCCGCCTCCGGCACGAGTTTGAGGTCGCCAATCACGACTCTGGCGCCGAGAGCGTGGCAGGCTTTGCTGAAGGCGAGGCCTATGCCTGGTCCGCCGCCGGTCACGAGGACGATTTTGTCGTGGAGGGGGAAGTTGGGGACGGGGCCGCGGGGAGGCATGTTGTGGGGGGATTTGGTGTCAAGGGGAGTCGGAAAGGAAGGGTGGTGTGTTCTTATGGTTGGGGAGCATTTTGCCGTCGGTTGGATATTGCAGGGCCCGGCAGGTGAAAGTGCGTGAAGTGGGGAAGCTTGAGTGTGTGCATGTGTGGTGCATATGTGTGCTACTTCCTTATTCAGCCGCGACGTTGAAGCTCCCCAAAGTGCGATTGGAATCGATGGAGACCGCGAGAGACTACTCCAGCGACAAAGCTGGATTTGATCTTGAATGTGCTGTGTGTGCTGCATCGCAACATCCGTCGCAGAGCGGTCTAAGCACGAGATATGAGGTTCTCTTGGCCAGGATACACCTATTGGTGGGTTGCCATCTTCATGCGGTAGACCGAGTATAGACTCCGGAGCCTTTCTCACCGACACACTCCTATATCTCATCCAGCAGGTCAAGCTAAACGAGGAGAGCCAACCTTCACCTACAAGCTCGCCTCACACGGGAAGGCCTCAGCGGACACACTGATCGACGGCCACGATACGATTCCGGTGGTCGCACTACGTGACCATGTCCCTGACAAAAAAAATACCTTCACTCCAAAAGACACCAGCACATCCGAACCCACAAGGAATCTGCCAAAGGAGTGTGATCGAATTCTATGATTTAAAAAAAAGAGCCTAACCTGAAGTGTACCGCCAGATGAATAGAAAATAAGCCGTCACATCACAGCCGTGTATCGGAGGCGCCACTCCCACCTCTCGCTGGAGGACGCGTCCCCGTCCTCGACAACGACAGCCACCCGTCGAGGGTCGCGTCGTTGCATCTGAATCCCAAACCGCGTCTCCTTAGGCGAGGGCGCAGTAGCCGTAGACGCAGTCGTGGGTGGTGCCGCCACCGCAGCAGTCGCTCTGGTAGTCGCACATGCTTAACAGGCCGACGCAGTGGCCGTTGTTGTCGTAGTCTCCGCCGCGGTTGCACTGTATCAAGGGACGACGTCAGATTGAGAATCACTCGAGAGGAAATATGGCAAGGAGACGCTTACGTTGTCATCATCATCGTCACAGTCGTCGTCGCCGTCGTAGTCGTGGCGGCGTTCGATCTTGGCGGGATCCTTGCCCTCCTCTGGGCGGTGGGGCTCCTCTGGGCGGTAGGCGGGGCGCCCGTGTTCGGATGCAGGCCGGTGCTCTTCGGGGTGCGCGGATGGGACGGCGAGGGCGCCCATCATGAGTAGTGGCAGGGCCAGGACGGAGAGGGTGAAGGCCTTCATGGTGTTGGAGGTGTAGGAGGAAGATTGAGATGGCACCTGTGTGAGTTCTCTGTGGTGGGAGGGAGACTGGTGGACAAGGGCGTGGAAGAGTGGGCTGGCTTGTGATGGTGGGTATTGCTGCGCTCGAGATGGGTTTATACACTCATAGTCGGTCTTGGAGTCGAGTCTTCGATCATCGTCCGTGGCTCTGAGACGGCCGATCGGGGGCAGTAAATGCCGCATTGCGTTTGCCTTGGGGACGGGAGATTGTGGTCAGACTTTGGTGTTTTTGATTGTCCGAAACGAACATGTTCAGGACTTGGCAATGGCTTCGACCTGATGAGAGCATGACACCAGACCTTTGATGATGAGCCAAATCGGGATCGTTAGAAGGAGCATTGACCTTTGGGTCATGGTTCCCCAGAGGTCACCGTCAAGTGTGGTTGGTCGTCTGTCCATGATTTTGGCCGAGGAGGTCAGGAGTATGTACTGAGACTATTCGTAGTATGTTTTGAAACTCCCATCCCGGGCCAATGAGCAGTCGATTGCCAGATACACATATTTCCCAGCCAACGCAGACATCATGGCGAGGTAGGAGGTAACACATGTGAACATTGTCCAGGACTTCTGAACCAATCGGCCGCCGGCAGAGATATGTATGTACTTGACGGAATCCTTGCAAGTTGGTTTCGCAGCCAAGTTTGATATGGGCCAAGACCCGCAACACCTCACCATTCGTTTTATCGGTCGGCCTAGGTAGACACTCGTGCATCGTCGTGCTTGCACAGCCATGGCTTGTCAGTGTGAGGCATCACGTTGCGTCATTGATATTGATGATGATGATCACTGGTGTGAATGGCCGAATGCACAGATGAAGTCACTTTCGTCAACGTTCATTTCTCATCGCATGTCGCATGCTGCAGCGAACATATACATATCTCATTCAAGTTATGCCCTTCATATAGCCTGTCGTCTGAACCAAGTCATCTCCAAGGCAACACACCGCCCAAGACCCTCTTGAGCGGCTCCTCATAACCCAGCAGGCCGTCCCGGGCCTTGCGAGTCGAGGCCGACCTGCTCTTCCGTCCTGGAAGCCACTTCGATAGCCGCATACTTCGGTGGCGACTGCCCTGACGCACTGACTCGACCCGCTCCATTGGCATCGGGTATACCGCCGCCGCAGTGGGTGACAGCATGATCGGGATGTCTGCCACCTCGTCTCGACGATGGGACTGGGCGGGACGAGTCAAGGGGGCTAATGCCTCATCCCACGTGCCCGATGTCAGGCTGACGTCTTCGAGGTTGAACTCCTCGAGTGTGCGCTTGTGAGTCGCGACAAAGGCGCTGATGTCCGTGGCCGAGCACGAGATGTTCTCGACTTCGACATGTTTGACCTTGGGAAATTGCAATGGATCAGATGCACGACGCTTCGTCGTGGGTCTCTCTGGTGGGCCCATGCTACCACCCCGATGCGCAGGATGCTGGCCGTTGATCGGAGCAGGAGTCGTGGGCCGCTGAATCGGCAGAGGTCCTTTGACGCCGATCCAGCGGAAGTCGAAGGTGGTCAGGTTGGCCTGGAAATTACGTAGATATGTTTGGAGGAGCTTCATGTGATCCGGCTCGTCTGGCCCCCTGGGCGTGTTTCGTGGCAGAGATGTGGAATGGATCGTCAGATGCTCGATGCTCGCCCATCGACTGACCGACCGAGGACTTGCGCCATAGCCGATGAGTGGCGACAGGTATAGCAGACCGCCAGGGTGGATCGGTGCCAGCGTGAGCGAGCGCAGAGCCTGCAGGCCATTCTGTTCCATCGCGATGCGCAGTGAGATGAGGGCGAAGTCGACGGCGCTGCGTCTGTAGCGTGTCGATGCGTCATAGCCGGGACAGGCGACACTGAGACGCTCCAGGTTGACGAACGCGGAGACGGCTCTCCCAAATGCCGGGACGTTCGTCGCGGCATGAAACAGAGCCGGGTACTGCCGATTCAAGATGTCCGTCGTTTCACGGTCGCCATACTTCGGTCTTCTGGAGGACAATGGCTGGACCTGGGGCGTGTAGGTGAAGCTCAGCTCATCGCCCGTGTCCGGATCGACCAGCGGGGGTAGGACCGTGTCCCGGGTATGTGGGATGTCGAAGCGCAATGCTTTGACATGGGAGCCGAGCCGGTCCAAGGCCGCCAACTTGGCAGGCTTGGTGAAGGTGCTCGTCCTGAAGGTGATCTTCAGGTCATTGAACAGCGCTGGCGCAGCCCGAGCGCTGAAGTCATGGCAGGCAAGTCGCAGGCGTGCCAGATCGGCTTGCGGGACGAACGACAGGAAGGTATGGCGGCATTGGTCGTCCAGCCAGAATCGGAGAAAGGTGCCGCTGTCGCAAAGGACGAAGCTGCAGACGGAGGCGTAGCTGTCGGCGGCTGTTGGGTTGGATTGTCAGATAGCAGCTCTGGGCTGAATGCCCGGGAAGGACGCGTACATCTGTCGCTATGGGTGTCAATCTCCCCGAAGAGGAGCTTGCTGCATCCAGTCCTCGAGCTCGCGGCCGACGTGGCCGAGGCGGCGGACGAGATGCTGGCGAACGAGGCAGCTAGGGATGGCTTGTTCGCCAGGACAGATCTCGGTCGGTCCTGCTTGGTGCACATATTGCAAGACTGGAAGCATTGATATCGTCGATGCTTGGAGAATGGTGATACGCTTGTGATTGCGGCGGCGAAGAAGGGGGTGGGCCTGGAGGAGGAGAAGGCATGGGGGCTCTGCGATGAAGGACGGCCGCCTTGATCAACCTGTCGTCCCTCATCACGTCGACCTCCGTCTGGCCGCCATCGTGGCGACCAACATACGATGGTCGAGAATGCAGGGCGTGCAGGACCTGCAAGAGGCATGAGTCACATCCTACCAACCGGTGGTTGTAATGGCGAGGTACATGGCTTGCCGCAGTAAAGACGGCCATGAAGCACTTCGATCGCGAAAACCACACGCTATAGCGCGAAAGTCGGACGTCGTCGGTCTTTTGTATGGCAGGTCGGTCGGGAGGGTTGGGAGGCTAAGGCGACTGTCCGTAGCTTGATGCGTTTCAAGACTGGCCCTGCAGATGTAGTGGTGGACGGACATGGGGGTGATTGGATGAGAGAGCGCTTGTATGCAGGTCGTTGCTGCACGACCGTGCTGGATCTGGGAAAATCTGTGAAAGGGATCGAGTGGTTGCATGATGCGGCATTGATAGAAGACGCGCCCATCATTTTCATTGTCGCGACGGTAGGTCTTGTTGATGTTGATGTTGTTGTTGTTGTTGTTGTTGTGAACTGGGAACGAGCGAGAAGAAGCGTAGTCGTCTAGCAAACCTATGCAGTTGAGTTGTCTAGCCGCGGCAACATCATCTCTGCTTAAGATATAGGTACATTGCATGGCAAATCGCAACTCCGTGAGATGAGGTTCTCGAGCGCGCAAGAAATCATGTTGGTGATCAAGCGCGTCGCGGAAGAACCTGACAGACGCATCATTCAACCACAACCACTACCTAGTCCTCCACACCCTCAATCAAGATCTTGATGCCCCGGGCAGCCTTCACATCGTTGAAGGCGACTTCAGCATCCTTGAACTTCACCTGGCCAGTGATCAACTCCTTCACACTCAGCCGCTTGCTCGTGAGCAGATCCAACGCAGTCGCGTAATCGCCACTGCTGTACCTGAACGACCCCTTGACGTTGAGCTCTTTCGCCCCCATCGCACCGATCGGGAACGTGATGTCGGGCCTCCCCATCCCGCCTTGTACGTACGTGCCGCCTGTCCTCAGCACATGGATCCCAGTCTGGATGCATGGCTCGGCTCCAGAGGCATCGATGGCCACGTCAGCTCCATAGCCAAGATCTGCGCTCTCCATGATATGCTGCGCAGACTCTGGGGCGGGCTCTTTCCTCGCCACAAACGCGTGAGTGGCAGCGTACTTCTTGGCGAAGTTGACTCGCTCCTCGTTGATGTCCACAGCCACGACCTTGTTCGCGCCGTACGCCTTCGCCACGGCCATGCATAGCAGTCCGACAGGACCAGCTCCGAACACCACCACGCTGTCGCCTGGCTTGACAGCAGCTTGTCGGGTGATGTGCACTCCCACCGCCAGAGGCTCCATCAGAGCGCCCTCTTCCAATGACACGTCCTCAGGCAGCTTGTAGCAAAAGTCCTCGGGCAACATGTAGTACTTGGCGAGCGTCCCGTCGACGGGCGGTGTCGCGGCGAATCGCATGTCCACACAAAGGTTGTATTTGCCATCCTTGCATCTCGCACACCGTCGGCACGGAATGCCCGGCTCCATCGCGACGCGGTCGCCCACCTTGACGCTCTTCACGCGGTCGCCCACCGCCGTGATGACCCCGCTGGATTCGTGCCCGAGCACCATCGGCTTCTTGACCACGAACGACCCGATCGCGCCATGCTGAAGGTAGTGGACATCGGAGCCGCAGATTCCAGTGAATCGGACGTTGACAATGACATCGTAGGGGGAGGCAAGCGTGGGTATGGGTCGGTCTTCGAATTTGACCTCACCCGGCTTCTGGAGGACGAAGGAGAGGTTCTAGAGCCATGTCAGCAAACCACCGATGTCCTCTTCCATGTCCATCAATGTCCTGTGGCGATCGGCCAAGCTTTGACGGGATACGGGGACTACGGACTACGTACCTCGTGACCCATGGTTGCGCTGCTCGATGTGAGAGGCCGAAAGGATGTATCATGTGCTGGGCTGCGATACGATCATAAGGTATACGGCACAGATCAATCTTCCTACCTGACCTTTCCGCGAGTCTAAGTCGACACCACGCTGTCCATGTAGAAGGTACCCCCGACTTGTTCATCAGGGCAGGGGGCTTGGCATTGTGATCCGGATCTCTTCCAACTTCCATCTCGTCAATTACCCATTTAGCCGGCCCCGCCAAGCAGGAAAGGATCCGCGCGAGCATCAACAAGTACACGAGTCCATATCTGCGTATTCGTGTTTCAGAAGACCAGAACCACCTTTTAAGAAGGTGCGCATCTGGCCGGGATCTGCCACCACCACCTCCTCCTACACGCGGCCATGTGCGAGCCACGTCCGGGAGCCGCATGGTTGGAAGAAAACTCTGATAGACATGATGAACCTCGGGGACGCATGACCAATTGACAAATGCGGTTGGCAGAGAAGGGTTCCCTTATCAGCGCCCGCCGCCGATATGCTATCAACGACGGCTGGGGTGCAGCCGCAGGAAGGGAGAAGGGTACCGGAGGCGACCACAGTGTGCGATATCGCGGTGTAGCGATGTGTCGCTCTCAGTATATCAGGGCCAGATGCCCATTCATCCACACACACACATACACATAGTAGGCACTGCAGCGTTCAGTCATCTCGGATTCAGTGGCGGACAACATGTCGACGACACCCCCGCTCAGCCAGGCGACGGGTTATGGCATTGTCATTGGTCTGGGATTCCTCTTCGCCTTTGGCATGATGTTGACGACCTTCGTCCTTCGCCGCTATAACAATGAGTTACAGACGAGCGAGGTGTTTGCCACAGCTGGCCGCACCGTGAAGTCTGGACTCGTCGCCTCAGCAGTCGTCTCCTCGTGGACCTGGGCTGCGACCCTCCTCCAGTCTTCGTCGGTGGCCTACAAATATGGCGTCTCCGGCCCATTCTGGTATGCCTCTGGCGCCACCGTCCAGGTCATTCTCTTCGCCACCCTGGCTATTGAGCTCAAGCGCAAGGCGCCGAACGCACACACGTTCCTGGAAGCCATCAGAGCGAGATATGGATCCGTCACCCATGGCGTCTTCATCACCTTTGGCCTCATGACCAACATCCTGGTGACAGCCATGCTGTTGACGGGCGGTTCGGCCGTGGTGGAAACGCTCACCGGGATGCCCACCGCGGCAGCCTGCTTCTTACTGCCCGTTGGAGTGGTGCTGTACACAATGTTCGGCGGCATCAAGGTGAGCACTGGTGGACAGAAGTTCACGTTGGTGTCTAGATACTCACTGACTTACAACAGGCCACCTTCCTCACGGACTACGTCCACACAGTGATGATCTTGACCATCCTCTTCATCTTTGCCTTCACGGTCTACGCCACAAGTAGTGTCCTCGGCAGTCCGGGGGCCGTCTACGATGCGCTGGTAGCAGCTGCCGCAAGACACCCCGTTGATGGGAATCAGGGAGGGAGCTATTTGACGATGAAGTCCACGGGCGGTGGCATCTTCTTCATCATCAACCTGACTGGCAACTTTGGTAAGTGGTACCGATAGCAGGGTCTGAAACCCTCACTGACGTCCTACCCCTACTCTGCAGGAACCGTCTTCTGCGACAATGGCTACTACAACAAAGCCATCGCTGCGTCTCCAGTCCACGCTCTGCCAGGCTACATAGCTGGTGGGCTTTCCTGGTTCGCCATTCCTTGGCTCTGCGCAACTACAATGGGCCTATCCGCTCTGGCGTTGGAGGACAACCCAGTGTTCCCGACCTACCCCAACCGCATGGCCACCGCAGACGTGACGGCGGGTCTCGTACTACCTAATGCCGCGGTAGCATTACTCGGCAAAGGCGGCGCAGTCGCCACGCTTCTCGTGGTCTTCATGGCCGTCACCAGCGCCATGTCTGCCGAGCTGATTGCCGTGTCTTCGATCTGGACGTACGACATCTACCAGACCTACATCAACCCTTCCGCCAGTGGCCGCAGGTTGATTCATATGTCGCACGTCAGCTGTGTCGTCTACGCTCTGATCATGGCCGCCTTCTCCACGGGACTGTACTATGCCGGCATTTCTATGGGCTATTTGTACCTGATGATGGGCGTCATCATATCCGGTGCAGTGGTGCCAGCCTCGTTGTCCCTCCTTTGGGATCGTCAGTCCTGGGCTGCGGCCACATTCTCACCAGGTTTAGCGTTGATCTGCGCCCTAGTCGGCTGGCTCGTGCAAGCGAAAAGGGAATACGGTGACTTGAGCGTCGCGTCCACCGGCTCCAAGTAAGCTTGACAACCCTAAGCCTCCGGGACGTCACATCAGGTGCTAATGTCTCTCCAGCAACCCAATGCTTGTCGGCAATCTCGTCTCCCTCTTGGTACCCATGGTGAGCGTTCCCGTGCTCTCTTTCATCCCGGGCCTTAAGCAACCAAAATATGACTGGCTCTCGATGAAGCTCATCCGCAAAGCGGACGACCACGACCTTGCGGATGCCGCGCATATAGATCTAGAGCTGGTGCCTGGCGAGAGTCGCCACTCCGAACACGAGGAGCGCGAAGAGCAACAAAAGCTCCAGCGCGCGGCCAAGATCGCCAGAACCTTGACGATCGTTCTCAGTCTTGCTCTGCTCATTCTCTGGCCCATGCCTATGTTTGGTTCAGGTTACATCTTCAGCAAACCATTCTTCACGGGCTGGGTCACGGTCGGCATTCTCTGGCTCTTCTGCTCAAGCATCTGTGTAGGCATTTATCCGCTCTGGGAGGGCAGACACACCAGCAGCAGGACCATCAAGGCGATCTTCCTCGACCTCGCGGGCAAGAGGAAGTCTGCGTTGCACGGACGGGCCCAGGTGGCTGAAATTGTTGATGTGGTGGAGAAGAGGGATGGTAAGGGGATCGAGACACCGCCTGAGAAAGCTGTAGAGGGTTAGAAAGCCGCACGCCCAGATTGAGCTCGTGAGGGCTACTCAGTCCGAAAGTTGATGAAAGACTGATAAACGAAATAGATGCCCGATATGAGACCGGTGTGTGGAAAGGATCCTTAGTCTCAACACGGTGACACCATCAGACGAACCATCACCTTTCGTCAAGGGTCTATCGACGGCATCAGGCGGCAGTGGACCATGTCAACAAGCGTTTGAGCAGTACCACGCATTTGATACCATCGATCATCGGGTAATATGGTTACTGAAACCAATAATCAGATGGAGCTCCAACTGCGTGCGAAGAACAGAGTAGGACCGTAAATGAAAGGTAGCCTCCCATTAAAGCTCTACCAGCTCCCATCGAGCTTGTCGATCGGTCTGATCTCGGTGGTTACCTTAGCATCCTGGTTCCTTCTGAGCCAATCTCCCATTTGTGGCAGTCTTGGATTCTGGCTTGGTGCTCGGTTGATAGCTTCGAAATCCCGGGACGCATCGACGAGCCAGCGTGGTCACAAAGCTCCCGCGAACTATGCTACACCTGCAACGTCGGTCAAAATTCCAGCCTGGACAGAGCCAAAGCATACCACTGCCTTTCTTCCCACCAGAGCCCCAACTCGTTGACGACACTGCAGCATGATCACCGGCACCGATCGCCCTGCCAGCTTCGACTACCGGCGGCACGAATGCATGCTCAGTATCAACGCCGTAGTCTTCATTATGGATCTTGCTCGGCGTTAGGGTCGGCGCCTTGCTCTCCAGATACTCCTTGTACTCCTCCTTCCGCGCGCTTCCGCCACATCGAGCTCCATTATGATGACCATCTAGCTGCGCCGTTCCGGTTTCAAAGCATGGACTCCACAGGAGCTGAAATGGGAGTGATTCCCAAAAATTCCGTGCAGTCGGCATGTTTGCTTGTCAGCCCCGTTAGTGGAGTGCATACGAATGAGCAACTGGGGGTTATGACGGGCGAGAACGTGCTATGTCTTTATCGCTAATTGTTACCAGGCAATACTGTAGCACGGGATGTACTGCACGGTAACTGTCCCGCGACCATGCTGACCGATATACATGCAACCGAACATGCCTCACAGCTCCATTACTCGACTCTCATCAGTAACTCGAGAGCATATTGCAGCCCCCATCACGTCTAAACCTCCCTCAACGACTTTGCACAAACCCCGACGACGAACACCACACTCACGACGATAGCTAACCCCACGACCTCAAGCATCCTTCCATCCTCCGACCCTGCCACACCCCCTATCCTGTCCAACCCTCGTTCTTCTCACCACGAGCACGTCGAGCCATCGGTCGTCTCCTCAGTCATCGGCGCACACCCGTTGTGATTCACCCGACACGGCCTGGCAGGCGCACACGGCATAGCCGTAGGCCTCGTCTTTAACGTGTCGCCGTTCGGTTCACAATAGCCGGCCGGCACTGTGTTCATGCGAGGTGTTGTGCATTTGGGAGGTTTGCAGCAGTTCCAGCCGGCGAGGATGGTGGGCGGCAGGAGCAGGAGGAGGGTGGTCAGGGTGGTGGTGGGGCCTGGGAGTTTCATTCTCTTGGTGGGATGAAGAGTCCTTGGAAGTAAGTGTGTTTGCTCCGATGAGGATTGTGTTTGTTTGTGATGTGGGAAGCGAGCGGGTGGGTTGCTGACTGCGCGGCGAAACAGAACGTGGTTCTCTATCTATAGATTCCGCAACCTACAGATCAAGACAAGCCCTTGATTAATGTGAAACTGCCGTGAAAATCAGAGCTCACCATGCCACCCCGAACGTCACTGCCAAGATCCGCCAACGCCTAGCTTGTCAACCTCCTCCCCCCACCCTTCCTTCGCATCCCGAAAGGCCGCCCCAGCCGGCCTCATCCCCAACAGTGAACCACTCTTGGTGCCCTTCGTTCCCACTCATCATGGCCACGAACAAACCGCCACGTCTTTTTTCTTGTTGGGCGAACAGCCATTCGTATTCTGCTTACAAGGATGATTCGGCGAACACGACACGGCCGAAGGGTTTGGCGGTTTTGCGTCGACGCCGTTCGGTATGCAATAGCCTTCTGCCAGCTGAGTGAAGTCCCCTGATTCAGGACAGTTGGGCGGCTTGCAGCAGTTCCAAGAGGCCAGAGCGGTACCGGCGAAGAGGTAGGCCAGGGAGAAGGCTGCGGCGAGCTTCATCGTCGAACAGTCTGCGTTGTTGGATGTGGAGAGGTTGTGGTTTGGTTGGAGAGACCGTTTGTAGGAGATTATTTGGTGGTGTGAGATGAGGGAGAGAGACCCTGGGCAGCCCAAGTACTTTATAAATCTACCGTAGAACGAACCTCCGGCGGCGCCGTAAAAGCTTTTCCACGGAGTGGGACAACTTGTTATCGGACAGAGGACTATCAGCTCAAACATCCCTACGTAATAACAAGGACATCCTCAAGGGCACACGAGGCTTGGCGGTGATTGGCTTTCAGCGCAGGGAAAATAGGTTTTTGTGTGCACCGCGGCTTTTACAGCCCCTTCAATCGAACACTATATCCGAACACGAATACGGTCCCGTGACACGGCCAACTCAGCACACCTACCCCGTTACCTCCCCACCGATCCCATCACAACAACCCATCCCCTCCATTCCCACCCTGATCCAATCCCCGCACAATCGTCAATATCCAGGAAATCCGGGAGGCTGCACCCATTCCAAATCTCTCGACACGGCTCGTCCGGGCTGCATCGCCACCTCGTCGGTCCAGAACGCTCTGCGTCGACGCCGTTCGGCTGGCAGTACCCCCGGTGCCCATCTCTGATGCCTGGGGTTCTCTCCCGAGCAATTGGGCTGCACGCAGCAGTTCCACCAGGCTTGAGCGGTGGAGATGAGGGGCGTGAGACGTAGACCTGTGACAAGCTTCGTCTCGGATCGGTGGTTGGAGTGGGTGGAATTTTCTGGTGGCGGTGGATTCTGTTGTCTGATGGCGATGTTCCCACTTATATGCCAACCCCAAACTTGACGAGATATCCGATGGCGGTGTCGACGAGGGGGACGGAAGATCAGGTACAGACTTATCGAATCTATCGTAGCGATGCTGCAAAGTCTCAAGACTGAGGCTGCCGTCATTACTGCGTCGTGTTCAACAAGAAATGCCATGATGATTTCCAATTCAACGCTCGGGGCGGCCTTGAGCTAGCTTTCGTTTCAGACGGCCATACAGTGGTCTCTCGCCTTGCGAGTCACCACGGGGGACCCCCCGCCACCACCTCTCCTCCCACCACTCCTTCCTACCACAACACAACGCCCCCCGTCCCCCCGCCTCTTCCTCAACGTTCCCCAATCACGGGTCCCACTAACAAGACGCAAAACCCCTCGGGTCCTCTACATTCGCTGGCGGCGAACACCCACGACCCTGTTCGGTACATGGCAACTGCGGATTACACGGAATAGGGCTCACCCCGGGCTTAAGATCCGCGCCATTCGCAACGCATGTGCCTTGCTGTGGCCAGGGGCCATTGCCACAGGTGTTGGGCTTGCAACAGTTCCACCAGGCCACAGCGACGGGGAGGAGGAGGGCGTAACAGAGCAGAATGGTGCCGCGGAAGCCGAGGATGGGCTTCATGGTCGGTTTTTCTTCCTCTTTTGTCTTCGGTGGGCGGGGAGCGAAGCAGTTGTAGCTTTGTGGGAGATGTGATTCGCCGGTCTGATGGTCTTGAAATCCGATGATGTGGTGGGAAGCCGCCTGCGTACCGAATGTCCTGATATCTGGGTCGAAGGGCGACTACTAAAGAAGAACGAAGCGTACATACGCAGTGCAGTTTATTGAAACCATCCAGCGAAGCCCAAAGATTCGTTCACGAGACAACCGGCAGATCCGCGAATCTAGCGCCAAGCACGAGTGGTGAGACAACGCCGAATCTGCCGTGAAGGCTTGGAGAGTACTCCGCCTCGTCATCATCATACCCCAAGAAGCCCCCGATCTACTAGACACGCCGTCCTCCACGCGACCTGGGATTCTTCGAGGTCGTCCGTCTCGAGTTGCCTTGGCGATTGGGGTGTAGCCAATAGCTTGTGCTTGCGAAGAGCACGACTGGTGCTCTATATGGATCTTCGGAGCAGGTCAAGGGGGACCTAGTAAAACGGCGAAGGCTTTGTATAGCCTTAAAATAGTCGTCCGCGGGGCAATCAGTGTCAGATGATTCCACCGCTCCCATTACTGGCCAATAATTCGATTCTGTCCAACTGCTCCAAGCCTTCAGAAATCCCCCAGAATAAGTTTTGTACGTGTCCAGCGGCGCCATCATCCCTGTCCTTCACGTGTCGTCACAGAGCCTTCGTCACAGAGCCTTCGTCACAGGGCCTCCGTCTGAGATGTTCCCATATTCATGGCCTTGAACCAAGAACAACGCTCAGCCTCGGATTCTCCACAACACGCTCTGTAGACTGTACTCCCGAGAAGTGTCAACCACACCACGACTCGAAACCGCAAAAGTACATACCAAAAAAAACCACAACCACTACATCTCGTGCGATCCGCTCAGCTCCAGTGTCCAGAGTGCAGTGCCGACGAGACCCTGGCGACAAGAATTCGTGTGTCCCGCGGGCCGCAAGTAATCAAGATGGTTCCAGGGGACCGTGCTGACCAAGACAAGAAATACGTAGCGACCCGCAAGCATACCACCCAATGACGCCCCGCCGAGCCCCGACACCCTCCAAGTCCCACTTCATCATCGTCAACACGAAACAAACAAGGGCCTTGGCCGACCTACATATCCAGCGGCCCCCTCCCCGACCCCGAACTCCAAGTTACGCACGCACGCACGCACGCACGAGCCTAATCATCCACGAGACACTCGAGTCCCCGAAGCAGCACAGCCAAAGTCGGGTCGATTCTTTCGATCACTGCGGTGCTGAGATTTCCCGTTGCAATCCTTGGGTGTCATGGGCGGCGAGCCCGCCCGTATGGTGGATATCGAAGGCACGTGGTGGCTGGTGGTCAAGGTGTTGGGAAGCCAAAACAGCAAGGAAACGCTGCATCCGATGTCGAACTTTTCATCGTTAAAAGGATCATTCATTAACCGTATTCGGCCTTGAGAATCCACTTCCAAGGATCATGGACCGTGTCGAATCTTGGCAAAACGTGCAGTTTCAAGGATCATTAACCGTACTGTTCCGTACAGCACCTGATCTCGGCAAATCCCGTGCTCGACGCCAAGCCTTCCCCACCCTCAACCCTCCGAAGTCCCACGACTCCACCCCCAAACACTCCACCAACACCTCACCTCCACCCCCTCAGCATCTACACCACCCCAATCATCCAACCCCAACTCCTCACCCTCCCCGCAAACCATCAACCCCATCTCCCCCATCCTCTCCCTAAACACCCTCCGTTCCTCGCCATACGCCTCGCGCACCGGCATCTCCACCATCACTCTGGCCTGGCTACTCCGACTCAGATGGTATGCCACGGCGTCGACGAGGAGACGAGGGTGCTCGGGGGAGTAGATGGGGTCAGCGGTGAGGATGAGTGGGAAGGTGTTCGGCGGACAGGTTTGGTCTGGAGTGTTAGTGTTGGTGGGAAGGAAGAAGGTGGATGGGGATGACCAGTCGAGGATGGCGGTGCTGACTGATCCGCCGTGGGAAGCGATGAGGGTGGCGTTGGCGGTTGCGTTGTTTTCTAAATTTGGCACGATGGCTGGGAGGTCAGTGAGGATGACGTGGCGGTGGAGGAGGGCGGCGGCGGTGAGGCCAACGAGTCCGGTGCCGGCGCCGAGCTCCAGGATGTTGGCGTCGGATGGCAGAGCAGGGATGGTGTCTTTCAACAATGCCATCCGCTTAGCCAGCAGATACGAGCTCGCCCACGTCTTTAAGCCTAGATTGTCGGCTGTCAAAGCTGGCTCATGCAACGTGATCTGCAGATCCTCGTTACTCTCTACAACCGTTTCATGTTCACTACTGCGACTTTCATCTGTCATCTCTGCCAGTGCATGGTTCATCGGTATCACAAACGTCCGGCTAATCGCTCCCATAGCTGTGCGCCCACTCCTCTCACTGAGCCTCACAGACGCCACCTCCCATATCTGCTCTTTCTCCGCATCATCCTCGATCCATGCCAGCGAGCTGGAGATGATTTTGGTAAGGTAACTAGGCACGCCTTCACTTCGTATCATGCGTCTTTTACGTAGAGGTGTAGAGGCTCCGCTGACCGAGCGCGGAGTCCCTGTCCGAGGGGTCGTATCCCATGATGGCGGAGCGGAAGAGAGATCTTGCAATGTCGCCAGGAGGGTCTTGGCGCTTGGGTGGGTGTAGAGCTGTGGAAGGTCGAGGACTAGTGAGGCGTCAGCACGGAGCTGTCATGGTGCCGAGCGATCTCAATGTACCATCCAGCGCCTCCTCGTCCTCCAGCCCCAGATCCAGGTCCTTGACCGTCAAAGTCTCGCGCAGCAGCGTCATCTTTTACCTGTGCTCGAGTCGGCATCAGGATGTGGATGTGCCCTTGGGCTTTGCAGACCAGAAATTTGGGTCCTCGTGGGGGCCAGACCGAGGCATGGATCTAAACGCCGAATATGCCGGAGATAAGCCATATCCATACCATGGCCGCCTAAAGAAGAGTCGTCTTCTCAATCCAACGTCCCCTTGAACCCATCATACGCACTCTCCAGATCGAACCTCAACTCCCTCGCCTGCTCGGCCGTCAACTCCTCAGCCGCCCTCATCTGATTGAGCGTAATCAACCACTGCACAATCTTGCCCTTGTTCTCAAAATCCTTATCGGTCACTTTATTCACCGCCTGAATGATCTCCACCAGGATCGGGTGTAAGGTGTCTTTGGACAGCATGCTCATGCTGATGGCGTCGAAGAGGGTGACGAAGTTCTCGGACGCGGCGATCAGGTGCTGCGCTCCGACGGTGGCGGTGGTGGGGCCGGCGGTGGAAGTCGGACGATGGGAGATGGCGGGGGCGGTTTCGACGGTGGCGGGGAGACCGATGCGGAGGCGCTCGGTGGCTTTGGGGACTTCGAGCTGAGGAGAATGTCAGCAGTCAGCATCGAATTCGGCTCCAGCAACCTTCTTCTCCACATACATCCCATTCCATCTTGAACCTCTCCAGGTCACCGAATGCGGCGGCGACGGTGTCATCGGCCAGATTGCTCTTGTACTGTCGTAGCAATCGATCACACGTCTCGGTGTACTCGGTCTCCTTGATGCTGTCTCGCAGATACGCCTTCTCCAGGGCGTCGAGGGTGATGATGATGCTGTAGATCTCGGCCAGCGACTCGTACAGATTACGTTCTTGGGCATTGTCGGCCAACTTGACTTCCTGCGACTCGTCTCAGCGGGCCTCGCGGGCGGGTCATGGGCGGAGAGGGGGCGGAAGTACTTGGTCGAGATTGATGGTGGCGGTGAGGTTGGAGGAGGGGGTGTAGCTGTACGGGGTGGGCGCGTAGGCCAGTTGTCGGGGGGCGTACATGTCGATTGACTATTGAACAATCGTGATGATCATGTCGGGAGCATGGGAGCACACGACCCACGACCTCATCTCATACAAGGAAGCTCTCCACAGCGGCTGCTTCCGAACAAGAGAATTGATGAATACACAGAGACATTACGCATGGAACCATGAAAAGGTCATGAATGTCTGGTCAATCTCAATCAGGAGCGTAGGAGTTATTCATACAGCAGGCCCAGCAAATGATCCTTCAATTGATTAGTTAATCTGCTCATTTGATCAATCAATATCCCCTTGGCGCATGTCAGTAAATTTTATGACGGAAGCATGTGAAAAGTTGGGTCTGTCTACCAACATCTCAACATACAAGCGATGGCGCAGAAGAAGGCGACCAAGAAATTCGAGCAACGCCGTCTCAAGGATACACTGGATCGGCGGAACGGGCTGAAGAAGATCAAGCAGAAGCAGCAGCTCAAGGCCAAGAAGAAGGCGAGATCGGTGGAAGAGAATGGCGGGCCTGAGGCGGCGACGCCGGTGCCAACGACCAAAGAGAAGGGGGAAGATGCCTTCAAGAACATGAGCGTCGACGACTTCTTCCAAGGCGGATTCGAGGTGCCAGAGTTGCCCAAGCAAAAGGGCAACAAGCGGAAGCGACAGGCGGCGGCGGCGGCGGAGGAAGAGGACGACGAGTCAGTGTCGGATGTGTCGTTTGAGCAGCAGTCTGTCGTCGCGCCCGCGGACGGTGACGACGACGATGCATCAGTCTCAGAGGACGACGAGGATTTCAAGGCGCAATTAGACGCATTGAAGCAGCGGGACCCGGCATTCCACAAGCATTTGCAGGAGGACGAGCCCGAATTGCTGGATGCCGATCTCGATGATTTAGACCTGAGCGGGGACGAAGACGACGACGACGACGACGACGACGACGAGCCCAAGCGGAAGAAGGCGCGCAAGAGCAACGACGATGACGACGATTCCGAGGCAGGAGCAGAGGGCGCAGGCAAGAACGAACTCGATAGCGCGACGGTGAAGAAATGGCAGAAAGCCTTGGCCGAGGAGCACTCGTTGCGCGCGGCAAAGGAAGTCGTCCTGGCCTTCCGATCCGCCGCGCACGTCACCGAAGACGAGGACAAGGAGTTCAAGTACTCCATCTCCGACCCGCATGTATACCACCACCTGCTCACCCTCGCCCTCAAGCACATCCCCGCAGTTTTCCAACATCACCTGCCTGTCCAGGAGAGCAGATCGGGCAAGGTCCATGTCGCCACCGACAGCAAGAAGTTCAAGAATCTGGCGCCGCTGCTGAGGAGTCAGATGGCGAGCATCACCCACTTGCTGGCCAGTCTATCTGACCCCGCGACTCTCAGATTGACCCTGACTTCGGCATTACCTCTCCTGCCGTACCTGTTGTCATTCAAGAAACTCGTTCGCGACGTGGCACGAGCAGCAGCCGACGTCTGGTCGACGCCCAGCAGCACCGAAGCCACCCGCATCGCAGCCTTCCTGGTCCTGCGTCGTTTGATCGTGATTGGGGACTCGGGCATCCGCGAGAACGTCCTCAAGGCCACCTACCAAGGCTTGATCAAAGGTTCACGGAGCACCACCGTCCACACCATCGCTGGCGTCAACCTCATGAAGAATTCGGCCGCCGAGCTGTGGGGTCTGGCCGACAGCTCGGTAGCATACACCACAGGCTTCACCTTCATCCGTCAGCTGGCCATCCATCTCAGGACCAGCATCACCAACAACTCGAACGAGAGCTACAAAACAGTCTACAACTGGCAATACGTCCACAGCCTGGACTTCTGGTCTCGCGTCCTCTCCTCGCACGCCGTCGACCCAGCCTCGCCCCTCCGACCCCTCATCTACCCGCTCGTCCAGGTCACCCTCGGAGCTCTCCGCCTCATCCCGACAGCGACATACTTCCCCCTCCGCTTCCAACTCATCCGCTCCTTACTCCGCCTGAGCCACCACACCAACACCTTCATTCCTTTGGCCCCAGCGCTCTACGAAGTCCTCAACTCCGCCGAAATGCGCAAAGCCCCCAAAGCATCCACCCTCAAACCCCTCGAATTCGACACGAGCATCCGAGCAGCGCAATCCTACCTCCGGACCCGCACCTACCAAGACGGGACGGGCGAGCAAGTCGCCGAACTCCTCTCCGAATTCCTCGCCATCTGGAGCAAAAGTATCGCCTTCCCCGAACTCGCCCTCCCCGTCATCATAGCCCTCAAACGCTGGCTCAAAGAAGTGCAAAACCGCTCGCCAGGCAAAGGCAACAAGAACCAAAAGGTCAACAGCCTCATGACCCTGCTCGTCCAAAAAATCGAGGCCAATTCCAGGTTCATCGAGGAGAAGAGGGCAAAGGTGGAATTCGCGCCAAATGATCGGAAGGGTGTCGAGGGCTTTTTGCGAGATACGAACTGGGATAAGACGCCGCTCGGGGCTTTTGTGGAGGGGCAGAGGAAGACGAGGGAGGCGAAGAGGAAGATGCTGGAGGAGAGTCGGGTGGAGGAGGAGCGGAGGAGGGAGAGGGAGAAGAAAGCCGAGAGGGAGGAGAGGGATGGGAGGGAATTTGAGGGGGTCGAGAGTGAGGGGACTGATGCGGAGATGAGTGACGTCGAAGATGAGGAAAGCGAATGAGTGCCTGACGTGTGTAGCATTGCGGTACTACGAGGAAGTTCTGCGTATCTCAGGGGCGCAGTAATACTCATGCCGCTTGAACCGAGTCGACTTACCTGCTAGACATGCTTTCGATCCGCATTGGTGTGTAATATCCACTTTCGGCGAACCAAAACACCGATTCATGACTTACATGTCACAAACCAATTCCCGTGCCGCACCTCACGTTTATGTCGGAGAGGGTACGGCGGGACGCACGCGCGCAGATCGAAGTCCAGATCAAGCGCTGTGAAGAAGCAGAGGGACGGCACACGGGTAGAGGTGAGGGGAGATGTGAATAGTTGAACATAGCTTTGGGGTGGCATACTTACATATTTTCGGGTGACATGTGCTCCGTGGGGCTGGCCGCAGAGTTGTGGTTGATCTGATCGTTGTCGATGATGATTAGGATTCGGGACTTTTGCAGTCGGCGGAAGTCTGGAGTGGATGGGTTTTGTCTGATGACGAGTCGTGATTCTCCAGAGAATCACGACCGGAGTTTGGTAGTCGGGAGATCGATTATGGGTCATCGGTTATGGTGCAGGACTGGTCGACCAGCTTCACGTCGCCAGGGTTGAGAGGACGGCCGCCCATCCCCACCAAAAGCCGAAGGATCAAAGATCTCCTACATCCATACCTCTATCAACCTTCCCCCGTCCACTACACCGCGAGATCCTTCCCATCCGGCCCCTTCACCACTACTTCACCCTTCCCCTCACTCCCCCGCTCCGAAGCCTTCTCGTCCAACCCAGCCGCAGGCGCCTCCGCCGCCTCGATCTTCTTCGACTCCTGAAAATCCTCCTCGTACGTCATGAAATCGTCCTCATTCACGCTCCTGTATCGAAACCAGAAGATGACCGTCTGCACGAAGAGACAGCCTGTCGGCACGCCCCAGATCTACGACCGAGAGGGATGAAGTCAGCACACCTGTGTGTGTCTCTTGCGCAGGGAGAGACGAGGGACTTACGTAGATGAGCCAAGGGTCCTTGGTGACCGGACTCACGATCTCGCCCAGAGCACTGCTCAGCGCGTACGTGAAGAGGTAGATCGCCATGACGAACGCTTTCATGCCCTCCGGCGACCGGGCGTAGGCGAGCTCGTAGGCGGTCACGTTGGCGAAACACTCGCTGATTCCACTCAGACCATAAATCGGCAGCTGCCACCACAACGAGATAGGCGACACCGTTCCGTCATCCTCGGCGCAGTCCGTCGCGTGCGACCCACAAGGCGATGTACGATAGATCTGCCATTGGACGATCGTTCCGACCAGCCCAGAGGCGATGGCGAAGCCGAAGCCGACCGTGATGCGGCTGATGCGGCCGAATTTAATCTTGTGACGGCGCAGGTAGGGGTAGAAGACTTGGGAGAGGAACGGGATGGCGATGATGATGACGAGGGGGTTGAAATTGTTGAGGAAATCGTTCGGGATGCCAGACGATTGCATTGTCCCGCCTTGCGAGGTGCTGACGGAGCCGATGCCGCCGTCGTTGATGTTGTAGACTGCGAGCCGTTAGGGAATGGGAGGAGATTGTTGGAAGGCGATGGGTCTGGGGGCTTACTGGGGAAGTAGAGGAAGATGGAGCAAGCGACTAGTGTGCGGCGGATGTCGTCGGCGTCCTTGTCGGTCCATTCGATGGGTTTGTTCATGAAGGTGGTGATGCCGTCTTTCGCCAGGTCCGAGGGCCTCGCGGCGTTGAAGAAATCCTTCTTCCAGAACTGAAGCTTGTTGCGTTTGGCGGAGATGTAGAGGATCTTCCATGCTTTGGTGAGCACGGTGCCTTGGGGTGGGTATTTGACGATACGGTTGTTGAGGTACCAGAGCAGGCCGGGGAGGAGGAAGTATAAGATGCCGGGGAGCAGGTAGGACAGCCAATAGCCGACGTACTTTTCCGTGTAAGTGGTGGCGACGGCGAAGAAGGCACCGACGTTGATGAGGGCGTAGAAGTAGAGCATGATGCGTTGGATGGTGGACTCGGGGTCGACGATGACCTTCTCGCCGCTTTTGAGGACTTTGGTGTAGACTTTCTGGTGCTTGTACTGGTCCAGGAGCGTGGGTGCTACATTGGGTTTGAAGAGGCCGGCACCGATGGCGAGGAGAAAGAGGGAGACGAAGAAGGGCCCCGCCCCGTGGCCGGCTTGTAGGACTGACGGGATGGCGCCACAGATCATGATCTGCAGGGTTGTTAGCACTTTGCGCTGCCGCATGACGGTGGCTACTTGAACTCACAACGTGCGAGATACCGCAAAGCAGCACGCCGTACAGGATGACCTTGAATCTCCCAAGCTTGACGTCCGCGATCCAACCTCCAGCAATCGGTATCACGTACGCCAGGAAGACGAAGAGCAGGTACATAGCATTCGCGGTGGTGAGGCCCAAGCCCAAAGCACCAGCCGTCTCCTGTGTTCCTTTGGGCGTAGCACCAGCGCCATTGCCGCCGGCAGGCAGAGGGAATTGCATGAAGTTAGAGAAGACCGTCTGGACGCCATAGTAGGACGCTCGCTCGGCGAACTCAACGAAACACAGCAGCCAGGCGACGGTCGGGATGTCGTCGGACACACGACGGAGAGTGCTGAGCTCCTCTGTCGTGGGCGCTGGATAATCCTCCCGCTCGATGACGGATGAGGTCCGCTCGCCGATGGCCTCGACGTCGACACTCATGCGCTTGGCAAAGTCTCTGTCCACCGTCGCCGTGCCATCCTCTAGTGCGAAGGAGTTCTTGCCATGAGGGTGAGCGACCTCCTCCGGGACATTGGTGGCAATGACGTCCGTCAAGATCTCGCCGTGGAGAGCTATGCTTGTGTCAGCGGGTACATGTTTTGCTTCAGTCTCGAGTGTCTGCTGTAATTTTACCCATGGCGAGGTTTCGAAGACGAGATGCGTCCTCGAAGCTACACGAATACAAGCACGGCGGGCATCAACACTCATTTATGTTACCGACGCCAGCTATACCCACTAGGCCTGCGATGTGAACTTTCGCATATATATAACCGGTGCCAATGATCGACGCAAGCATATAGCAAAGAGCCCGTGTTGCGATGCGGAATCGAGGGCTCACGACCTTTGTCAGTAGTAGCGAAGATAAGAGGGCCAATCAATAGACCTGAGTGAGTATCTGGACAGTCACGCAAAGCATCAGGGGCCCTGGCTACCCACACCTTGCGATGGTGGATGGGCTAAGCACCCCTCTCTGGGAACCATCGAGAACGAAGCTCGCATAGTCCATAATCCATCATTTGCATGCATAGCCGCGAGGCTGTGGGGCAACCGTAGCAACAAATATGGCCTATCGTTGCCCTTCGATGGCGAGCGCCGTGGTCTGATTAATTCCTGAGGAGAATCACATGTGTTAAAAATGCCAGGCGTTCCTGGATGGCCGGGTCGGCAGGTGCATGGGTTGGTGGGCCTAGTACCCCTAGTACCCCTAGTACAATCCGCAGGCGATGCACTGTCACTCATCTTTTATCTGTCGGCAATCGCTGGCAGACTTCCTCGCTTGCGTCCTGTGACAAGGTAGGTCGACCACCTGGAATCCATGGCACCAATAATCCGATCTCCCATGCCATGCTCTGGTAGACTGGTATGGCCTCTGCTGTTGACATCGCGACCATCCTGGTCATCGCGCAAATAGGCTTCACAAGGACTGCATAGCCGTCTTTTTGACGTGCTCGCCGGCCCAGCTTGCGGCATGTAATCGATTACGATTGACTACTATAAAAGTCGGCTACCCTCGGGACGGGCATTCTAGAGCTTCCCTGCACCAGGATCGCTCGCAGCGTCCAGAAGCAAGTCCAGCATTCTACGAGGCCTCCATAGTCGTCAAACGTGTTGGTTTCTGCCCGTGGCAAGCGGACACAGGATGCCCTGGGGAGTGAAGGATCTGGATGATAAGGTCTGCCCAATCCAGTGGTGGCATGTCTTGGCATTGTCTATGCCGGCCTTGGGCTCCACTCCTCCACCATGTCTCGTCTTCAAGGTCGGTGTCGGTGGGAGATGTGTTCGCTGATGAGCTTTGGACTCGGCGGGCGGTCAGCAGTCGAGATCTCAGTCCTCCACGGTGGCCAGTGTTTGCGACCGCAAGCGAGCTCAGATTTTCAGACATTCATCAGCGCATGTATCTCCAGCTGTTGACATACACACTCTCCAGCATCATCGTGCTTTCGAAGTACAGCGGAGGATGTTGGCGTCGTGCTCAAAGCAGGACCGTTGTGGTTCAAACATAGAAAGATTCATGTCGCCATAGGACTCGGACAGCAGGAGGAAGAGGTTCAACAGATGTCAAACATCACAATAGATCCTTTCACTCGAATGAAGACTTGAACGAAGCACTGGCAAGCGTGTCAAGGAGCAGACGAATATACGTCGCAGCCAAAGACCGCAGAGAAAATGCCAAGACACGGCTGACGGGGTTCGCATTCGCATACCTACGCCTCACGGAATGCATGTACAGACCACAACGTACCTGACACTAGGCGCCCGGCTTCTTCCTCGACTGGTCGGCGTCAGGTTTAGGCGATTGTTGAGTACACTAACCATTACCGCATGAGTCACCTCGTCGAATGGACGAATTGATTTACGAGACCACTGCTGTTGGCTATACCAACTGCACCAGACTTGATCCACAGCGAACGTCTGACCCTGAGCCAAAGGAGCTAACGTGTTCACGGCAGCACTGAAGCACGCCAAAGAGATCCAGTCTGCTACGCCGGACGCATTTCTCGGAGCTCTGGCATGACGGTATTCAACAGATCTCACTCATCAATCTTGCTGTGGGCGTATGTTCAAGATCGGCGAGCTCTTTTCCTTCACGCCTCAAGCCCTGCATAGGCAATTCTTGCAACGCACTCGAAACTCCAAACTTCGTCGCAACTCCCCTGCGCTTCCGCCTGTTCCCGTCAGTGCCTATTCAGCAGACAGTACGGACCGCATTCGTAGAACAGGTTCGCGTAGTCTGTTCCATACCCATCATAATCCGACCCGAGAGCCATCTGCAATCGCTTCATCGTCCCAGCCTGGGATTGAAATTGTTTGCTCCGAACATGAGATCCAGCAGGGGCACTTGGCATGCTGTGCTCGATGATGGATAGTATCATCGGCATAGCGTGAGCTGGCAGCTAGTTGCATGGCATAAGGATGCTCGGTTGCCGAAAAGTGCGCGGCACGACGTGAGCTTTGAGGTGGGGGCTAGGATGAAGCAACCATCTCGCATCGCATGCGGTGTTCGACAGATAGCTGAAGGCACCTTGACTGCTCGCCAGGCCCCGAAAGGCTTCGCACTGGCTCCGAGCTCAATGCTAGCTCGTGGGACCCCTCGCATTGTCGTAGTGTGAAAGGCTTTTCCAGGATTTAGGGACCGCCATCTCTCAACTATCACCGAAGCCACGAGCCTTCCCTTGGACTTCGTCATAAATCTGCATCAAACTCTTCCTCTTCCCACTACCCAGATAAGCACCATCCATTTTCTGCTCTTTACTCCTCACCAACCAGGGCTTGTCTTCAGCCCGCCAGTTCAAGTCGCTGTAGCCCGGACTCGGACACCTATGCACCAGATCCTGATGCGCAGCACTCTTCGTATCGATCGCAAAAGTGCCGTGAAAATGCGACTTATCTAGCTGATCGCGAAATTGGACACGAGCCGGATTTGAGTCGATCTGGAAGATGCGCGAGTCAGCCGGTGGCAGGTCGAAGTTCGGCGTAGCGCCTGAGAAGTCCGGGTGCTGGCGAGGAGGCGGCTGCGGGAGTCGTTCGTGGTTCACCGATGAAGTCGACAGAGAGCGAGTCTGCTGAGCCGCGAAGGGATTGGCTCTTGATCCACTGTCTGCATGCTGAGCTGACATCGACCCCGGTTGTTCAAACTCCTCCTGCCTCTCTTGCTCCAGTTGTCGCGCCGGCCCTCGGCCCATCCTCAAGCGGACGGGCGACTTTCGCATACAGTTCTCTGCAGCTTCGACATCTCGGAAGATGACGATGATGGTGTTTGGCGCTGGATTGGCATCGTACTTCAGACTGCGGAAATGCTCAATCTCCCCGAACTCCGAGAACAATCGCATGATCTCTCGGGACTCGCCGATGTTGGACAGGCGAGGTGTGATCTTGAGATGGACCGCCCGGTTGGCCGTCGAGCGGACGAGAGATGCCATGATGGCGCGGGCAGTTGCTTCCTAGACTTGCTGTCTGCGATCGCACGACATGGTACGGTGTTTACACGGTGTCGAGCGTGAACCATGAGCCTCCACTACACACAGCTGCGGCTCCTTCTCCTTCGAGGCATCTTAATCAAATATTGATGGGTTTCATTGACCTAAGCTGGGGATGGTGACCTACAGCTTCCATCCAGTCGTCTCGCAAGCTGCAGCATGTCGGCGGCGACGGGAGTTCACTCATCAACTCTACTACTGCCGTCATTCACTGGTGTCGCATGTGCCTGTCGATTGTTTCTAGGGCTTTGCTGGTGGTTCCTTCAATCTACTAATCAATACGGCTATGCCACCTGCCTTCTCTCACCATCTCCTAGCATTCCTTTGTTACACACATGACCCTGCCACTTGCGCTCTTCTCTAGCCATCTTCCACAACGCTCTCAGACCATCCCCGCCGTCATGGCATCCCTGATCTAGACGTACCTTAAGGTTCTCTGCGGCACCCTCGAAGCCATCTCGCTGCTTGATTGTTGATTTCCTGCTCACCTCTTCCAACAGGCAACGCAACATGCCCAAACGGCAAACGACAGACGCCGGACTGCTGTGATGTCTACTTTCAACGGCATCGTGAGAGAGTTCCCTCACATTCGGATTGATTATTTCCGGAGACTCCCAGAGGAAAAGTACCCGCCATTGGCCTACCTTCTAAGCCATGTGCATTCGGATCATCTGACGGGCCTGGAGTCATGCAAGTCGCCCTTCATCTATTGCTCGCCTGCAACTCGAGACGTGCTGCTGGGTCTCGAGAAATACCAGCATCGGATGAACTTTGCGAAGCAGATTTTGGAGGCTCCAATCAAGACATACCGCCACCTCAAGAAGATCTTGCGACCGATACCGCTGGAGACGCCTACCACTCTCGAGCTCGCTCCTGGCAATGAGATTAGGGTGACTTTGTTCGACGCCAACCATTGCGTCGGCGCAGTCATGTTCTTGATCGAGGGCGACGGCCACGCAGTCCTGTATACCGGTGATATCAGGTCGGAGCCTTGGTGGGTCAATAGTCTCACGAAGCAGCCATTACTGGTGCCGTATGTTGCTCGCGATGTGATCGGTCAAGCCAAGAAGCCGTTGAAAACCCTCGACTGCATCTACGCCGATACGACATTCGCTAGCAAGGAAGACCCTTACAAACGCTTCCCAAGCAAATCAGAGGGCTTGAGCGAGCTACTGGACAAAGTCTCCAAGTATCCCAAGGGCACCTCTTTCCACTTTAAAGCTTGGACATTTGGGTACGAGGAAGTATGGGAGGCTCTCGCATCACACCTTGGCACTCGCGTGCACGTCGACCCATACAAGTGGAAGCTGTACAGAGCACTCGCCAACGGCGTTGAACCCAAAGCCCACGACGCCGCCAAGTACACAGGTTTCAAGAATGGTAACGGCTACCAGGAGGGTTGTCTGACTCAAGATACCGGAACAAAGCTGCACAGCTGCGAGAAAGGCACGGAATGCGCAATCTGGAACAAGGACTTCGTTCAGATTACCCCCATCATCACCCGACATAATGGCATCGAAATGGCTGAGATCGGCGCTGGTGGCGGTCAGGGTGACCTCGGTCAACATGAGCTTGACATCAACGACATGCAGACGCTTTGCATGCTCTTTTCCCTTGTCATGTCGAAGGTAAGGGATGGCGCCCAGCAGAAAGCTGTCATCGAGATGCTCAACGATTTCATGACAAAAGGCAAGTCCAGTATCGCATTGGACGACTTTGACTTCGAAGACGAGGAAGAGCCTGATGATGTAAATGCTAAGAACGAAGACATCGAGAGGCCGATCGGAGCCATCGTCCCAATCCTAGCCAGATTGGCGGCACAGTCCAGGAGCATGAGCGGGAGCGGCACTGAAGCTCACGCCCCTTTACCTTCAGCACGGTCAGCACTGCCGAAGCAAATTGTAAGTGATCAGGCCACAGCAGAAGAGAGACTTCTGCTGACTTTGACCAGACTTTCCCATATTCCAGACACTCGTCATACTCCGAGCTGTGCGATCTCATCGGCGCATTCAGACCGTTGGACATTTATCCCTGCACAGTCGACAGTGTTAACTGGCATATCAAATCTTCAATGAGCTTTCTGTTTGGTCATATATACGCTGGTGGTCCGGCGAAAGTCTTCAGCCACGATCAGTACATGATCAGCAAGATGTCGCTGAAGAAAGGTTCGGCTCTCCCAGCGTCTCGTCCCTCATCGTCGGGCTCCGAAACTTCCAGATCTTCTTTGGGCGAGCAGCTTCGGGAGCGGCGGCGCAGACGTGACAGTAGCGATGACAGTGATGGAGGCACGAGGCGCAAGCGCCACAGTCGTGGCAGCAGAGATGATATAGAAGCGAGAGTCAGCGAAGGCCAAAGGTAGGCTTTTGAGAAGCTCAATTGTCAAAACGGCAAATCGGCCGTTGCAGCGGGAACGAGGTGCCTGAGACACGCACAACGTGCTGACGACCTGGCCAGGCCTAAAGATGACAACGGGAAGCGTAGACGTTATGACGGCGAGGGTCGCCAGGTCAGTACGCGCCAGGCACAAGGTCTTTCTCGAAAGGCTTCCATCAAGCCGACCGACGGAGGTAGGAGACTACACGTTGGAAACCTCGCATACAACACGACAGAAGAGGAACTAAAGGACTTCTTCGGAGATTATCTTATGTACTTCTCTCGCCTGATCTCCCGAACCCAACCATAACTGATTTTCTGGATTTAGCGAGCGGGCGCATATACCTCCCAAGTCCCGGACAAACCATCCCGTCGCCTACGGCTTTGTTGACGTGTCGACTCCAACCGCCGCTTTGCATGCCGTGCACGCCCTGGACGGTGCGACATTAGTCGGTCGCAAGATCTCAGTCAGTCTCGCTCGTAGTGCTTCCACAGACAAATGGAAGCCGTCTGATGGCCCTACGACACTCGACCATTACGGCCAGATCGATGCTTCCGGCACTGGTGATCACTACAGCCCGGTCAGAACATCTCTGACCGCGCGGACTGACCGTCTGCCACGGCTCAGATCGATTCCCATGGACTTGGCCGCTCGTGCAGATCTACAAGATCAGCTAGCACGTGCTATGCGCAGGCGCAACTCGGCCAATAGTCGCCAGGAGCGTAATGCCAGTCTGGAGCGTTACGATAGCGATGATCATCTGCCAGGTCGTGACCGCTTGCCCTCAGGCGGATCAATGATGGCCGTCGACCTTGACCAACCGCCAGTGCCATTGATCGATATTGCCAGTGAAGAGCTCAGGGGGGCTCGAGATGGCCGCGTGCGGAAGAGCGGTTACGGTTCGCAGAAGGCACCCAACGACGATGGCTGGGAATTCACTGGCAGACTTTCCCCGCCTCCAGCCCACGGCTCGAGCTTGAGGCCGTCAAGGTCCTTGGGCCACCACAGCACCAGCACTCCACTGTATCGTCAGCAGCCCGTGCACTATGAGCTATCACCAGCGGAAAAGAGTGCAAAGGCAATTAGACATCAGGAGGCGTACGAGGCAGCTTTGGGCGTTGGGGGCAGGCAGTGGGCCGACATTGGTCTGATTTCTAGTGGCGGGCATCAGGTGAAGGAAGAGGAGCTGTGAGACGGCAGATGCTGAAGTGTGTACAAATGGCTGCACGGTTGATGAGGAATGATCGTGTCCATGATTAACATGGCGTTGGTGGTGTTTGATGAAGAGGTGCTCGCTGCTGAGATCTTGCTAATGACGACGCTCATGATGTGTGGACATGAAGAGACGACAATTGCTGTAACGATAGATGCACATAGATCTATGAGGCACCAATGCAACCTGCAATCAGAAGGTCGCTGCGCCGCGTCCTCCCAAGAACAATCTCAGGCACCAAGGCATCACTCCCGCGGCAACCAACATGACTCGCGCATCGCCTCGACTCACTCATCAATTTGTCAAATCTCAATCCCTCTTCTTCCCTCTAAGCACCGTCCTCACCACCGCCGCGTTTCTTTGCTCACACACCGACACACTTCTGTGCGTCTCAAACATGGCAAATGGGAAATTCGGAGTAATCTTCAATCAATCACCAAAATAAGACATGTCCCCACCACTCACCCTGGTGTTCTCGACAAAAATTATTTCACTGCCCGTAAGGGCCTACCATGACACTCATGGCTGCATTTGGCATCAGAAAACTCAGCCCCCTCCCTGTGAGGGGGCTATGGGAGCCGGTGCGAAGATTGTGTGTGCTCTTTCTCTTTGGGGGAGTACGATCACTTTAGTGCAATACGCGGCCTCTTTTTTTCCCCCTCCCGGGCCTTGTCCTCTCTGCTGTTGTGGTAGATGGGCGGGTTTGGAGGGGGGAGAGGGAGAACTCAATTCTGATTACTCTGGTGAGGACGGTGCTTCAACTTTTTTCTTTTTGGAAGGTGAGTGATTCTTGTGTGTGTGGGTGGGGAAGAGGGGATACTGCTAATGGTGTGTACATGGATGCGATTGCGGGTGGGAATCTCGAATACGCTGGGTACGGATTCAGTCAGCGCAGCATGAGCCTACGATCATGACCGTCATAGCTCGACACTTCTTACACGCCTGCCGTGGTCCCGACGAGCATACCCGCGCCGCCATTCCTCTTTTAACTCTGCAACTCGGACGCGAAAACAGTCACCATCACACTGTCAGCAGCAATTGGAGCCCAGGCAAGCTTGTAGATCACGATGAGCAGCAGAAGGATGGCCAGCGGCCTGGATAGGAGGTTGGACGATGGGTCGACTTGACATCTGCGAACGCTCGATGTTCGCTGGTTTGGTGGTCAAAGCTGGAGTTAGAGCTGAGAGGAGATACAAACGAAGCAGATATCCAATCACTCTTCGCAACAATGACTTCGCGTGCAAGACAGACGCGACCACCTCGCGGCCCACTGTTCTCCAGGTGTCAAAGACAATGGCATTCTCAGCGCCAATCGTAGTAATGCCAAAATCGCCGCAAACATCCCTTATGTACCCTTACACACATACATCCTGCCCAACATCATCCACCCCCAAAACCCCTCCTACTCCTCCTCATCAACCGCACCATCCCCCCCAACCCCACCTACTCCTCCCTATCCACCGCAAACGCCCTCAAATCCTCCAACCTGACCTTCGCCAACGCCTTCTCATTCGTCGCCGCCAACACCACCCTCGGCACCACCCCCTCGCCCTCGACCCCCCGCGCCTCAAACGCCTCCAACCACCTCGTCGCACACAGACACCACCTACACCCCGCCTTCATCCCGGGGATCCCCCGCAGGTCGTTCCCGCGCCGCGCGGAGAAGTCGAGGAACTGCTGCGTGACTTCGGCCGCGACGGCGTGGGTGCCGGCGTCCGAGGCGGGGACTTCGCAGTAGCCGGTGCGGAGGTAGCCGGTCATCGGGGAGGTGGAGTGGAGGGCGAGGGGTTGTTTGAAGACTGCGGGGGTGTTAGGGGGGGAGGGTTGGGAGGGGAGGGGGGAGGAAGGACGGACCGTTGAGGGATTTGGACATTGTGAGGGGTTGTTGGTGGGTGTGGGTGTGGGTTGCTGTGGTGAGGGTGAGGGGGAGGAGGAGTGTGGTGAGGTGTGGGAGGTGCATTCGTTTGTTTGTGCGGGTGGTTGTGTGTGGGATGGGTGGGTTGTGGGGTGGCCTCTATGGTTACATAAGGTAGGTATTGATGAGAGCGAGGACGTCATCGTGGAGGGATCGTGGGGATTGGGTATGGGATACGGGAGGGGTTATTTGTTGCTTTTCTCGGTAGAACAGGGACATGGCATGAGACGAAGAGAGCTGTGTCTGCCAGTGTGCGGCGACTTAGAGCCTGTTGGTTGCGCATTCGGTGGCCATACGAAACGCCCGATCGAGGCCTGCGACCAGAGTAGTAAAGTCATGATATCAGCAAGCCTCGCAGAGACATGTTCACTATACATAGCTTCCTCACACAAACTCTGACCAACTTATACATAGCCACGGCACATGAAGGATCATGCACCAACAGCACACATGCACAGTCATATTACTCATTAAGTCATCTATACGCGGAGACGCCGCATCCAGCTACCGCAGATCCCCTGCTTCCTGTGACCCCCAAGCGTGAACTCCAGCATCAGGCCTCGACGAACGCCACGCGATGCGATAGTGTTCGTTCGAGAGCCTGCGAATTACCTTCCCATGTCCCATACAAGCCCAGGTCTCGAAGCCGATCTCGAAGCCGTCTTGTCTATGCTTCGCTAGAAAATGCTTTGACAATCGAAATGATGCGGATGCACCTCTGCGGGATCGGAGGTGTAGGTGTCACCTCTCGGATAGGACGGATGAAAGACAACTGGTAGTCGTGGCTGATGCCTGTGTCCACTGTTGGGAAATGGCGTGTGGAGGCCCAGAATGGCAAGAGAGTGTCCTAACGCTGAACAGAGTGCTCAATCGACCTTGATAGCGCCATATATCCTCCGTACAAACGCATAGGCAGTGAGGAAGCCAATCGTGCCGGTCAGGAGACCATACACCGCGCACGCCAGGAAGCTGTACGCGAAGAACAGCATCGACGACGCTAGGCCGGTGATGTGTAAGTGATTCGTGTGGTAGTAGATGCAGTAGAGGAAGACCCAGATGCTGCTCGAGCCGCCGAGGAAGAAGGACTGCCACCACCAGTGGTAGTTCTGGGCCATGTCAGTCAGTGTTGATGGCCAGGTTTGAGGGGTATGATCACGAGCCTACCTCTGAACAAAGTTGGATGTAGACGGCGATGATGGTCGTTTCCATCACCGCCACGATCAATATCACGCTGACCACCGCCAGGAACCCGAAAACGTAGTAGTATCCGCTCTTGTCCTGCCATAAACTGCGAAAGACAAATAAAAGCTCGATGAAGATGACGGCGAAAGGGATTGATCCGGCGATGAGAATGGCTTGCGTGCTCCTGCTGTACCACTGCTGATGTGGTATCTGTCGTGGGATGACATTGGCCTTGATCGGGTGCGTGTATGCTCCGGCACGAAGAAAGCCGATCCAGGATCCGGCGTAGACGAGCGGGAGCTGGATGAAGAGCCAGAGCGTGACCAGGCCGAGAAGTGTGCCGAGCGGGAGGGCTGTCGATGAAGCCTGAGCCCAGACGAAGAGGTTGAGGATGAAGATGGTGATGAAGAGCAGACCCGGGAAGAGGGTGGCGGTGACGGCGGCATTCTGTTTCCATAGCTGGCCGCCGAACGTCTTGTAGACGCGTGCGGAAAAGTATCCAGAGAAGACACCGGCGACGATGAAGAGCGCGACGCCGACCGAGACGAAGCCGCCGCGGAAGGAGGGGTTGAGGACGCCAAAGCATGACAGCACGAGGAGTCCGATGGTCATGAAGACGAGCTGCATGCCCGAGCCGACGAGAGGCGCGAGGAGGTTTCCACGTGGCGGCGGCCGGAAGACATCGCCATGCACCAGCTTCCAGCCCGTAATCTCTTCTGGCACACTCTCGTCATCCGAAGCCGGGTCGTCGACGCTAGCATTGGCGTCGACATCCATCTGCTCGAGCAGGTTGCCCTTCTCGTTGCTGTTCTTGCGCGGTGAACGCGTGCCTCGAGCGCGCTTGCCGAGCCGGATCTTGCCTTCTTCCAGTCCATCCTTGTAGCCCTTGATGTCGCCGTGGATGGTGCGAGCCAGGATGACAGCAACCACGGCCGTCAGCAGGCCTGAGATGACGATCGAGTTGACGATGGCCAGCCAGTGAATCTTGCTGCTCTCTTCTTGGTTGACGAAGTACAGGTCCCAGCGGTTGGCCCACTCGACGTTGGTCTCTTCGCGGAAGTATACGCTGTACGTGTAGGGAATGATGAGGGTGGAGTTGGAGCTCTCCACCTCCGTTGGCGCCTCTGGATCTGCACTTTCGAGCTGGCGGGCCGTCGTATTAGTGATATTGTGCGTCATGGTCAACTCCAGACCATTCTGGACACTGTGGAGGTCCGCTGGTAGACCACCGGCGTCCCTGTTCTCCGCCTCGATCGACTTGGCATAGACCTCGAAGCCGACGATGACCTTTCTGCCCTGTTCGCCGTCCTTGCCAGGCGCGCGATGCCAACGGATGGCAATCGTCACATGGTTGTTCAGGAAGTAGCGCGGCGGCCCTCCGGTGAGCGAGGGCTCCTCGTAGCCCATCTTGAAGCCGGCCGCGTAGTATCGCCGCGTCCTGTCCACCGTCACGAAGCTCGTCGCGCCCGGCAGGTTGTCCACGATCCACTCGGCGACGTAGCCCTTCCTCACCACCTCAATCGCCTTGTCCAATCCCACCTGGTCGACCTCGCAGCTGCACAGGAAATGTGCCGCATCGTCCTTGACCATCTCCAGCTCATAATCCGAGACCATGATCCGATCACCGCGCAACACCTCACCCAGGTTGAGGGCGACATTGGTGCCTGAGATGAGGCCGGTGCCGGGTCGCCGTCTGCCGGACGGAGCACAGACGAACGGCAGCTCGGAGTAGGCGTACTGGATCTGGGTGTTGTCGCTGTAGACCTTGTTGACGAAGAGCGGGATGGTCTCGCCGTCGGAGTAGGACTTGATCGACCAGCCTGGGACATTGTCAGTCATTGGTCCACCATGATGCATCCTTGCCGCCACCGACACACACCAGGGATGTAGAATGCCCGAGCGAGGTGGGCACACATGAATAGCAACGTCCAGCAGCTCGCCCGGGTGATCCGGTCGTCTGCGGCCATGTCTGAGCGGTGTTGCGAAGACTATCACGTCTGTTCCGTCTTCTTCCTCTTCCTCAGCAACTCACGAACCCACGACGGCTCCCGCTCGAGGACTCGGGGAAGAATTGGGTGTGTGGTGTAACACGGACAGGTGACACGACGTGGCTCACACCTCCCACCTCACACCTCCCACCCCACACCTCACCACCCGCGGATCCTCGTTGGCAGCAGCCACCCGAGCTCAGCGTGCTCCTTCTCGTCTCCTCCCGACCGATCCAACCCAGATGAATCAAGAAGAAGGTAGGGAAGGTAAGGTAGGTACTGTAGTAAGCGAGTGTTCTTGGCAAGCTGCTGCCAGTGGAGGAGGAAAGCACAACATCCAATGTCGAAGAACAACCCACTCAATCTACATGTACCTGATGACCGCTGACCCCCCCAGAAATAGCCCCGTCAACGTGATCATCGTCAACAATCATAACAAGAAGTCGAAAAGCCGTACGTGGAATCCCATCCAACAAGACCCGTCCAATCATGACGCGTTCCTGATATTTGACTTCGTCTTCTTTACTGGAACCGGCCGACGCCAAGCTCCGCTACGCCGCGCCGTTGGGGCAGCCCTGCAGGGACCGAGCTTCTGTCCGAAGAAAAGTCTGGCGCACTACATACTGTACGGCGACAACCACATGCACCTCCATCCCCTCGTCATGATCCAATCCTCCGGAGGTCCTTCACCCAATCATCATGACGACGACATGGCTGGCGGCGTGAGTCTTGGATCGACATGCGCGAACGTGAAACGCCATCTGACGTGGCCTTTGACGCGGTCTTTGTTCGTGTGCCTCCTGGTCCAAGTTCCCTTACTACGACGGCAGGGTCTTGCGTCAGCTACTTATAGAACTACATGTCTTGTGGATCTGCATGTACCTCTCTATTATTATGAATATGGATGTTGCGGCTCAGCATGGGATCTGCAGGCAGATATGAGTGATTGGTGCCGTCCTTTCTTACATGCATATGGCGTGTCGATGGACCATGGGATTCCGAGCTCTACTATAAGCTATCTCCCTGTAGCAGGGGTCCCACTTGCGAGTGTCCCTATCGTCGACCGTGGAACACATCCCAGTTAGCTATGCATCCTCGCCCAGGAGTCGTCCCTCGTGATGAGTCGTCCTGCAGTCAGGTGGCCTTGAAGTGATGACGACTGATCATATTATTGTGCACGGCCTTGCGACAAAACAAGGTCGCTATAGGTTGCTTACCTCATCGGGACTAGTGCGGCTCGCTTGTGACGGCCCCTCCCGAGGCTAGTCCCACGACGGACGGTATTCTCTCGAGTCAGACATCGTTCCATCTCACCGGCCACCACTCCCTCCCACCACCTGAAGCGGAGATCCGCCAAAGTCGGGGACATGCCAAGGCCTCCCCCGTGACATGGCCGTAAGATGCTCAAGGCCGTCTTCTACACGCGCTTCCACCAGGACCGAGGCCGCACCGTCGTCCACCAACATCCCTCCAACACCATCGTAGCATCAGCAGGCGCCGACGCCGACACCCTGGTCTCCTTTGCTGATATCGCGTCTTACATCATAGCGCCCTATGAGCTCTGCAACCGTCCTCTGTCCATCGTATCGAATGGCCATCGAGTCCTGGGATATCCGGTGAGCCTGGAAGATGCCGAGTACGAGAGGAACCGCTTCACGTTCAACGTCAGCTTCGTGTTTGACGAGCACGACGACCTGAGCTCGTGGCAGCAGATCGTCCGGAAGACTGCGCTTTTCTTCACAGCCCTGGAACGGGACGACAATCGGCTGACCACGGAGGAGAACTTGCCCGGCTTGAAGCGGGCCGGCGAGACCGGCTACCCTGCTCGTGGGACCGGCCTTGTCCACAGCTTGCTGGAGACCATCTACGAGCATCTCAATGCCTTTGGCGAGACCTGCGCCCGTATCGACGATCTACACGTGCTCAACCTCCGTCTCGAGCATCCAGAGCCCATGCCGCCAAAAGTGCATGCCTGGGACGTGCCGCTGCTGATCCGACCACTACCAGCTCCAGAGCAATGGACATGGCCTCTCACACTTCAGCGGATCGCACCACACGTCGATGGCGTCAAGCACGTCCAGCGCATTGCTGAGCTCGCTGATGTCGAACTGAAACTGGTCAGACGGGGTGTGAGAGAGCTGATCTACCACGGTCGGGCGATGCTACTTGACATCTTCCATTTCCAAGCCATCTACGTCGCCACTGCCGACTTGGCGTGGTTCGCCAAGGATTCGGGCATGGTCGAAGAATGCTGCAGATACGTCGGCACCGAGCGAACCAGTCCATCTATCGATGGCCCGCTTGACCTACCCACTCCCGAAACGCTGATCACTCTCTACTCCTCCCTATCACCAGGCGTACTGCTCCAAGACTTCGTGCTCGCCCGCGAAAAAGAACTCACGAACATCGACATCCGCCGCTTCATCACCTTCGGCATCATCAAAGGCTTCGTCCGTCGCGTCCACAAATTCGCCCTCGCCATCGACACCCCCGCATCCACACACCTCACGGCCTCCGGTTCCTCCCCAAGCAAATCCAAACCAAAGTCCAACGAAGATGCAGTGAGGGAATTCGATCGCGCGTGGAAGAGGGCGGCGCTGACGAGTGGCTGGGCCACGCCGCCGCCCGAGCCGCCGGCGATTGCGGAGTTGAGTAAGAGTAACAGGAGCACGGATGAGTTGCGGACGGAGCAGGATGAGAAGTTGAGGGGGTATCTGGATGGGCGGTGTTGTTTGGATCAGATCTGTCTGGAAATGAGGATGGGTGAGGGGAAGGTTGTTGAGCGGTTGAGGAGTGGGAGGTTGGGGGAGGTCGTACTGTTCAATAAGTGAGGGATGTGACCTTGCGACTCTGCAACGCTGGATCGGTTGTTGCGCCCTATGTTGCGGTCCCCGTGTCGCTCCCATGGCGCCGTCTGGTCTCCGCTCGGTCGGCCGCGTTTTCGTGGCAAAAGGCTGAAGCGTCATCAACGGCCGTGGCTGAACGAACGAATGTCTCTTCTGTGCGGATATGTACCTCGCAATACCAAGGCACCTCCTAGCTGGCCAAACATCTTCGACTTCGACATCATCGTCGCCCGTGCGGTCAGTTGGACTTTCTCTCGACTTGGAGATGAGACTGCACACGACAGCGCCTCGGGTCCTTCGTTGTGGCTCAGATACTGGCGATGGTCATTGAGCAGGGCTCTGTTCGATCAGCAGAAGATTTCTGGACTGGACAGCGGGGCTCTGAAGGACAGAGCCTGTGCTACACGGCCTACGAAGGCTACTTCGAGGTCGTCCGGAAACTCCTTTGTTGTCCCGGAGGCTGACCCAAGCAGACCTTCTTGACTTCCGCTTCGTGCTCTTTACCACACTGGTAACCTTGTTTCTCTCTGTGGTCCTCCACTTGGTGCATCGTGCCGCCCGTGCATCCGCAGCCGGTCTTGATCTAGTGAAGCTCTACTAGGAATCTCGGTCGCCCTGAGCCGGGGAGACTCCCACACAGGCAATCCATTCTGCGTTCCAGGCCCGGTCTACTCCTCGGCATCTCATGATGCACATCCGTGCGACTCGCCATGCCTGGCTCACGAGGGTCTTATCGCGTTCGTACGATGAACGTTGCACGTAATGGCTCCCACCCGTCTTCACTACCATGGAAGAGAAGCTTTTCTCGTCATCGTCACGGTTTGTGAGACGATGGTATGCTCGTTTCGCGTCGGACGGGCGATGTCCTGACCATGTGCTTCTGCGTTCAGTGCGATTTGTCGTTGGTCTGTTGAAGATCTTGTCGAGCACGCTGTGGCCGAATCGTGGGGTCGTGTGCTTCGAGATCATGGCTGTTTTGCATTGATGTTGATGTGCAGTCGGCTATGGATGCAATGGGTAAGGTCGCTGGAGTCGTGACTATGGAAGATAGGAGTCAGGGGTGGCAAGCCTTTTCTTGTCGAAGGTGGCGTACGACTGGGCTTCGCCATATGCCGACGGCATTGCTTGGATTTCTGATGCAGGCGAAAGCCAGGGCCGGGACTACAGACATTTCCGGTGCGGGTCTCGCTTTGGCTCATTGTCCAAGAAGTCATGCAAACAATCTACGACAACTTCATTGCCAGCTACGGCCTGCATCAGCCTGAGGGCGAGGTCTCCCCTTCGGATCAGCTTCAGTCTTCTCCACCCGTTTACTTGATAGCTGATCACATGTAAGATCGCCGATCATCACATGTAAATGTCATTCTACGGACCATCAGGAAGCCGGTTGCATAGCCGTGGTCATCGCCAGACGCTGAAGCACGGTCGATCATGACGGGTCCATCGATAGGACGTTTATTGAGAGGCCGAACAGTTTACCGTCGAGGCTGTAGGTCGTTCTGGCGCTGCGATAAGGAGACAGTTCAGGCGACGACCACCCTACAGCATCCACATCCACCTCTCATGCTCCTGCCACTTCGGCCGTGCACCAGGCTATAGTCCTTATGGTCTCCTCACCGGCGCCTCACGAAAGCCGTCGGCTCCAGCAACCGTCGTGATATTCGTCACAGCTATCAGCGGCCATTAATGCACAATCCTGTTCGATCAAGCAGGACATGCCTCTCCCATACGACTCGATCGCGTATCTTAAGCGCATCATCCCAGCTGGGCCGGTCAGCGTGCAAGAGCTGTGGCAAGGCAATGTCGGCGGTGCACATGCATCTGAAGTATTCTGCCCGGTCATGCGTGTGAAGCAGCGAGTCTCGATGTAGAAGACGCGGAGGAACAACGCTTCTAGCGAGGTGACGGCCGGCATATCTGGATGGACTGGACTTGGCCATGTCATGCGGTAAATGCTGTCAAAGGCCTAGGCAAGTGGGCGTCTGAAATCATACCACCCATCACGCGACCCAGCTGACATGGCCTTAAGCTGCGTACAATGATGATGACCCGTCGCGCTTGTGATTACGATACTGGGCAACAATCTGATCCATCATCGTCCGCAAATGAGATGCGGTATAATGATACTCACGCATTACCAACTCGCTAGCTCGGAATGGGGAAACACGTGAACTCTATCTAACCAAGGGTTCGGATACACATGATGGCCAGTCGAATGCGGAATGAAACAGATGACTGACGCTGAGAAGCTGGAGGTGATTCAATGGCGAGCTTCACATGGTCTTGATCGCATTTCACTTTGCGGTAGATCGATGCTTATCACCGCCACCCTCGCTCTCTCAACCGCATATAAATGACCACAATCCCTCATCTGGAATCCAACCCTCATCTGGAATCCAACCCTCATCTGATCTCAACCGCGCCGAACGACCTCAATCAATCGTCCACATTCCCGCTCTACACAACATGACGGCCTCAACCCCACCCCACGCCTTCAGGATCCGCCACGACAGCGGCCTCCCACCCCCACCCGGGACCCTCCAAGCCCGCCTCTCCCACCACCGTCTCCAACGCATCAAAGCCGACCTCATCAAGCCCAGACCACCCATCCCCCAACACTGCACCTGCCCCCGCTGCGCCCCAACCCTCTACTCCCCCCCGCGCCACCACCCAGCCGACACCCCCCACCTCCTCAACATCCAAGGCCTCCGCTCCCGCTCCCACGACGCCTGGCACCTCGCCCACCTCGCCACCCACTCCTTCGCGCCCACCACCACCCCCACCCAACGCCAACACGACGCCCTGCAGGAATGGAAGCGCTGGTGGGCCGACAGCACCGCCAGCCCCACATGGCACCCGGCGCCCCGGAAGAAGAAGAAACCCCACTCCAGGAAAGAGACCCCCACCCCGAGCCTCTGGACCCCAGACCTCGCCACCCTCGACATCCAAACCCTGACCCGCGCCGCCCACCTCCTCGACACCATCTTCTTCCTCTCCGCCCTCCAATCCACCCCCCTCACCCTCCGCTGGAGCGACCCCTCCTTCCCCCAAACCCACCGCGGCCTCACGACCTCCACCTCCTCCCCCCACCACGTCCTCATCCACCTGAACCCCACCCACCCCCAGCACCTCCTCAACCCCCGCGCCCTCCTCTCCACCCTCCTGCACGAACTCGCCCACGCCTTCCTCACGCTGCACGCCCGCCCGCACGACGCCCGCGTCCACGTCGGCGTCACGGGCCACGGCCGCGCGTGGCAGGTTCTGGCCCGGGGCGTGGAGGAGGCGATGCCGCGGTTGTTGGGGTTCGAGGGGGGGTTGGGCCGGGCGGAGGGGTTGGTGGCGGAGTTGAGGGCCGAGGGGGGGTGGCGGCCGGGGTGGCGGTGTGAGGGGGGTTTTTTGGGGGAGGGGTGGGAGGGGATGGTGGGGAGGGGGGTGGATGATTTGGAGGTTTTGAGGAGGGAGAGGAGGGGGAGGGAGGTGAGTTTTTTTCTTTTTTTTTTTTTTTTTACAACGATTTTGGGGCAAGGATTTGGCTGACTGGGGTTGATAGGCGCGACAGAGGGGGAAGGCGAGACGGAAGAGTTTTGCGATTGGGCAGCGGCGGAACCCGTTTTTTTGGCCATAGTGAGGTGTGTTGAGGGGGGAATTTCAGGACTGTGATGGATGGTGCTGCGACTGGGACAATGGATTTTTTGGCGACTGTCGTTGAGTTTGATTTCCAAGCCCTCCCATCCTGTTGCACGTCAGCCCCGCCTCTAATCCAGGGTATCAAAATCGACATCCGCCCCAAACTCCAGCACGACCCATTGACAAAACTTCTCAAACTCCGCCGCCCATGCCCGCATCCTCTCCCCTCTCACCCCCTTCCCGACCGTCCCCGCTTTCAGATCCGCCTGCCAGTCCCGAGCATTCTGATCCTCGAAACAAGCCCATCTCACACTGTTCTCGGCCAAAGACGCCAGACCCTCTAGCCCCAGGTTCTCCCACCCTTGCAGCGCCTGCCAGAAATCATGGGTCATGCCGCTCGCGCCCTGCCCGAGGATCGCCGGGTCGTCGTTGCAGAGACTGCAGGGCACGCCCCGTGCGAGGAGGGCGGGGAGGGGATGCGACATGATGGATGACGTGAGGCGGAGGATCTCGTTGGACACGGGGCAGGACTCGACGAGGATCTTCTTCTCTTTCACCATGTCGATCAGTAAGGGGTGTTTGTAGAGGCTGAAGCCGTGGCCGATGCGGCGGGTGCCGAGCAGGACGGCGTCGAAGAGGTTCTCGTCGGTCGTGTCGCCGTCGCCGAGGGTCTCGCCGGCGTGGAAGAAGAAGGGGAGGTCGATGCCGGCTTCGGCGCAGCGCTTCTTGAACCAGAACAGTTCGGGGGTCAGGTCTGCGAGGGGGCGGCCGGCGTCTTCTTGGCCGACGAGGTCGTAGCCGGAGATGAGGTCTGGGAAGAGGGTCTTCATCTCGATGGCTTGCTTCATGTCTTCGATGATGCCTTTGGTGGGGAGGTGGCGCATCGTGGTCCAGATGAGGCGGGCGCCCCAGAAGCCGTGGCCGTGGGGTGAGGCTGTGAAGGCCTCGATCTCGTCTTCGAGGGCCGCAAACATGTTTTCGAAGTCGGCATCGGGTTGCTCTTGGCCTGTGCGGGTCCAGGGTTCGACGAAGACGGAGCGGAGTTCGACCCAGCGGACGCCGTCGTCGTGGAGTTGGCGCAGGAAGTAGCGGACGAACTTGCGGAAGATGGGTTCGTAGTGCTGGAGGGAGCCGAGGATGGCAAAGGTGGCGAGGAACTTCTGCCAGATGTCGTTGGGACCGTAGTGTTGTCGGAGCGATTCTTCGTGGGTGATGGAGGCGCGGGACTTGAACCAGGCGATGAAGGCGTCGGTGCCGCCGGGGAAGGAGGCGGCGGCGGTCGGGAGGGGGATGTAGGTTTTGGCGGTGTATGAGGCATCCCACAGGCTTGGTGCCGAGGGGTCCTGGTCGGGCTGCTTGACGTACTTGAAATGGATCATCGTGCTCTGACGGGAGGCGGGAGTGTCCATCGGGGCCTCGGCGCTGATCCCGAGGCCGTCGGTGGCGAGGGCCTCCCGGATGAGCCAGTCCAGATCGCCCAAGGCACCGAGGTGACAGTGCAGCAGCGTCCCCTTGGGCATCTGGCGGACAATCTTCCACAGCTTCGACGACTCCATGCGGTCCTTGGCGAGCCTGAACATCATGCCGGGATGGACCTGGATGTCGTCGTCGTGCTTGGCGAAGTTGTCTTCGAAGCGGGGGTTCCAGAGGGTGCGGTGCTCGTCGGAGCGGATGGCGGAGACGATGGCCGAGGCCTCGCGGGCCATGGGGGACATGGTCTCGCGGAAGGCCTGGTCGCTGCGCCGCCGCTTCTCCTGCACCACCAGCGAGTCGCGGCCGTCGAGGTATTTCTGGAGGAACGGCTGGTCGAGGGACGGGACGCCCTCGGCTCGGCGGAACGCTTCCCCGTCGTCGTCGTCGTCCATCTCCAGGTCATCATCCAGAGCATCTTTGGTTGACTCCATGGTGGTGTTGTAGGTAGAGGTACATGTACCGTCTGGTCTAATTTACCTGGGTTGTCGAGGTGTGGATGTCCTATCGATAGGCATTCGGCCCGTCCCGCCTCCGATCTTCCGTCGCGGGGCATGTGACAGTGGAACCGAGACAGCGCTGGTCACCTCCAGACCTCCAGTACATGTGGTCGGTCATGCCGTCTGCTCTCTGACTTCCGATCCTTCTCGTCCTGTCTGGCATCCAGCAGCGAGTCGTGTCCCTACATGTACTCGACCTGAGGCACGACGGGATGCCCGCAACATGACGCAGCGCATCGATAGCCTCAGGCATCCCCCATCTGCGCCTACGCCTAGGCCGTGTCCATACGCAAACAATCCCGCAAACAGGGCGGCAGCATACACACAAGTCCCTCGTCCCGCCTCTGGGACCCGCCCGGGACAGACACTGACAACATGTCGTGGTGGCAGACGAAGCTGACCAGCTACGCCCTGCGCTACTTCATCACCAACAGCGGCTTCCTCGACGAGCGATCCATCGATCCCGGCATCTATGGCAAGATTGGCCTCAACAGCGAGATCGAGCTGAGGAATGTCGGCCTAAACGTCGAGGCCTTGAAGAAGTTCGCCGACCTGCCTCCCGGCCTGCGTGTCGAGACGGCCCGAGTGCTGCTCCTCCGGGCACGCATCCCCACCGACCTGTGGCAGTCGAGCATCGACGTGGAGATTGACGGGGTCGAGGTCACGGCGAGGCTGGAAGAGGGGCCTGAGTCCTCCCCGAAAGACAAGGGCAACAGCAGGGCACGCTCTCCCGCCAGTGCGAGGAGTCCGCAACACAGGAAGGTGCACCGCAGAATACACTCTCCGCCCCCGCACGGTCGAGATGGGGACGAGCTGCACATCCCGACCACGCAGGAGATGGCCATGTCGTTCCTGCAGCATGAGCCGGTCGAGGAGCGGAGGGAGATCGAGGCGGCTCTCGCCACGGAAGACAAGGGCATGGAGGAGTCCATCATGACTGAGAGCAGTCAGAGCTCGGTCGGTGTGGGCACGGGGACTTCCTTGCCAGGCTTTCTGTCAGGCTTCATCCAAGGCATCCAGGATCGCTTGACAGCAACGATCAAGAACGTCGAGATCAGGCTGGAGACCGAGGTCGGTGGCGAGGGCGAGGGCGGTGCTGCAGTACCGGTGGTATTGCGCTTGCGAGTACCTGGAGCGGGCCTAGAGTCCGCGACAAGTGCAAAGCTTGGGAATGCGCCCGTCGGGAAGCGGAACATCAAGCTGTCGGACATCTCGCTTGATCTGCTGTCCGACGCCACAGTCTCTAGCGAATTCTCCGACGCATCTACACGGTCCTCTTCGAAAGCCGCCAAGAGAGCTAGTCAAAGCTCAGGGCATAGCAGAAAGTCCTTGGACTCACCGGTTCTGCGTGCTTCAGCTTCGTCCACGGCCTCTGCGGGTCATCGTCTCCTGCAAGACGACTTTCCATCCGTCCCACCACATGCTTCCATGCGCGCATCTGTCGCAGAGGACACCGCTGACCCACCTCCAGATCTTCTCCAAAGCACCATTTTCCAGTCGACGTATCCTGCAAACACAGCCCTGGACATCCAGCCCGGAGACGACAACATCAGCTGGGGCTCTCGAAGAAGCCAGGCAGCGACCCCGGCTCCAGAAGACCTGTGGAACTCGATGACGAGCGAGGATGACCTACCTGACTCCTTGCTGCTCGCGAGAGCTCCACTTTCTCACGTGTCCAGAAGTACTAGTCCGACGGCTGCCAGGACTCGCCGTGCAATGTCTCCGTATGATCGGATCCTGCAAAGTCCTGGGTCTTGGCCACGGCCAATGACTCCCGACAAGCATCGCAAACATTCGAGTCCAGGCTCGTGGCCCGCCATCGACCAAAGCCAGCATAGTCCATTTCAGCCGCTCACCCCTGGGCCCGCTACGGAGCTCCAGGAGAATCCTATGGACAACAAGCGACATGCCCTAGAGACGTCCGCAATCAGCTCCGAATGTCCATCTCCGGAAATGCCACATTCAGTCGGTGCCGGGCCCCTCGGTCCCACAAATGAACAGATAGAAGACCTTTCTCAATCCAAGATGTACAGCCATGAAGAAGCAGAGAGCATGTACATGAGCGCCATGACCCACAGTCCTAAAATGGCCATCCCAGGCGGCTGGGGCCACGATGCCGACGAGAGGGGCCGCACTGAATCGCCTGAGCTGCAATTTCATACTGCGGACGGTGCAGGCGAAAGCCGTCTGAATCTCCAAGGAGCAGCCGAAGAACATCGTCCAACATCAGGCAATGTTACGCCTCGTGCGCAGTCGCCAGAGCTACAACGCACGCCTCAATCAGCCCTCGTGGCGAAGCGTTTACTCTCCATTGACGAGATCGTTCTAGGTCTTCCAAACGGACAGTCTAACCAGGATGCTGAAGTCCTGTTGGCGCCACCCATGAAGCAACATGCAAGCAGTCGCTTTCGTCCGGGTCAAGGATTACCTGGAGCCTTTTCAACGTATTCTGAACCCGCGAGCTCTCGCCGGCAAGAGTCCTCATCCACATACGAGGAAGAGAGAAGTGTGCTCTGGTCACCAAGACTTGCTACTGACCATGCAGACCCGGATCAAAGTTTGGACATCAGCTTGAACAATGTGGACGTCGCCGCCGATCTCGCTTGTTTGCGGTTGCTTTGCAAGATGAGCGTGGTCGGAATGAGCGCCTTCAAAGCTGATCAATCTGTCAACCCAAAGAGGATCTCTTCCAAGGAGCCTGCAAGGTCGAGCACTAGCACACCTATATATGCTTCCATTGGCAAGTTCCATGCCGCGATCTTCGACCGGCTTCAACACACCCACGAACCATCAGGCAAGGTGGAGCTACTTGCTCTTCATTCGCGGGATGTCAGCCTGAGCACTGGCCTTGGCGACGTTGACTTTCGGTTGGGACGTTTCAAGACCTTGATTAGCGGGACTGAGCTGCTGGCATTCGACCGCGATGGCGGCCTCAAGACGTCCCTCGTCCTCACTGAGCACACTCCCGACATCGCCGCCAGCGTGTCCACCTCCCGGACCACGGCGACGGGACGATCAATCACGGATATTACCATCGAGACGCTTCCGCTCAAGCTTGAACTGGACATGCGCGCTATCGACGACACATTGAGCTCATTTGGTGGTATCGGTGGTATCCTCGAGCTGAGCGCTTCGATTGCCTCGGAAGGCAGTCCTCTATCATCTCCCGTCCCAACTGCCCGGACAGTGAAGGGCGTTCGCTTCCAGGGCGACCCGGTCGCAACTTCCAAAGGCTCCGAGGTCAAATTGAATGGCAACCTAGGTGGCACGAACATCACGCTTCGCGGAGACGCTTGCGCGGTCAGTCTCCGGACCACGAAAATCAAAACGATCTACCGAGAGACAGGCAGCTCGGCGACTGTTGCCCATGTGGTCTTGAGCGGTCCCTATGTTGATGGGCTCGATCTCGAGCCGCTCTCAATCGACGTCGCCAACGTCAAATTCGACTTCTTAAATGCACCAACGGAGAGGGACGTGGAAAGGCTGATCAGTCTAGTCAGCCCGTCGAAGGACAAGTACGACGGCGACGATGTCCTGATCGACACACTGAACCGTCAGCGGCATAAGGGTTCGCTTGCACGTATCGGCCTCGGCGATGTCAAAGCCAAAGTTGCGCAGTGGGAGTGCCTGGAGCCACTGGCAGCTATGGGCAGCGAGCTGAGCAAGCTGTCTGCTGTTGCAAAGTATCTTCCCGATGATGATCGGCCCGGTATCCTGACGTTAGCGAGATTCAAAGCATTCGAGGCTCAGATGCCCGTCAATGAGCGATTTGGGAGGCTGCAGATCACCGGGCAGGACTTCCACTGCGCCCATGTTGGCGCGCCACCATTATTGGCTTTATCACTAGGCACTGTACAGGTGGATCGAGTTGGCCATACTGTTCTTCTGCATCCGTTGTCCACAACGACTGGCAATGGTGATGCGCTGCCCATGTTGATGTTGCGGAATCTGGGTGAGGCAGAGCCGGTGGTCAAGATCAAGGTTTTCAACACGCTCGTAGAGTACAGCGTCCCGACCATTGTCGCATTGACCAATATGGATCTGCAGAAGCCTACTGAGGAAATTGTCACCGACCTAGCACAATCAGTCGCTAACCTGGCCAGACCTGAGGCCGAAAAGGGCTCACAACCGATCCCGGGGGAAGGGGCATCGCCAGCAGAGAAGAAGACCAAGCTTGATGTATTGATCCACGACTCTGGCATAGGACTGCAACCAGATAAGATTTCCGCGAAGGGAATTCTGGTGTTGACCGACGCGAGATTCTCCACAATATTGCCACCTGAAGACAAGGTGACAGCTAGATTAGAGCTGCGACGCTCCGCGATATTTGCTACGGATGATGCGACGTCTGATTTGATGGGAGGCACCCCTTCGCGACGAGCTCCGAGCAACGTGACCACAGACTCGAGATTGACTGCAGTGCTTTCGCAACAGGGTTTCGTCTCCCTGGGCTCGATTCGATCCATGAAACTGGCGGTCCATGCCGAAGGCGCAGAAGGCGGAGACAAGACGGTAGAGGTCGATGTATCCAGCGAGCTTCTCCTGCTAGAGACTTGCGCAGACTCAACCCAGACTCTCTTCGCAATCATGGGCGGCTTGGCTCCACCTACGCCACCCAGTACAGAGCCCAAGTATCGTATGCAGCCGATGACGATTGAGGATATGATGGCCTCGTTCACCGGCGAACCAGAGAAGGAGCCCCGATCGGAAGCCATGCCCGAAACGCTTTTCGACGCCGAAGAAGATCAATCCTCGAACCCATCAAAGTCACTGCAGACATCTCTGATGCCAGATGATGACGACGATCTTCTGCTGGCATCTGGCATGTCGGCAAGCTTGTACGGACCTGTCAGTGGTATGCTCGGTGGTGTAGACGAGCCGGTCGACGACGATGGGACCAGTGGGAATTTTGATGACACGGCAGAGTCTCTGTTGGAGGAGGATCCATTCGAGATGACCATGGCGCCGGCTGATATGGCAATGGGTGACGCGGCTCTGGTCAGGGAGCTCAATAAACAGAGTAAAACCGCAGCCAAGCCGGATCCAGTTGATCTCGGGTCATACGAGATTGAGGACCTCGGTGTCGATGCGTTGGGGACCAGTCACCGAGCTTTGGGTTCTCATCATCGATTTGCGCCCCCAACGATCAAAGTCAGGAAATCCATGAATGCAGATCAACAGAAGAAGCTGCCCTTTTGCCTTCGTCTTCGAGATGCAAATATCCTGTGGCACCTCCACGATGGCTATGATTGGCGCAAGACCCGTGACGGGATCACGCACGGGTTCGAAGTGATGGAGCAGCGACACGAAGAGCGCATGGCAAGAAGACGAGTTTCGGCGGAAGCTAGGGAGGACAAGGAAGACATCATTGGAGACGTGCTGTTCAACTCAATCTACATCCAGATACCTTCGAATACCGACCCGCAGGATCTGAGACGGCAAATGAACAGGGCCATAGACGACACGGCAAGCGAGACGGAGAGCCAGCCTGTCTCGAACTCGTCTCGTCCGACGCAATTCTCTGCCTCTGGGCGCCCTATCAGGCACCCGCCTAAGCGGAGGCTTAAGATTGAGCGGAGCAGGACGCATAAGGTGTCAATCGAGTTGCACAATCTATGCGCAGATGTCCTGGTCTTTCCACCTGGAGACGGTGATGTCAATAGCTCAGTGGACGTCAGGGTGAAGGACTTTGAGATTTATGATAATCTCTCGACGTCAACCTGGAAGAAATTCCTGACCAGTCTCAACCAGGGTGTCAATGACAGGGAGATGGCGAAGCCGATGGTGCATCTAGAGATTGCGAATGTGAAGACGCTACAGGACTATTCCGCGAGCGAACTCACCATCCACGCCTCTCTACTGCCTTTGAGACTGCACGTGGACCAGGACTGTCTAGACTTCATCGTCCGCTTCTTCAGTTTCAAGGACGAAACCGACGCATCCGCAGTGCCAAAATCACCAGACGAACAACCCTTCCTCCAACGCCTCGAAGTCGACACCGTCGACATTCGTCTCGACTACAAGCCCAAACGCGTCGACTACGCCCTCCTCCGCTCGGGCAAAACTGGTGAACTCATCAACTTCGCCGCCCTCGACTACGCCCCGATCCGCCTCAAACACACCATCGTCTACGGTCTCCGCGGCTTCGAGCCCATCCACCAGACTCTCAACGATATCTGGATGCCGGACGTGACGCGGCGGCAGCTGCCCAAGATCGTGGCGGGTGTGGCTGCTGTTCGGCATTTGTCGAACCTTGGGGCCGGCTTTAAGGATGTGGTGGCGATTCCTGTGAGAGAATACAAGAAGGATGGAAGGCTCGTGCGGAGTGTGAAGAAGGGGGCGTTCCAGTTTGGGAAGACGACGGCGAGCGAGCTGGCGCGATTAGGAGCGAAGATCGCCATCGGGACGGGCAATGTGCTGCAAGGGACTGAGGGGTTCTTGGCGCCGCCGGCTGAGGCGAGCAGGGCTGAGGGAGGGTGGCAGGACATTGAGGGCGACGAGCCAGAGCACGAGCCACGGGCTATCTCCTCCTATGCGAATCAGCCGTTGGGTGTCTTCTCCGGTCTGCGGGCCGCGCGACGGGACCTCGAGCGGGATCTGCTCACGGCGCGGGATGCCTTCATCGCGGTGCAAGGCGAGGTGCTGGAGAGCACGAGCCCGGGGGCGGCGGCGGCGGCCGTGGGGCGGTATGCGCCGGTCGTGCTGTTGAGGCCGGTGATCGGGGCGACGAGGGCGGTGGGGGATACGTTGTTGGGGGTCGGGAACGCGATTGATCGTGAGGGGGGCCGGAGGGTTGAGGATGTGAGTTTTTTGTCCCCTCTTTTTTCCTCCCTTCTGTGCTTGTCTGTTGGAGGGTGGGTGCTGACTCTTTCTGTTTTTTTGTGCAGAAGTACAAGAAGACTTGACCTGAGCGGGTGTGTGTGGGGGTGTGTGGGGGGGAGGGCCCTTTCGGCATGATGTGTATATGCGCAAGAGCGTTGCGGATGTGTTTTCGTGGTATTGGTTGCATGGCGGGGGTTGTTGCGGGTCGTTGGGATGGGTTGGCTTCAGACACCCTGAATGCATCTTGAGGATTTCACAATCCATGTCTAGCTACAGGTGTGCTACCTATTGTGGCACACTGTCGGCTAGGCGTGTGGTGTATGGTGCTTATTATGCAAGAGATAACAGAACGAGACATGATGTCTATCTAGGACTGTGTTTCGTATCGGGAGCAGAGCCTAAATGTGATATACCTACACCTGCCTTGTCGGATCTGGTTGTCAGAGGAGGAGGCAGGGGTTGCAGACGATTGACCCATTTTATATAATAAGACGTGTTGAAGATTTGGGATTGTTAGATAGTGATGTATATCTGCATGTGAATATGATGACAAAGCCCGGCTGTATCGGTCGCACCTTTAGCCGAGCCGGGATCATCCTCGCGTGACCGGCTCCACGTCACATGCTTGAACGTGGAGCTTCGCGTCGCCAGAGCTTGATCCTGGACCGATCCCGTCCGACCTACGACCACCACCACGACTACTACTACTACTACATCACCCACAACATGTCCTCATAATAATCAAGTCCCAACCCTACCTACGCTCCTACGACAAACCCCGCCCCCCCCCCCCACCATGCCTCGCCAACGCGCCCCCTCGACGGCCTCCAGCCGCAACAGCCTCCGCGGCGCGCCCCCCCCGGGCCAAGAAATGGCCAGCATGTACGACTACCTAGCCAAGATCATCCTGCTGGGGCCCTCGGGCAGCGGGAAATCCTGCCTCCTGCACCGCTTCGTGACGCACGAGTGGCGCGTGCTCAGCGCGCAGACGGTGGGCGTCGAGTTCGCCAGCAAGATCGTGCGGGTCGGCCGGCGGCGCATCAAGCTGCAGCTGTGGGACACGGCGGGCACGGAGCGCTTCCGGAGCGTCAGCCGGAGCTACTACCGCGGCGCGGCGGGCGCGCTGCTCGTGTACGATGTCGCGGATGCGGGGAGTCTGGCGGCGCTGCCGACGTTCTTGAGCGATGCGCGGGCGTTGGCGAGTCCGGTTTTGGCGACCGTGTTGGTGGGGAATAAGGTGGATCTGGCGGAGGCGGCGGGTCGCGCGGTGCCGGCGGGTGTGGCGGCGGCGTGGGCGTCGCGGCACCGGGTGCCGGCCTGCGTGGAGGTGTCGGCGCTGTCGGGCGAGAATGTGGACGAGGTGTTTGGGCGGTTGGCGAGCATGATCTTGACCAAGATTGAGTTGGGCGAGATCGACCCGGACGACAGTCTGAGCGGGATCCAGTATGGCGATGCGGATTATCATCGGTTTGAGGATGGGGCGAGTGTCAAGAGTGGGGGGACGGCGGAGGGGTATGGGTCGGTGAGGAGGCGGAGGGGGGGGTGGGGGGAGGTGTTTCGGGTTGCGCGGCCGGGGAGTCGGGGGGGTGGGAGGGGGAGGTGTTGTTAGCTGTGTATGAGGGTGGGGGTCGTCTTTAGGGATCATTTGGTGGGATGGTGAGCGAGCGAGCGAGCAAGCGAGGCGTTTTCCGGAGTTTTTTTCTTTTTCTATTTTCCTACGGGCTGGTTTTGTCCTTCGTAGGGCCTTCTCAGTTTTGGGCCTGAGGCACAGAGATATACCCGCATCGATTCCGCTTGTAGAGAGAGAGATTGATGGCATGAGACGGTTTTTGTTTGGCTGGCTATGGGGGCAGTACATACATGTAGACAGGAGGTTGTCCTAAGCGGAACAGGTTTCTGCATATAGGTGCGCGACACATGCATCTTGCAAATCAATACAGGGTTGACGTTAGGTTTATATCTGATGGAATGAGGAATCCTCTTGATCTCAAGACGGGGAATACGGACGCGCGTGGAGGTTGCCGTGAGTGGGGAGGGGAGTGGACCATGTTGGAAGACAGTGTAATAAGTACTAGTCATCGCGGTCTGAGCTAGGCAGATCAAGGCCTGCGACTTGCTTCACAATGATTCATGGACTCGGTGACTCCTTGGACGGGAGGTCGTTGCTGCTATCCCTGAATCTGTCGTTTGGAGACCGCCCCGGCATGTCCCGCCGGGCGCTTGATGAGGATCCAAGAGCGTGTCTCATCAGTCCCAAGCGGTGGGGTCGGGAGCGTTGGGTTTGGGTGTGAACGGGTTCTTGATTATCTTGATTCTTTATCATTCACCGGACCAACGTCTGGACCCACTCGCGCCTATTTGGCGGCTATCCGGAGCCCGGGGGGATGGAGAGTCGTGTCCGTCGAGCCCGGTGGGGTGGAATCTGGAGAGTGTATATTGAGCCCGGTGGGATGGAGAGTGTCGGTGGTCTCCGAGGTGGCCTGAGGCATGTGCATGCATAATCGGATGCTATGCTATGCTATGCACTGGTCTCAGGCATCCACCGCGTGACGCGAGACCGGTCAAGAATGATGATTCATGGAGGGGGACATGTAATAATAAGCGCAGGGCTGCCGGCGCCTGCAGGAGGCACAGAAACTCTACAGGCGGCCTCCTCGCCGCCTCAGGTGCTCATTCGTCGGTGGGGACGTCCGGTGAGCCGTGAACCAAGGTGCCCGGCATCGGACCGGCTGGCGGCGGATGGGATTCGGGGATGGTGTTGGGCAGTATAGTCCCTCCCTCCGTCTCCGTCTCTGAGCACCACGTTCAAGTCATACCTAGTCATTGGGTAGGCCACTGGGAGAGGGATCGTCGGAGGGGGATCCCGCCCCGGAGGTGGCGTCGGTCAGCGGGCTAGACAGGCTTGGCGCGGTAGACGGCGCTTAAGTGCATGGGACGAGCTCATGGTGGATGATAAGGGACATGTATTGGTGAGTCGGAGTAGGCAGAGGGAAGGAGATGCGCCCATGGGTCCTCCCTCTTTCCCCCCCAACCATCACCCTGCATCGTCAGATCATCTGCATGCCTGAGGACCCACGACTGTCGAGAGAGACCTCAGGCATCTCGCGTGTCCCCCACAAGGACAGGACTGTATATGTACTACTTCCAAGTCCCGACCAGCCCTAGCTGGCATCGCGCATCCTACGCCGCACACGCGGGCAGTGGGCAGTGGCGGCCTGGTCACTTTTCACCATTGTCGGAGGATACATGATCATACAGCAGTCTCCTCCGAGCCCACCATCCTCAGGCAGCAAGCAGGCAGCCTGGTGCGCCGCTGTGCCCGGACCGCAGCATACATGTACGCGCCGACGACGACAGGCCACGGTGAATATGCTGCGCTCTTGATCCGTCCAGGCACGTCGCACTGCACCTCCCACCCTCAGCCATCATCCCCACCACGAGTCGTGCTGGGAAGAGCCCGTCATGGCCTTGAAGAGTCCTCTCATGCCCTCCCCGACCGGCGCCGGGGTGTCGTCCGCCTTCTCGCCGTATACAGACTCCCCGAGCTCACCTCCGCCGTACCACCACACCCTCCCCGGGAGTTCGTCCAACAGGTATGCTGTGCGCGTAAAAGTCTTGGAGCATGTCGTGGCAGACGAGGCTGATCACAATTGGTAGGACGTCGGACCCGTCGACCTCTCTGGCTCCCCCACCCAGCCCGTATCCCCAGCAGATCGAGCCGTCGCCCGTGGACTCGAATGGGACCGAGAACACGGACATCGATGAGGAGGCGCAAGATGACTCGGGCGTGAAGTCTCCGGGCACAGATGGGGATGGGGAGCTGGTGTCTCCGGATATCGACATCACCAGTCCGGCGTCGGTGACTAGTCCCCAGAGCGCGGTGAGTGCGCGGAGCGTATGGTGATCCGACCTCTGCTGTGTGCGCACCTCTGACGGCGAGACAGGATCGACCACAGAAGATCAACACATTGCTGCCGGCGAGGGAGCGATCAGACTCGACTCAAGACGAGCCGCAATCGGTCATCCATGCGCCCAGCGGCTTCAGAGAATTCGAGGGAGGGAAGCCCGACCAGACCTCGCCCACCACAGTGTCCGAGAGCTCGGGAAAGGTGACGGTCGTGTCACCAAACACGCCGGAGCCTGCGCCAAGCCAGTCACCCACTGACAAGGTGTGCTGACGTGACAATGCCGAGCAGACGACAGACTGACGTTCAGCGCAGAAGCTAGTCTCGCCTGTCGACACGGACGTGCCTCGCATCATGGACCGTTCGACGCCACGGGCACAGTCGAGGCAAGACCTCGAGGACGAGTGGAAGCGCAGGAGCAAGCGAGCATCCACGCTTGAAGGTGAGCACGCCCTTCAAGCCGCACCCCGTCTCTCGCTGACCTGAGTCCATAGACGTACCAGAGGGCAAGGACGAGGACGACGACGCTGCGGGTCCGTTCGGCGAGAACAGCGTCAGCCAGGCAATGCAGCAGAGCTTGCAGGAGGCTGCCGCTGAAGTTGCCGCACTGCAGACTGCCTTGAGCGAATGCTGGACCCTCTGCAACACCCTTGCGGCACTCTCATCCAGCCACCGCCAGCGGACCTTCAAATTCGCAGGCAAGCAGGATATCCAGGAACAAGCATGGCGGAGCTGCTGGAGAATGTGCCAACAGCTCTACGACCATCGAGCCGAAGATCACGCCGAGCAGGTCATACCGACGCTCGAGCTATGTCGTGACTTCTGTCAGTCGCTCTTCGATGCCCGTCAAAAAGGCGACGAAGCTTCCGATGCCGTCTTGCGTGTGAGCTTCGAGTTGAGCAATCATCTCTACAACACGCACGACCGTGCGCTACCCGAAGCGTTCAACGAGCGGACCCTGGACTTCTACATCACCATGTGCCATCGACTCATGAAACAGCGCACTTCGTTGCCTCACGAGACCGACGCCCTCCTGCGAGCATGTTGGAATCTCGCCGAAATGTTATTCAACCTGCGACAGAGTACCAAAGAAGGCAGATCGCCGGACGAGGAGCTGCTCGGGTCTGCCGTCCAGGCCTGTTGGGAGCTCTGTGACTTGTTCCGCGAAGGCTGGACCCAGATCCGACCCGAACGCGGGACCCCGAGGCCCAGCCAGCCGACGTTCTCGACCAGTCTCAACACCTCGCAGTCTTCATATGGGTCAAGGCAAACTCCAGAGGCGAGGAGTAGTTCCAGTCTGAGCAACCGACAATACCATGACGCGCAGACGGACACTGGCGTCGGCACGGTGCCGGAGACACCGACCACGATCTTCGACGACATGACGTCCGCGGCGTCCTCTCCGGACACCGTCAACGTCCCCAACATCCTCGTCCTGGGACCTGCCAGCAAAAACGGCGGCGCGGTGCGTGGCGGCGGGGCACCGCACCACGAGCGCTGGTCAAGCAATGCGTCTATCCTGAGCGGCTACTCCGATTCGGCCTCATCGCAACGCACGTCCTCCACGGCCACCGCGAGCTCGGACGACGCTCACCTGGCACGCCTCCGCTACTTGCTGCTCAAAGCCGCCACGCACACCGGCTACAAGAGGCATTCCGGCGAGAGCCTGCCCAGCTTTGTCAAGAGTCTTCCCGTCACCGCTTTTGGCACGCTCCTCTGGCAGAAGAAGGTCCTGGAGCTGTATAAGAAACTCGTGGTAAGTGACAAGTCGATGCTGAACATACACGGCTTGCCCTCGCGACGACTCGGCGCCAGCGAAGTCGCCAAGTCGGTGAAGTGGCTCGGATCGAGCGAGCAGTGGGCGTGGATGAGGGATCTGTACCGCCTGGTCTTTGGGTTCGGCATCGATGAGGCTGAGAGGAGGGGCGGTGGGTTCACGGTGTGAGACGGCAGGCGACGTCGCTCCAAAACCCACGGACACATGTCCACGACGCCGGCAGGAGGAGACGGTCTGACCGGCGATGCTCCCTTTGCCGGTTTTGCCTGCTTGAGACGAGCGCGAAGTCGCTCCTTCATCCGATTCCATCACGATTCTTGACCTGGGCCTCGAAAGCAGGCTGCCGACGCGCATCATGCACGTCCTGGGCCCCCCCCTCATCCGCTTTCGTGACTTCTGGGCCCCAGCTCAGTGTGCGTCACCGCGGTGTCCAGCGCCGCAAAGTGAGTAGAGGGTGAGTGTCGAAGAGCATGATACAGGTCTGTTGTTGTGGAGTCTTAACAGGTCAAATCAGAAGCGGTCTTCGGGACACAAATGACAGGATCTTGCTGCGTCGGATGTCAGTCCCGATCGTGATTGCCGTTTTGCAATCATGTTGAAGACCAAAAAACGTCTTGGCAGAGGGCCGTGGGGGCAAACACAGCTCGATGTAGTGGCGTTCCTGCGCGTGGCTACCTGATGGGGAAAAAAAGGGGGCCAGTTTGAGGCTCCGTGTTTGTGACTGATCGTAGAGATACCGTATGTCTCGCTTCCCACTCGGCCCGCTTGCGGTGAGATGGGATACAAGGAAAATACCCCGTTTTCTTTAAGCACACTCCCAGTCGCAACCCCCTTCTCCCCATTTCTTGCCCCTGGGCATCCGGGTCCTCTCCCTAGACGCCCACGATGGAGCGGTCACTTCGCTCTCTCTCCTAGTCATAGTCATAATAACGAAAGGGCCCTCGAAGACGCAATATTAGGCGCACGGAGGTCGGTCCTATAATAAAGCGCGTACGTACATCGGAAAGCCCCGTCTCTGTCTGCCTCATCCTGCTTGCACTTGGTACTTTGTGTTGGTGGTACGAGGTTCACCCAATGGTCGGGCAGCTGACAAGCGTCCGAGCTGGCCCTTGTGCACGAGCCCGTGTCGTGGAGGGGAGATGCCCGCGACGTCGGTTTGTAGAGGATTCCCATCGCCACCCCCACCAGACCGATGCACTCAAGGCCCCCTCTACATGCCGATCCAGACAAAGTCATATATAGACATCAGTACATCTGCACCTCGATCAACGCCCTCCCCACGCCCCCTTCCAACCCCGGCACGCCGTGATTCTCAATCTCGGACGCGACCGCGCCGTGCTCGCGACACGCGGCCTTGAGTCCGTCCACGCTCCCGCCCACCCCGAAGTACACGCGCTTCGCGGCGACCATGGCCTTGGACATCTGGCCGCGCCGCAGCAGTCGACACACGAGCGCGACGAAGGCCTCGGTGGACTCCGGGCTGTAGATCGTCTCGGCGGCCAGGATCACGGTGCCCATGTCGGGCGCGGAGGGCGGGATGCGGGCGGCGAGGGCGGGACACCAGGGCCCCGCGAGGAAGCGGAGGGTGATGTGGTGGGTGTGGAGGGCGGCCTTGAAGGTCTGGATGAGAGAGGGGGGGAGGTCGAGGTGGGTTTGGTTGCGGGGGAGGAGGGTGGGGGTGGTGAGGGTGAGCCAGGTGAGGAGGAGGTTGGGGAGGGTGAGGAGGCGGAGCACGGGGGCGTTGTAGTCGGCGAGGGTGAAGGTCAGGGGGAGGGCGGTGGCGAGGGCGTGGTGGAAGAGCACGAGCGTGGGGATCGCGGAGCCGGCGCCGAGCTGCGCGGGGGTTTCAGGTCGAGGGGTCCGTGGTTGGGGGGGGTGCGGGACGTACCTCGATGATGTGGTCGCAGCGGGCGAGCTCGTCGAGGTCCCGCCGCGGGCCGCGGTCGAGCAGCAGGCTCGCGAGGTCGAGCGAGCCCTCCCAGGTCTTGAAGCCGCCTTCGTAGACGCCGGAGCGGATGTCGGCGCGCTCGATCTGGTCGACGATGGCGTCGTTGGGGGGCGTGGCTTCTTGCAGGAGCTGGACTTTGACGTCGTGGAGGTCGCGTTTGGCGAGGTGGAGGGTCTTGCCGGTGGGGGATTCGATGCGGAGGGTGCTGTAGCTGAGGTGGTCGGGGAGGGTGGCGAGCTGTGGGTGTAGTGAGCGGGGTGACGATGATGGATTGATATATGTGGGTTGGATCGAAGGGGTGGGTTTGGCGGAAGTGGTTCTGGTAGGATGGATGTCTTACCTACCAGGTCGTCCAGGTCCAGCTCTTGTACTGGCACAGTTGCATGATCGTTCTTCACCGTTTCGGGGGGGGAATGGCCATTGGGCTTTTGCGCAGTGGCAGTCTCTCCGGGAGCATCATCGTCCGATGCGAAGCCAAAGGAGAATGACATGTTTCTGATCCTGGTATATATACACAAAAGTCGATGAAGCAACAACGACTCAGATTTGCATGTGGTGATTGTATGCTGATGAGGGATTCAGGGGTGTGCTGAATACCGATTACGGGTGACACGGCCACAATTTGATGGCGAGAATAACTTGAAATTGATTAACGACGTCGAGCGCCAAGCAATTCTGCATCAAATGTCAATGAGATATTCTCCATCTCCCATCAATGTCCATCGTTTCGTGATCAATGTGGAAAGGAATATGTCCTGACACGATGGAGCAGCTCGCTTGACGGCTCCTGATCTCTCGATGCTACGTTGTCATCATGCCGCTTGGCTGGTCGAGGGGATCACATCTTGTAGGCCACAACAGACGCCCGCACTCGTCGGAGCCAGCGAATCATTGTCCAATTGAGCAATGCCATCTTCCTACTCTCTACAAATACCGAATACGGTACGTACAAAGGCAATCGTCAACATATCGCACGTCAGCTCAGATCCTGATTGACATCTTCTGACAGCCAAATCTCAAAAGTCATGCATTCTTCTTGACGACACAATGTTTGGCATTATGCTGCGGAGCGTAGCTTTCGGTGATTTGGCAGGGGCGGTTTCCTTTCCATTTTGGGGGATGTTGGTCCGGTGTGTTTGTCCTCGACGTCAGGTCATGCACCGGCTTCGTCGTCTTCGCCCTGACCATGATTGCCCTTTGCAGGAAAGAGACTTAACTTGCCCTTGCATCACTGCCTACATGGCATGAAATCCTGCTTGACAGCCATCGATACAATGATCGATCCTTGGCATTGAAGCGTATGCAGCGCGAGCTGAGTGTGCCAGGCATCCCTCCAGGTACCCAGGCCGGACACGCAGAGACCTTGGTCGATAGGGGCACCCGGAGGTCTTCACGTAGATGGCGGTCATCCAAAGCATCGACCCGGAAGCTCCCTCGCACGTGGTTATAATCTTGCTTGTCGTCGCCAGTCCAGACCACGTTGCACGCCAAGTCAAACATATCACCATGCGGACAATATCTGCAATCAATCAGTCTCACATCCGGAACGTTCTCCTTGAATCAGACCGACTGCTCTGCTCAATCATAGCATTGCCGCATCTGTATTCAGACTGTGCTGTCGAATTGGCCTCGACGTGATCCGAACCCAGCGCAGGGCAATCCCGCGTCTTTCTTGCTTAGGCACTGTGATGCAAGGTCGGTTGAGGTGAAGCATCGCAACCAACAACACTGGTCAGCCAGCGATATTGCCAAGCATCAGTTCCATCATGGCTATACTGTAACAACTCGGCCTGGACACTTCGCCAGCTCCCCCGGATGCTCTCCGAACGCTTTCGCCCGAGATTGCGGTCATTATACTGCGCTCGTGAGTCGATGCGCCGGATCGTGGATGCGCGGGCGGGGCTCCCAGCCATCTTCCCATCGGATCTCAGCACTTTGACGGCTGTCAGGCAGGAGGACTGGCATAGGCTTCTCGATGCTCGGCAGAATGCCGAGGCGAGACGGCGGCCTCTCCGGGAACAAGCGACGTCTATCTGGATCGCTGCTTTTCCGAGTCAAGACCCTCTGGGACCCTCGTAAAAGAGGCCACAAAGTGGCGATGTTGGCAGCTGTAGCACCCAAGCCTACTTCGACTATGGTCCAAATCAGTGCGTCGATCACATTGTCTAAGGTCTCCGTTAGCTTCTGTATCTGACGACAGAGGCCTGTTCGTGCTTACAGATATAGTCTTCCTCCACACGTTTGGCCGGTGACTGCAGCCCGCCGATGAAGGGCAAGCGGATGATAGTCGCAGCAGATCCCAGAGCACCTAATGCAAAGATAATGGCTACCGATCGCTTCTGAAAGGGCGGCATCTGCGTCTTCCGGACAATGAAAATGGGAAGTATCGCAATAGTCCAATCAGTGACAATATTGACGGCCGAGAGGGCATAGTTGAGAGCCAGTAATATCTCAAGACTCGTGCAATAGTGGCCTTCTACATATTTCGTGTCCCAGTATGCGCTGATCGGATGGCACTGCTGTAGAAGTACGATGATGAAAGCCAGACTGTGCAAGCACGAAACCGTGAGGACAGTGTAGATGATGATCCGGTGTCGCTTGTCTCGAGCCACTCGGAGAATGAAGAAGCCTATGGCAAATTTCAGGCTAAGGTTGGTCGGCTGGTACAGCAACTCGACCGCATATAGATACTAGCCTCTGTAAGCGCAGTGTGTTTCCCGGTCTTCACTGACCACCACTGACCTGAATTGCCCTGGATCTACGCGACGCTGACACAACCCACATATGTAGGCCGCCACCGTGTACATAGATGCCTATCTGACCGATCAAATATGCCGTGAAAAGTATCTGCGACGCGACCATCGTCCAGTCGTCGCGTCCCCATGACCTAAGCATATATGCGCGCACATATATTCGCAAGCATATCGTAAACCATGAGGAGACGAAGAAGACAACACTGACGGCCAGAAATCCATGTCGCTTCTCCATGTGTGACTTGGGGATGTTCAAAGGAGGGATTGCAGCACCGCAGTACCGCGCACGTACTGATATAGGGATGAAGAATTCAGAGCAGTCCGTACACATCATGGGTATAGCACAGGATAGCCTTCATTATACCCCACAGCAGAGACCCTAGCAGTGCCGTATACATGCCCGGCGAGTGATGTCCGGCGAGTGATGTACGCGCGATGTAGACTCCTTGGAATCTTGCGACCTCCGAGAAAACACCATGTAGGTTCGTGGTGCTTTTTGCAAATGCGCAAGGGAACCCCCGGCCGTAAGCTGTAAGCTGTGCCTCGATAGATCTAGAGGCCAGGTGTGACGGGACGTAGTAGAGTGGTGCGATGGGCTATCTCAGGCTGGCCGACGACGGGGCATGCGCGGTAAGGGTGTGCCTTCGACGACATGGAGGAGTGAGGGCCGGTATGATCATGTGTCCGGTGCAAGCTCGTGCAGGCACCAGTCTCTTCGTGACGAGATGCTAGAGGATCCCAGGCGACCTGATATGCAACACTTGATCAAACTTGGTCTCATATCGCGGACATCTTGCCAACCACAAAGGCGGATGGATCTGGTTGGGTTCCGTCAGGCCGACAGAGCATCGATTGTGATTACAACACCCCGTCTCGAGAATCGGCCAGCATCGCTAGGAGGCAAGCGTACGGACGAGCCGTAGTATCACCCCATCTTGAGGTCTCGTATCGTACGCAATTGGGCACAAGAAGCCATCACCCGAAAAGCCTGCGGGATGTGATCGGCAGCTTGAGTAGTATGTAAGAGGCAGAAAGGAGGGAGATTCAACAAGTTGTCCAGGATTGGATGCTTCTGTACGATCACCCTTAGTTATGCCGAGCGAACGAATCCGAGGCATCGAGATTAGGAGTCTGAAGCTTCAGGACAGAGAGCGGAGTACATCGTGAACAGAGGGGTGGTATATCATGAAGCGAGAGTGCTTGTAAGTCTTTTTTGCTCTCCAGCTACAATAGAACTATCGCAACCTTGGCGAAAAAATGACCTTTGGCTCGTCATTCTGCTTGGAATAATGCCTTCATAATGTCATTTTCTACATGTCCTCATCTTCCTTCGGACTCGTGATTATCAGCGCCATAGACCAACCATGCTCGTTGTTCGACTCGCTGAAATGCTTCATAGCCATGTATGCACCGCCTTGACGCCGTCGCTAATCTCACTATGCTCTTTTGCAGCAACCCCGTTCTGCATTTCTGACACCCAGCCACCATCAATGACACGCATCACCTACGACTCCCTTTGCATCAGGATCGAGTCACTCCACCCTGATCCGCTTCGTCCCATTTCCACTCTCCACGCCCACACCGCCAGTGTCGCCCATCTCCTCATCCTCCCCGCCAATCTCAACAATCTCCCATTGCACCGTCGTCCGACCATCGCTACTAGTGTGTCCACCCTTCTGCCTCTTGATCCTGCCTAACCTGCTATTCTCCACCATCTCCTCGAAGTAAGGAAGACCTCGGCCCGACATCCTATGATTTGGCCGTGGCCTCGCCGACGAGCTGACTGTGCCGGCTGTCAGGTTTGAAGCTCGGATCGGATCCACGTTTGCGGCCTCGTGTTCGTTGGTCGGGATGTGGTCCTCATTATTGACACGACCACCGGTCACTAAGCCATCATCGCTCTCGGACTCCAGGTCACCGTAAATTTGCAGCTGCTCTAGTTTCTCCAGGCTCTCGTTCAATAGACTGCCTAGTGTCACATCCACATAGTTGGCACTCGTCTCCAGACCCGGTAGTCCCACGTTCCTGACAGGTACGGGTAGAATGGTTAGTCGACGTCACATCGCAAGGTTCTGCCTGTTGTGATGCTTACCACGCGGTCAAGTGTGTACCGCAGAAGCCACAGAACTGCCGTCTCGTGGGCGGAAACAGGGGATTCGAGGTTGGCGTCTCAAAGGAGCGTTTTATCAAAGCGTGAGTCTCGTCCGGGAACTGGGCGTATGTGCTGCTGTGGTACCATTCGAGAGGCACACGCAGCCAGGCCGTGACGGGCGACGCCTGAACACGTCGATTGCTCACGCTGTTGTCGAAGAAGACTTGCGCGATGGAGGCTGAAGAAGCAGGGATGACGACTGTATACTGGTTGCGCTCGCAGCTGCAGGAGCCGAAGAGGTGATTGAGGTCGGCCATCAGGGTGGCTTGCTAGGTAGAACTAAGTCGGAGTCGATCAGTGATGAATCAATTGGTGATCGGGAGCAGGGCCCCTTTCAATGATGATATGGTCCAGCCCACGCTTCACCATCTACGGAGTTACGGAGGACTATGGGGAGAATTTCTAGCAGATTCACGAAGCCTCCAAGAGCTGAATGAAGGAGCATTGACATCACATGCGCCGGCCCGACTTCCTCCTTGCCGACAGTGACAGGGGGGTATAGATGTAGGTACATGTCCCTCGATCACTTACCAACATACCTCTCCAGCCTGTACTTTGATCACTCCACACCCATGTGACATTGATCAGGATCGTCGTGCCTGCCATATTGGGCCAGGCCTGCCGTCTGCGAGATCCAGCTACCTCGGCACTTTAGAACTACCTGAGCCACATGCAACACTCCGCTCTTGACCTTCACCTCTACGACCTCTTACGTGAACTGCTGACACATTGCAGCTTCCTAGAGCACTGAGCAAATACGGTAGTAATCATACAGGAGACTGCTTGATGCACGCGGCGACCCGTCTACCATTGCTTGTTGAACATTGCCTTCCTGGCGAGGGTGGAACGGCTCAAGATGGATCGCTTGCCGGAAGAAGTGGTGCTCCAAATCCTGACATTCCTCGACATCCTGGACCTGGTTCGACTCCAAGCGGTGTCTAGCCGCTACCTCGCCCTGGCCCGCGATGACAATCTCTGGAAGCATGAGTGCTTCAATCACTCTCGAGTCGCTGCAGTCCGACGAAGGCAGCAGCTTCTGAGTGCACAACCATCAGCGCTGGCGGACTTGCGGAATGCCGTGTCCGCTCTGCCTGGCCGGGATCTCACCGCTTGCGATGTGTCTCAACTGCGAGGAAGCCATCAGCCCAGAGCTACCACCAATCCTGCAGCGGAGGAGCGTGTGCAGAGAGCGAGAGCCATGGCTAATTGGGAGCCCGGGTACGCCCACGAGCAACTGGATTACTATCAAGAGTTCATCCGTCGACATGCCCCTATCAAGATTGGTTGGCTGGACTTGCCAAATCATCAGGCCAGCGACAAGGAAGCAATGCGGGAAGCTACTGGGTTGGGCACGCTACGCAGCTGTCACACAAACGAGGTCAGCAATCTCGTGGCGCCTCTAGACGATGGGAGCATCTGTATTTGGAGTGCCAATACTCAGTCTGCTCTATCCCGAGCCGGCAGAGGTAGACTCCTGGCACAATCGAGGCCTGGGCTTTTATCCGGGAGATCACCAGAAGCTACAGCGGAAAGTCACACTATCATGACCGAAACAGGGGCGGTGGAATGCGTTTCGATCGACTCTTCTGCCGACAAAGGGTATTTCGCAGTGCAGAGTCTACTTCATGAAGTGGACCTCAACACACTCCAAATTGCGTCGACAAGACAGTATCCATGGCCAATAACAGCGCTTTCGGAAGTGCAACCCACCGCTCCTCTCACGGTAGGCACCAATTGGACGATCCATCTCAGCGACCCACGAGACCCAGCGTTCGGGACCGCACAGACAGACTTCCATGGCGCAGAAATGATCGGTGGCTCGTCGTATTCCCATGCTACCCTCACTCAACCTGGTCCATTGTCGATTCTGCATGAAGGCACTGGTGAGCACGACAGCAGCATCTGGGTCGCCGGTCGTTTCACTTCCCTCCTCAACTACGACCGGCGCTTTTTCCCACGCCTACGCACTACCATCTTCTCAGGAGCTCGCATTGCATCTCTCGCCACTTTGCCCTTCCGTCTCATCCCTCGTTCACTTGACCTTGTCCGTAATCCAGAGGCTTCTATATCTTCCCTCATCGCTGCTCGATCACAACTGGGCACAACAATCCTCGCAGCGGCAGAGTACAAAGGGAAAGGCTCATTGGAACTTTATGGTCTTCCTAGAGTCCAGCCATACCAGAACCGACAGACTGCTTCAGCATCGAAGCTCCTTTCTGTTGCTGCGCATGGCGCTACTATCGTCTTCAGCGACGGCGATGGCAATCTCAAGTGGGCAGAGCGAGATGGATCCACCACTGTGAGGACCTACAACATCAATGACTCGATTCCGTGGGCCAGGCTGGAGGCCACCGAACCTGGATCCGGCCGCCCAAGCGACGCAAGCATGCCTGGCATCTGGAGCAGCTCTGCATCCGGACTCCCAGGCCAAGGCGATATTGTACAGAAGATTACACCGCTCCAGCCCGTGACTCGGTCCAGCTCAGACCCGTACGGACCTCGAACGGACGCACGCCCGGATCTGCACAGTCAGGCAAACTTGTTGCTCTGGACAGGCGATGGTCGCCTCGGCGTATTGGGCTACGGCCATGCCAATCCACTGGTCGATGGTGAAGCGGATGAGACGTTGCACGAGCACGCTGCATCCGCTGCCGACAGGGCGGAAGAGGACGCCGAACGGCAATATGGAATGGCCATGAGGCGGGCGTTGGAGCGAAATGCGGACGAGGTGAGGTTCGTGAGAGGTCTGGGGATAGGGATGTACTGAGGTCCAATCTCGACTGCAAAAAAATCCGCGATGTCTTGCATCATGATATGATCCTTTACCCGATCGCCTGGATACTGCTCTCCGAATTCCTGTTGATGATGATGCTTCACACACCGCCGGGAGAGCTCTGATCCCTGCTCGCTTATGCGCTGTACATGCACACCGCGCCCCCGCACAATTCGTCCTCGTGCAGGTAGGTGATCCACACTTCAGCATAGGGATATCCCGTACACTCCTCCGCCTCATCATATTCTCCAGAGCCCTTCATAGGTCCGCGACGCGACACCGCCTCACGCACAGGTATTATTACAACACATTGACATCGACCGCCTCATATCACTGTCATCACGCGGAGCCCCGCGCGTGGGAAACTCGGTCTTAGTTTATATATACCCACCTAGGGTAGCCATCCCACACAGATGGTTTTTCCCTAAAATCCCACTTGCATGATCACTACCAATTATTTTACTCGGGCCTCATCTCATCTGCCACAATATGGAGCCGTTTCTATTCGCGGCGTTTCTCGCTCTCGTGGCCACCAAGGCGACGGCATTGACGTTTATCGGAGTTTGGACGTTGTGGAATTGAAACGAGAGGAGGCGTGTATGAGCAAGTCGAAAGGAGCTATACTCGCCTCGTGGTCGGACAGATCATTGAGATGACTGTCCTTAACGTCAAGACCGAGACGGCAGTTGAGCGATGCCTTGTCAATGTAGGCTTCCTATACCTCAAGAATGTCGAACATCGACCGGGATCTCTTCGACCAGATCTGCAAGCAAGGGATTCATCTCTTTGATCTTGTTCGACACGACGAGCTAGCCATGGAGATGGAGAGTGAAATCAACTCCTTCGACAAATCCGGCTTCAAGCATACACAGCGCGCTGAAGCGAGCAGCTGGATTTGCGCACGCAGTATACCATCAGAATTGAGGGAGATCTCTCGCACTACGACCTCTTCACACCTCGATCATCAACCAAGCGCGACCGGTCTTGCGGAGGCCCATATGAACATCGAGGACTGTACGGACGAACCGCTTGTCCGGTATCAGCCATCTTTTCTCCCAGCCCCACAGATGGAAAGCCTCGATATGCCGCCGACACCCTCTGGCACTTTCTTCGATGCGGACCAGCGGCTAGCAGCACGAGTTGGAGGTGTCGAAGCTCCCGGTTTGAAGCGACGAAGCGACGGGACAGGACAAGGAGGCAGAGCCTTGAAAGAATTGTCACTGCTGAGTCTCCTCATCCGAACTGTGCGTCAGGAATCCATCCATGAGATCGCACGAGGACAGCATGTCGACGTCGGATCGGCTGCAAGTGAGTGCGCATTGAGACTCGCAGGTACGGAATGTGCAGGGCGATTGAATGGATTGCCCGCCTATACTCGGGGCACATTACTTCACCAGGCCGAGATTTGCTTCACGCCGGATCAATGTGAGAAACAGAGAGCAGAGTGCAGACATCATGGACCTGGCCGATCGAGACGTCATGGCTATTGCACCAAGGCTGCAGCTTCGGCTGATGGTGTTCGTGCCAGCACAGCGCTTTGGAGTGCTAAGCCTCGAGGAAGGCTGGGGATGCACGCTTCAGCGTTCCCTCTCCCGACGCATCTCGTCCGATGCGGAAACCGAATCGATGGGACGCGCGAGATCATGTCCGCAATTTGAGGAACGACACAGTCTAGCGAGGAAAGCGAATCCGAGGTCGCCAAATCGACATTGCTGAAGGGTCGATGATTACATCGAGGCGAAGCCACACAAGCCACGATCTTGTCGGACCTGCGCTCTGCGCCGTGATGACCCGTTTGCCGACGTTGGGGCCGTGATTGCAGCTTTTCTGGGAAAGGATCAAAGGGTCCGAGTGTGTGCAAGGAGTGGTGGTCTGAGGGTTCGTGCTCAGCAGTGATAAGCGCAAATCTACGCACGCAGCAACCACGCGGATGACTGACGTGTGCGCTACTATGATAAATCGGAAGATAGCCATCAGCTAGTCGTGCAGGTCAGGGACCGTACGTTCGCGGTGTCGGGCGCTAAGGCAGATGACGAATTTGCGGTCGTGGTCAAGCTTCGCGAATCCGACCATATGATGATAACGGCCGGGACTCTTTGTGAAATATGCATTGTAGATCCATCATGACCATGATCAGACGAGACGTCCGATGCCATCGACCCGAGCGGCCACCTGGCCAATCACTCGGAGGCCAACGGCTGCTTCTGGGTTGTTTCAGCCGCCGGGGACGAAAGCATCGTGGGCGACACCGGGACACTGCTTCTCTAGCTCCACACGTAGTGCGCCTGCTATAGTCGCTGGGGTTCGTTGATTGGACACACCTGCGTGCAGGGTATGTGGTTGTCATCCTCCGGCATCCGCGGGCCACTGCTGGTGTGGTTGTGGTGGCGTGGTTGGACCATGGCGCTGGCGTATGTCGACCCGAGTACCCAGCTCTCGTCCCCAACAGAGCTCGACCAATCCAGACCTCATCTGCTGCAGAGCTTTTACGTGTGCGCTCCGCCGTACACGTCGCCGCCTCCGCGCCGCCGCAGACGCTCAGAACTTGAGCGCTGACGATCTGTGGATTGTTGCTATGTCGGATCCAGCGCCCGAGACGGATGTACCTGCATCTGCCATCGATCAAGCTTCGGACATGCAGCGCCACGGGTCGTTGATGTTCGCCTTGGATCGTGCTGAAGATTGGTGTGTGAATGATCACGAGCCACCAAACCACAGTCCCTGGCCACCACAGTCCCCTCGCCGCCGTGGGTCTCTCGTCCCTCCCTGTACACCCGTATCTCAACGCACGCCGCCGAGGACGGTGAGGAGTGCATGGATGAGGATGGACCATGAGAGATGCCCGTCCAACCGTCCTCTCTCCCGGTGGACCACTCATCACCCACACACTCCCACAGCTACCTCGGCGAATCCAGTGTCCCAAGAGACGCCAAACCTTCGATGTGAGTTTGGAGCGGGGACACGAAGTGGCGGGCCTTTTGCTTCCTGATGACAGAATTCAAGGCACTGCGATTCCAATTGCATCATGCACGTGATGCACCGTGCCATCTGATATCCAAAGATTACGATGCCTGAGGGCCGGGCGCCGACGCAACTACTATTCCCCGCTGCCCATTCGGATGATCCTCACGTCCATCTCCGAGTGACGTCCATAGCAGCCGTTGACGATGCGCTACTACCAGGCGCTGACAGACGACGGAGGTGGACGGCCTTCCGACGTCGTGATCTTGGGTTGTTGTGATCACGGGTTCCGGTGCAGCACGGTCAAAACCTTCTTATTACAGGCTCAACTGAGGCAATGCACCAACTGGGAATCTAGGGAACGGCACAGATGATGTTTCGTATCATAATCGGTACAAGTCTCGATATATGTTGATCTTTTTGCAGCAAAAGAGTAAAAAACATGGTTGGGAACGATACGTTCATCAAGTCTAAATGTACAGGGGAGAAACCGTCATCTCTCCGTGGCCCTGGTAAAGTACAGTTGTGCTAAATGGGTATCAAAAAACAATCTGTGTCGCTCCCGGTGATGGTACAGTGGTTCAAATGCGAGAATCGTCAAGCACGCAATCAATCAATCAATCATGAAGCCGGTGCCAAGTGGCGGTCGAAGAACGTCTGGCTCTTCTCGAATGAGGTGTCGTATCATAGAGATCCACCGCGTCGCGGGTCCTACTGCCTGCCAGCGATGCGGCGGAGATTCCCGGCTGTGGTGCCAGCTTCGATTAGGCTTCGGGCCAGTGACTAGGGCTGCAGTTTGTCCACGGTAATCAATGAGGTGGTATCACTCATGGCTCCACAGATCATCTGGCCCAGTCGGCGCCGGCTGGGGTGCCTCCGCCCGCCGTTTTGCATCGAACCAGGGGGTGGGGGTTGGGCGCATGCGTCTTTCGACGTCACGCCGTTGACGCCTAGTAACACATTTCCGCGTCTGCCACACGCACGGCTGGAGCGTATTCCACGCTGACGGGCTCCAAGACACACACCTCCGCGGCGGTGTAGTGCAGCGGACTGCTTCAGCGTTCCAGGATTCGGAATGATCGGGTGCCTCGATGTTGTAAACGGACCCAATGAGAGCTCTGTTCAGCGGCGTTGGGCGCGGGCGCGGCACCTGCTTCCTGGGACGTCCGCCGTCCTGGCTCAACCGGACGAGTAGTGCGTGAGCGCGTACGTGTGGGCGCCAGTCTCGTCGCGGAACGGCAATGACTCTGCTTGCGCTTGAGGCACGTAGTGGGCTTCGGCTGGGGCCTGATGGTACGTCGTGGTCGGGATCGGCGGCGGTTGCATCTGTCCATGCGAGGACGTGTACTCCCCCACCGGCGAAGGAGGGACCTGGATCGGGCCCATCTGGAAGGTGGGTGGCGGCTGATGATGCTGATATGACGGCGGTGGAGGGGGGTGCTGCTGGGGGTACGGCGTGGGTTGAGGCGCTGTTGTGGAGAACCCCGGCTGGGCTTGAGGATGCGCAAAGCTCTGCGGATCTCCGGGGGGGTAATTGGCTGGAGCCGGGATCGCCATACTTTGATACTCGGTCGTCGGGGGGAGCTGTGGGGGATGGTACCCTTGTGGCGGAGCCGATGGTCCAGGCGAGAAGCCTTGGACGGCGTGTGAGTAGGACTGTGGCTGCTGGGGCGGAGGAGGTTGTTGCTCGAAGGTCTGCGATCGTGATTCTTGAGCTCCAGGCCATGTATATGCTGGGGCACTAGGTGTCCAGCCTATAGACAGACACCAAGAGTTAGCCGTCTCCATTACGCAGCGATCAGGTGTCCCCTCCGCGCCAATTCCTTCACGTACCTTCCTGCGGTCGCCAGGCTGCCATGGTTGGCGCTGCAGCAATGGCACTCGCAGACACGGGGGCCGACGGCGGCCCGGTCAGGAAGCCAGGGCCTGGTTGCAACGGACCATGGCGCGCGCTCGAGGGTTGAGACGTCGCGATGGGTAATGCTCTCGGGGCTGATGCTGAAGCGGGCCGACCGATTGCCGCTCCAGGGATCGACGGATGTGCCGTGTTCGGTGAAGTCGATGGATGGATCGAAAGGAGGGAGGGATCTGAACCGTGCCCTACATGCCATCAGATCAGCTACGCCCTCCTCGCTCTCAAGGGTGTGGGATCGCCGTACGTTCGGCCGTGACATTGTAGCTGAAGCCTGCTTCGTTGAGCTTACCACGCAGGTATGCATTCTCTTCCTCGAGCTCCCGATTCCGTTGTTGGGTGGTCGCGACGAGTTTCTCGTGAGATTCCTGGGTGCCCCGCAAGTCGCTGACGGTCCGCTCGAGGTGGTCGATGTGATCCTTGGTCCGTTGGCGGATGGCTCGTTGGGCCTCGCGATCATTCGCTCGTTTGCGTTCCAGTTGTGCGGCGGACAATGTCGAGACACTCCGCGTGCCGGCTCTCGATGCCCGTTTCTTCCCGGACGAGCTGCTGGCGGGTTTCCGAGACTCTGATCCCGACGACAGATAGCCGTGAGAGACGTGTCGATCCAAGCCGTCATGGTGGGAAGACGATATGTCCGGATTCATTGAAGACCATGGACTGCTCTCGCCGAAAGGATGCCAAGACGACGCTACGACGCAAGTCATGGGGAAGTTGTGGTCGCGGCGTTTGTTGTGGTTATTGATCCAGGGCCAGCATGTGCTGAGAGACTGACCGCGGGGCGGTGCCAGGCGGTGTACGGGGGGGAGCACGGTGGAGAAGCAGAGATGGATAGAGCCGACCAGGAGCTTGGTTCCCAGGTCGCTGACAGGTAATCGAATCGACGCCGATGACTCTCGGACAGTGAGTGGGATCGATGGTCTGGGAAGGCCTTGAGAGGACTATTTTCGTGGCGTCGGAGGAGGGAAGGGAACTTGTAAGCGACGGGCGGCTGGAGAGAGGGCTCGAGGCCTGATCCATACTAATAGACCAGCTATCACCGGGAGGCAATGGCCGCCGGGGCGCTCGGCCGATTCTTGCGCGATGTTGTCACAGAGGGGGAGGTGAGGAGATGGTCGATGCCCGATGGGCCATGGCGGCTTTGACGCAACGCACGAGCACGGTCGAGCAGCAGCACAGGGCAGATCGCGCAGAGTAGGTTTGGCAGGCTTGCAGTGCCTTGCAGACGTGGCCCGGGTAGCGTCTCCTGTCAGGCTGATGATTCCGAGCTTGCCTCAGCGACCAATGGTGCGACAACGATATGCGCGAGCTGGTCAACGGTGTCAGACCTAAAAATGCCGCCTGGGGGCCCGGATGATGCTGATTAAGGTGTGATTGTTGCCGTGGATCGTGGGAAGAGGCTTGTTCTAGTCATCCCAAGCCCAAGCAGCGTTGCCGCTTGGGGAGGCGAAGAAGCGACTAGTGCTTCTATGCGCCTCCCGCCCACGTGCTCGACTTGGGGTGCTTGTCTGGGCACCGCCTGGTCGACCACAACAAGCACATGCGATGATGATTTGTGATGATGGTCTCTACTCACTCCCCCCCCCCGACCGGCCAGCCACGCCGTCGCCCTCGGCCGGTGCGGGCGCGTCGTCGTAGGAGTCGTGACGAGACCCGCACGAGACCGACGAGGATGGGCGACCACTGCTGGCACAGAATCACAACAATAGAAAGCCTAGGTAGGTTTGGCGGCATCACACGGTCCGTTGGGGGCCACCTGGAATCTGGGTTCGTGGGACGACCGATCACAGCGAGGAAGAGCCGGTCTCCCCCCAATCGAACTGCCGGGGCACAGGGCCCATGGTCAGGGTGATTTGCGAGCTGGACCCGTCGGTTTCCCTGCCCCTTCGAGGCGGGTGAGAGATCCTCCGTCCTGTGAGAGGCGCAGCTGGACCAGGAGCCCAGGACGGTATCCGCGGGAGCGGACGGTCTAGCCACTTCGCCAGGGCATGTCACGCCCTGCCGAGGCAGCATCATCAATCATAATCATCATGGCAGCCGGAACGTCGTCCTGCCAAGCAGACATGCTCCTCGCTGGGAGGCTTCAGGGTCAGAGGTTTCACCACCCGCTCATGATATGAGATCCGTCCCCGGCCTGGCAGTGGCCAGACCAGGGTCGTATACCGCAGCGGGTGAAGCGAGAGGAGGCGAGGGACGACGACGTGTGGGGACGATGATGGAATTGGTGATGATGATTATTAGACATTTGAGTGCAAAGGGGGGAGCTAGGAGGTCGCCCAGGCGGTCGATGCTTTCTGGAAGCAGCGGTACAGGCGACTCTAGAAAGGCCCAAGTCCCGTCATCCAAGACGTGGTGGCTGCCACGATGTACCCTTGACGTTCAATTCATTTCGGGTGGGGGGGCCTTTGCTGCATGCGGCCTCGGTCCCATGCCCTCTGCGGACGTCACCTTATTACATGTATTTTATTGCCAGGTGCTGCGACGGGACGGCATGGATGCATCGGCTAAGAAGAAAGGCTTCTCTGTCCACATCCACTCCGCCTTCATCATACTTTCCCTCGCATTTCGTTCGATTCATCCATCCGACGGAACGTCAAGGGCCTTGCAACATGAAGTGGGCGCTGGCGTGATGATCGCAGGATTGCGGGACTTGGGAGGGATGATCCGGTGGCCGGCAGCTCTAGACCCAAAGTCTATGTGTCGACCAAGGCTCATCAGCACCTCCGATGATGATGATGCTGATGATGATGATCCAATGGCCCAGCGAACCACATCTCGGCACCGCATGATCGCGCCAGCGGCTGCTGTGGTTGGACGGTTGTGCAGTAGTAGTAGTAGTAGTAGTAGTAGTAGTAGTAGTAGTAGTAGTAGTAGTAGTAGTATTGGCAGACATGATTGCATCTAGTTCCCTGCATCTCCTGGACCACCTCACCATCATCACACAGCGACCTTATGATGCATGCACAATCATCTCCAGACACCAATGATCATCCTCCTGCTGATCAGTCCGCCATACGTAGTCGCGCACGGGGGGGCAGATTGGCTGCCGTGGCGAACTTCCGATCCGGACAAGCTGGCCTCCATGGTCGATGGGAGCCTGCCTGTCCAGACGAGCGCTCGCGCCATGGATCAACCCTGGACCCATGCCGGCCAATGTCTTGACATCGAGGCCAGCCCTCATCACGACGTCAGGAAGGGCCCTGCCCTGCGAGATCGCTAGATGTGTGTGCGTGCCCTGCGCCTCCCGTCAGCTGCCGTGGGACGAGAGACTGAGACGGCGAGATCTCTGCGTCTGGACTCGGGACTCTGGAGCACTGGGACGCCACGGGTGGGACCCGGCCGCGAGCCGTCGGGTGCCCATAGCCGGTCAGCAGGCGGAGGCGGAGCGGTCGAGAGATGCGCGGTGGGTGGAGAAGGTTCGATAGTTCTAGTCCACTTATGTAGGTGAAGCCTGCAGAACAACCACGTCTCTGATATTGGCCCCATCATCAGGCGTGCGCAAGCTCCCTGCGCACCCGTTGAACCTTCAGGGATGCTGCCCTCTCCACCACAAGGAGCTCGTGTAGTAGTAGTAGTAGTAGTAGTAGTAGTAGTAGTAGTAGTAGTAGTAGTAGAGAATGCTCGGCGTGATTGGCCTCCCCATCTGGTGCGGTCATGACGATACATGCTACCATCTACATAGAACGGTTGGTCTGATGGCTCGGTCGCTGCGGCCACGTCTGCGCCTGCGCCACGAGCGGAGCGAGCCCATAGTCGGGCTCGATCGATCTATAGCAGAGCATCGTCGCTGGTGAAGCCTCTCGAGGACTTGGTATGCCAGGTGAGCCCTGCGGCCGCGTCGCTGGAAACAACCAGACGCTAGTCGGAGCATCTCCCTGGCACCAATGCGCCGGCCCAGCATGAATTAGCTTTGGTCCGCCGAGTCTGCTCCTCCCCCCGTCACCCCTTCTAGATCCATCATTCTATGTGCATGGACGGCTATAGCAGAGGAGATCAAATCACCCTGATGACTGCTGGACCTCTGACGGTCGCCATATCTCGATGGCCCGGGGATGGCGCAGCTCGCCTCGCAACGACACCGTGTCGGACCCAGGCGCGGTGGCGGCCCCCGGCGCGAGATGGCTGTGCCAGTTCGGCCAGTCGAGCCTCGGAGCCTGGGCAGGTGACGGATGCTGCATTGCAGGCAGCTTGGCAGACGCCGCCCTGTTCCCCTGGCTCAATCACGTGGATGATATGCCTGATGAGCCAAGATGGTCCACGCGCGCTCCAGAGATGACCGCCCGGATCAGACAGACGCCAGCGGCCGCCAGATATCTCGACTGATAAGGCCGGGGGCACAGAATAAGAATACGAGCATCACGACTTTCATGTCCGAGATTCAACTCCCATCAGACGACGATGGCGCAACACTCCAACATGTCATAATAATACCATCCGCCGTCGCTGTAGTGCCTGTCTTAGCCCGTAGGGTTTCAACGGCAAACGACGCTTGAGCATCTATCTCTGCGTGCGTGCCTGGTTGTCATCTACCAGTAGTCCCCATGCAGCCACCACCTTCGATCCCCCCGGAGCTTGCGCAAAAGAACGTCCGCGAATGCAAGCCACTGGTTGTTTGGACGCCCGCCATGGCAGCAAGCGTGATGTGGAGCCAAGGTGCTCCTGCAGGAGGAGAGGGAGGGCATGAGATGATGATTGTTGCATCGATGCGAAGCTTTTTTCAACCACCCACAACAGCACATCATCATTCGCTCCAGACTGGCATGTTGTCGCAGACTCCTGCAATAATCAGGAACATTATTCTATTCTTTTCGTCGCATCCCCCCCCTGAGCCGTTGAACCTCGCGAACTCGCATGAACGAACGAGACGCCGCAATGCTTGTTGGACGGCACAACGTAGTCCACATGCACAACAAGGTCTTCCATACGGATGGATCTTCGTATCTGCAGCTCCGCCTGGAGCACCTGACCTTCCCAACAATTGAGATGTGCAGGAGTCAGGGAACAGGTACCAGGGACCGCGGGCGCAGCCAAGTCCCCGTCCGGCATCATGGCCCTTGCGGCGCGGATACAGACGCCCGCCGCGCCTATCTCTCCCCTTGCATGGTTAGCATGGTCCGGCAGCCCCTCCCATATTCCATGTCTTGATTATCATCGATCGTCACTCCTCACTCAGCATCAGACAACGGGAGTCCGAGCGCAAGAGCAGCTCTGTGTCAGCAGCCGGCGCAGCCTTTCCCTGATGATTATTATTATGATGATGATGATGCATGCATGAACCAATCTGTGGACAAGAAGCTACATCTGCGAACCGAACGGTGCCAGTAGTAGTAGGCGTGCAGTGTGCACCAGTCCAATCCAACCCGACCGTCATCACACCTCTGGGAGCCTTCACCTCACCTTCCAGGCCTGTCCGATCGAGCGCGGACCCCGAACCCTCATCCGCCAGTGCCAAAATCGCGCAGCCAGGGCGGGGTCCATGATCAAGATGATGTGGTGCACAGGGGGTTGTTCATTGTCTCAGAGTGCTTCCACGGGCCGCTCACGAAGTTGCCCGCCGCGCTGTCTAGGTTGAATGTTTCGTCCACGGTGTTGATCAGTCCAGTCTCCGTCATCAGGTGAGCGGATGGCTATCCGGTGCGTTTCGGGTGATGTCCGACCCGGTTTGCCTCTGGGCTCGTTGGTCCGGATGGTCAGGATGGGATGCCTATGGGCCATGGGTTCAGTCCGAAACCACCGCTCTGCTGTTCGTTTGGGTAGATTGGTCTCGAACGGGTTTGGCTCGATCATGGCTCCACGACGCTCCCGGATACGACTGACCCGCGACAGACGACGCAGAGCCTCTTCGGCAGTCATCTCAGCGCCGTCATCTAGCGAACATTGACCCCGTTCATCAAGCAAGACCATAGCAGCCCCGGGCGTGATGACATTGACAGCGGAAACACTTCCACATCTTCATACAGAGTGTTGCATGATCGACCAAAAGTGACGCTGTGATACGAAAGATCTACGCCCAAGGCCTGGATGATCAGCCGTGCCAGGAACACATTCCACCACCATCATTGCACTCACAGCAGCCGACGGAGCCAGCCTGCCATCCTTCTCGACATCATCGGCACTAAGCTGATTTCTTGCACTAGAGAGCCAGCCACCATGGTTAGAGAATCGTCCACACATCGACCTAATCACACAGCGGGCAAGTCTTACGCAGTAGAACCAGAAATACCCGGGAGTCTGATGCTCTAGGACGCAGCCCAAGTCATTCGGCGGATTGGGAGAAGATGCAGTGCACTTGACGGCATGTCAGCCCGGCAATTTCATGTCGGAATGAAGAGAGGTCGCCTTCACACGCACCTTCACGCCGTGGGGTCGATCACTCCCGCAGCTGCCGCTTGGTGGAGGCACTCCGGAGTTGCATAACGCGGAGACGAGGGTGGGCGAGAGCAGGGCCGCGAGGAGCGCGAGGGCTTTCATGCTGGGCGTCGTGGTCAATCTGGTCAATTGTCGCCGTGATGTCGAGCTGAGGTTCGTGACAGGTGGTGGTGCAGTGGTGTGTGCTGCTCTGCTAAGAAGGCTCCGCGGCGAGAGAGGAGGGGAGGAGGAGTGCGGCGAACTGTCTCATCCATCCGCGGGATCCGAAGGTAACCGCTCGGTGCGATGGCCAAGCTCCTCAGAGTCGTTTTAGGATCTGGAGAGAACGAGAAGGTGCTGATTCGTCGATCGAGGGTTCTCTCGGCGGGCATGCCCCCTCATGAGTACGGGGAGCACCCTGGTCACACCATGTGGCAGCACGACGGTCGGGTCATTGTGTAGCGACGATGTGAAGGTCGGCGAAGCAAAGGACTGCACGCCCGCGCGAAGAGTCCGGGTTTCACCGAACAAAAGACTCCCCCCCCCCATCCCACAAGGCGTATCTGGATCGCCATCACGATCTGACGCGCGGGGCCGGACGCAAGGAGTTGCCGGGGCTTTTACGAACGTCTGCTCCAACACCACCGCCCAGCGTAGCCCGATGAAGTCGTCTGCGGCACGGCAGACGCTGTAGGATCCGGGACTATGTACGATGCACTTCCGCCGGGGCCATCCCAGAGCCGAGTTCATATGGGAGTTCCCTCCGTACGAGCCCTGCAGTCGACTTCCCGTGTCTCTGGACCGTGGACGGCAGGTCCTGTAATCATAGCCTGAATGATGGACACGGGTCGGTATCGTGGGCCGAGCGGACCCTGGTCGTCCCGCTGACCGCTCGCTCGGGAGGAGATGATGATCAGGGCGTTGTAGGCGCCGGGAGCTTGACGCCTCGGTGGGGATGCGTTGATGCGGCTGCTTGCTTGGTTTTATCATATTCAGGAAGCATGCTCGAATGGGAGAGCAATTATAGACAGCATCGGTAGAGTCAAGACAGTACTTCTCCTTCATCATAATAATCCAGACCTGTTCCTACCTCTGATATACTGACACAGCGGTTTGTCTATGCCAGAAGGTGTTCATGTAGTGGAGGTGTTGGATGCCTCGCGAATGTCCAACATCTACATTCATCTCCATCGGAGCTTCCCGACACAAACAGCCGACACATACACACACACCCCCCCGACACGGGTTACCTGAACAGGAAACTTAACGCCGTCGCCGCCGCCAACAGCTTCCAATCAATGTACCTCTCCCGCAAGCTAAGCACGAGAGCTCCTCGTCCCACTTAGATGCGGAGAATTACCTTAGACAGATGATCATGCCGAGTACCATGTCTTGGTGTCCAGGTCAAGAACCACATAGCACCATCTTTCCCCAATAGACAGAGACAAACCCGCAGTGACACCCTCGCCTCCCACCACCACCACCACCACCCAGCATTAACACCCAGAACCGCCCCACCATGTCCCGACCACTGACCCGCCGAACCCTCACCGTATCCCCCCGCACCCTCGCCATACCCCCTCGCCCCCTCCCCCTCACCCGCCCCGCCTCCACCCAAACCACCCCACCCCCCCAAAAACCCACCGGCGACATCTCCGACGCCTTCGCCTCCCTCTCCGGCCTCGCCTTCCACCCCCTCGCCCCCCGCTTCGCGACCCTCAAAGCCACCCTCCTCGCCCCCCACCGCGACGCCCTCACCACCTCCTTCCACCGCCTCCTCCACGCCCTCCGCCAAGAAATCCCCCTCATCGCCGCCCTCGGCACCGCCACCATCCCCTCCATAGACTTCCGCGACCTCGCCTCCCCACCCCCGACCTTCACCGCCGAGTACCGCAAGCGCGGCGTGGCCGTCATCCGCGACGTCGTCCCGCCCGCGCAGGCCCTGGCCTGGAAGCGCGAGCTGCGCCACTACATCGCGCGGAACCCGCACACCAGGGCCTTCCCGCCCGAGAACCCGCAGGTCTACGAGCTCTACTGGTCGCCCGCGCAGGTGCGCGCCCGCAGCCACCCGAACCTGTTGGCCGCGCAGCGATTCCTCCTGTCGTTCTGGCACTCCCGCGACCCGGACGCCAGGCTCTCCACGCGCCATCCCGTCGTGTATGCGGATCGTCTGCGCATGCGGGCGCCGGGGGATCAGCGCTTCGCGTTGGGATGCCATGTCGATGGCGGGAGCTGCGAGAGGTGGGAGGAGGCGGGGTACGGGAAGGGGCGGGTGTACGAGGCGATTTTCCGCGTAAGTCGGTTCCCCCCATGCATTCCCGTCGTCGTGTGTGTCCCAGCGGGCTTGTCACGCTGATGCGAGGGGGTGACGCAGGGCGACTGGGAGTCCTACGACCCGTGGGAGAGTTCCTGCCGGCTGCCCGTGACCAGCGACCTCTACCACGGCATCGGCGCCTGCAGCATGTTCCGCATGGCGCAAGGCTGGCTGGCGATGAGCGAGACCCACCCCTTCGAGGGCACCCTCCTCGTGAACCCCCTCCTGCGCCACGCCACCGCCTACTTCCTGCTCCGTCCATTCTTCACCCCCAAAAAACCGCCCCAAAACCCAGACGTAAGTATCGTCGTCGGAGGAACACACGCAAGACCAAACCTCCCCCCCCTTCCCGCGTGCGCGCCAGGCTGACCGTAAAACCCGACAGAACCACGCCGACGACCCCGACTTCCTCCACCCAGACAACTGGTCCCTCGAGCCGACCCCGACCTCCTGGCTGCAAGGCGCCACCCCGGGCCGCGGACAGGAACTCCACCCCACCCTGCACCCGCACCTGCACCTGCACCTCCCGTCCGCGCAGCACCACACCGCGCGCCGCCCCACCTCCATGACGCACATCCCGCCCGTGCGACCGGGCGACTACGTCGCCTGGCACTGCGACAGCATCCACGCGGTCGACGCGCGGCACGCGGGGACGACCGACAGCTCCGTGCTGTATATCCCCTCCTGCCCGCTGACGGAGGCGAATGCGCGGTTCCTGGCGCGGCAGCGCGAGGCGTTCCTGGACGGGACGCCGTGTCCGGATTTCGGTGAGTCTTGCTTGCGTACCTCTCTTCTTTTTTCGGGGCTCTGCTGACGGGTGGATGCGGGGGACAGGTGGTGGGGAGGGGGAGTCTCGGCATCTTGGGCGGCCGGGGGTGGAGATGGTGGAGGCGATGGGGGGAGAGGAGGCGTTGAGGGCGTGGGGGTTGAGGGGGTGGGATGGGCGGGCTGAAGGGTTGGGGAGCGGGGAGAGGGGGGTGCTGGGGGCCGCGAATGAGATCTTGGGGTTTGCTTGAGGAGGGTGGCCGGGGGACGACCGCACACGGTGAGGGAGGGAAAGATGACGAGTTCGGCTCATGTTTACAGAACGAGCGATACGCCCATTTCGTTTGGAAGCTAAAGCGCTCAGCAAAAGGAATCAAATCAAACCACGCCGCGCTCACGAATGATGTTGGAATGACCCCACCCTCCCCCGGGATATCAGCCAAGACCATGCCCTCCCTCACCCTCGTGCTGTGAACTGGTCGTCGCTAGCCGCTGGGCAATGCCGGAAATTATTCAGGTGATGCTGTCCATGTCGTGTTCGGAGCTTCGAGCGAGTTGTGATGAGATGTGTGTCGTTCGTGACCTTCTGGGAGCCAGACTGAGAGAGCCCGAGAAGCTACCCTCACTATAGAGTCTCGCGGATGAAAAGAAAGGGGACTCGAGTATCGCTATATCGCTGAAACACACGATGCGGGCCGTGACAGGTCCATCGTCGCAACCTCCGGCGCCTACGACCCCCCGCTCAACAGGTACTCGACTGCGCCCTGCACCGAGCCCCCGCTTCTCCGCAGCGCCTGCACGTTCCGGTCGAACTCGTAGAAGCCCATGTCGTTCAGCTGGCGCAACTGCTCTTCGTACCGCACCTCGGGCGGCCGGTCGTCGGCGGGCTGCGTGCGCAGGCCACCCCCGAGTGCCGCCCACGGGTCGTAGCCAGCAGCGCCTCCTGCACCGCCCTCCCCTCCGCCACCGCCGCCCATCATCTGCATCATGTTCTGCATGAGCTGCGGGTTCTGCATCATCTGTTGCGCCATGGACGCCATGGGGTTGTTCTGTGCGCCGGCGCCTCCTTCTCCACCGAACAGACCCGCGAAAGGGTTCGGTGGTGGTGCGCTATCAGAGCGTGTCTGTCCCGCGGCACCCGCGGCTGGAGGCGGGAATAACGCCGCGAATGGGTTGGCTGCCGTCGGCGGATTCGAGCCCGCACCCCGCGCGGCGTCGGTCGCGGTCGCACCTTCCGCCGGCTGGGTCGTGTCCGTCTGACCGGGCATCGGAAAGGCGCTCTGCCCCGCCGCCGCGCCGCCCATAGCCCGCTGCATCTGCATCTGCATGCGGATCATATCCGGGTTCAGCATCATGCGCCGCATCTCCGGGTTCTCGATGGCCGCCCGCGCCATGGGGTTGTCTCTGATCATCGGGTTGTTCCGCAGCATGTCGATGACGGCGGGGTTATTCATCGCCTCGTTCATCTGCTGCGCAAAGTTGGGGTCCTCCAGCATCCGCAGCATCTGGTCGGGGTTGGGCGGGGCGCCCATGCCGCCGTCGGCCCCGAACATGTCGGCGCCGGGCAGCCCGTGGAACCCCGCATATCGGGCCCCCGTCAGGTGTGCCAGCGGGTTGCCCGCACCCGTCCCCGCGGCGATGTTCTGAGGCACGTTGCTGGCGGGCGATTGTCCGGCGGCGGGGGATGCGGCGGCGGCGCCCCCCTGGTTGGCGGGGTTCTGGCGCTGGTTGCTCTCGGCGCTCTTGACGAGGTGGACCGTGTTGCCGTCCTTGATCTTCACGCCGCCGAGGGTATCGTGGTCCTTGAGCACGCGCCCGCTGTAGATCAGCCGTTGTCGCTCGGGCGGGGTGTCGGCGGAGTCGGCGGCGCTGAGTCGCTGCTTGACATCGGCGATGGTGGTGGAGGCGGGCAGGGTGAGGAGGTGCTTGTGGTCCGACGAGCTCTTGACGTGGAACGTGATCTGCGCCTCGCTCTCCTCGCCCGCGGCGTGCGAGTCGTCGGCCATGGGGGGCCTCGGAGGGGATTTGATGATGAATTGATGGGAGGGGGACGATGTCGAATGAGATTGATTAATCAATTGCCGGTGCAATGAATAATACCAGGGGGCTGTTGGGAGTAAGAACCATTGGAAGATACTGTAAGGTGGAGGGAAACAGACATGAAGCCGCTTCTTCGATATGTCATGCGGCTCATCTTCGGCCATGACCGCCCTGATCTTATCAATCCGCACGTGAACATGAAGCTGAGACAGAGTCCCACGACCTCGGCTCCCATCATGCTGTACCTTATAACAAGGTAGTAGTAGTAGTCTTCCAGGTAAGAGTCCTGTATACCTCCACCCCCCCACCACCATGAAAGCCATCCAAATCCAATCCTACGTCTCCGGCCCCCTCGACCTCCGCATCACCTCCCTCCCCGACCCCACCCCCACCCCGGACCAATACACCATCGCCATCCACGCCACCGCCACCAACTTCTTCGACCTGCTGCAGATCCGCGGCAAATACCAACACCAGCCCCCGCTCCCCTGGATCTCCGGCTCCGAATTCTCCGGCCAGATCCTCGCCGTCCCCGTCAACGCCACCACCCCCCCGAAATTCCGCGTCGGCGACAAGGTCTTCGGCGCCGCCCAGGGAGGCTATGCCGAGAAGGTCTGCGCGCGAGAGGAGCAGCTGCGGCCGGTGCCCCGGGGGTGGGACTACTTCGAGTCGGCCGGGTTGTTCGTCACGATGCCCACGTCGTACGCCGGATTGGTGACGCGGTGTCATCTGCAAGCCGGCGAGTGGGTGCTCGTGCACGCCGCGGCGGGCGGGGTGGGGCTGGCGGCGGTGCAGATCGCGAAGGCGCTGGGGGCGACGGTGATCGCGACGGCGGGGTCGCCGCAGAAGCTGGAGATCGCCAAGCGGTTCGGCGCGGACCACGTGGTCGACTACCGCGACGAGAGTTGGCCGTTGCGGGTGAAGGCGTTGACGCCGCGGGAGCGGGGCGTCGACATCGTGTATGATCCCGTCGGGTTGATCGACAAAAGCACCAAGTGCATCGCGTGGAACGGGCGGTTGGTCGTGGTGGGGTTCACGGGCGGGGCGTTGGAGAAGGTGCCGACGAACAAGTTGTTGCTGAAGAACGTCTCGGTCGTGGGCGTGCATTGGGGCGCGTATGCGCAGAACGAGCCGGAGCGGATCGTCGAGGTGTGGGAGAGGCTGTTTGAGCTCTTCGAGTCGGGCAAGGTGAGGGGCACCAACTACACCGATGTCGAGTATGTGGGGCTGGAGCGGGTGCCGGAAGCCCTCAAGGCGTTGGGCGAGAGGGGCACGTGGGGGAAGGTCGTGGTGAAGGTCCCGCAGAGAGAGGGGAGTAGCAGGCTGTAGAAGGTCGTGTAGTCTATCCATGATAAAACGCAGACTTCAGCAAGCCCTTAGCTGTGTCGTTGTGGGTGCGGCGGTTTCGAACGCCATCCATATCTCATTTCGACCATCTCATTTGGACCAACGGGATCTACGCATCAACTCTCTACGTCCCGCGTCTATGTCGTTGCAGTAACAGGAAAGAGATCCGAAGCATGAATCCACTAGTGACCACCACCACGAAGCAAACCTCCTCTACAATGGCCCAGAACCAGCACTTCCTCGTCGTGTCAGCCCATCGAGCGCGAAACACACGAGTGATCTCCCATCAAGCCAGACCATCAATTCCCCTGACCATCCTCGAAAGTGAGAAAAATGTGATTTCGTTCGTGATGACCAAAATCCTCTTGTCATGGGTATCGTGCAACTCATACATAATCCAAGCTATATCCACAAGCTGTCGTCAAATCACTGTCGTCAGAAATCCACGTCGTCTCGAAAAGAAAACGACCCAAAATATCACGACGCGGCCCCGCCAAATGCATCCAAAAAAAAAAAAAACATCTCCTCATCCCCCTGAGACCCTCAAAGCTCCCTCCCATCAATCGCCCGCCCCTCGCCCTCGCCCGCCCTCCGCAAGAGCCTCGCATGATTCTCCGCCTCCACCCGCCTCCCCTCCTCCCGCTGCGCCTCCAAGCGCTCGATGCCCAGATCGATATTCGCGATGTGCACCTCCAACGGCACCGCCGCGCCCACGACCTCGGGCAGGGCCACGCGCTCGCGCAGATCCTCCAGGTTGTCGCGGATGGCCTGCAGCTTGACGATGGTGCTGGTGATGTGGGCCCAGGCGAGGCGGCGGTAGGTCACGACTTCGGTCAGGAGGCGGAGCTGCTGCTCGTGCCTGGCGGTCTGGTGGCGGTTGCCGCCGAGTTTGGTCCAGAGGTGGGCCAAGAGCTCGTCCCGGCTGTCCTGGATCGTGACGCCGTCGCGCGTGGCGATGGCGGCGATGACGTCGAGGCGGGCGTCGAGGTTGTCGAGGATGTTGAGGAGGGCGTGGGCTTCGGTGATGAGGGTGAGGATCTGGTCTTCCACGGCGCCAGTGTGGCGGAGGTATTGGTCGAGGAGGAGGTCGCGGGAGAGGGAGACGGGTTGGAAGGGCGCGAAGATGTTGAGGTTGGCGCCGACCCATCTCCGGATCGCGCCTCGGCCTTCCTCTTCGTTCCTGACGCCTTCGATCGTGGCGAGCGTCCATCGATTCGTGCTGAGGATGTGGTCGACCGCCCGACCGATGTGGGAGTTGAAGCGGCTGAGATCTTGGCTGGCCTGCCGGGCGGTGTCGATGAAGCCGCCGAACTCGAAGACGAGCTCGTTGCGTGACGGCAGGGTGCTGTACTGCACCACGTGCTTGAGGTCACGAATGCTGGCCTCGCTGCGCTTCATGTCCAGGGGCAGGCTGGCGCCGACCTGGGTCGAGGCCAAGACGTCCTCGAATTGGGACTGCGCTTGGACGAGCTTGTCGAACTCGGCCGGGCCCCGCAGTTCCGGGGTCGTCGTTCCCGGGCAGAAGGGCAGGTTGAGATATGATGCGCCGGGGATGCGACAGATGGGCGTCAGGGCGTTGTTGACGCTGTTGGTGAGGAAGCCGATGCCGAAGACGAGGCCACCGATCAGGATGTAGAGCAGGAGGGCGTAGGCGAGGAGAGGCTTGAGGTTGTGCAGTGCAATGCCGACGACGTCGGTGGAATACACCAACAGCGGCCGCAGGAGACTCTGCCACAGCACATTCGGATGCGGTCGCTGCGTCCCCGGTTTCTCGTCCACCTCGTCCTCCTCCCCGTCCGCCTCCTCCTTGAGCCTCGAGCCGAGCCGACCGGCATCACTCGTCAACGACCTCTGGTTCAAGCGGGAGTGCGGCGTCGAGGCTCTCGCCTTGGCACGCCCGTTGCCGTTGATCTGGCCAGCATCACTCGTCATGGACCGGTCGTTGAGCCTGATGCGCGGCGTCGCCGTCCTCTTCGTCGCGGCAGCTGCCGCCCCCGCCCCCGCCTCCGCCCCCGCCCCGGGCGATGTCGGCATCGGCGTCGGCATCACCAAGTCGGGCTCGACGGACCATCGCGGCGAGCGCCGGCGTGCACCTTCCGATCCTCTCCGCCCCGCCCTGCCGTCTCTCCTGCTTCGCCCCACTGATGATGCATCTTCGTGATACGAGTCCTGCATCTCGGATCGCTCGTCGTCTTCGGTGTAGATGGTCCTCTCGTCGTGTTGGTCGTCGTCCATGTCGTCCCACGACTCACTCAGATCGGGTCTCGCCCGCCTCGTCCGCGTCATGGTGTCGTCTGCTCCCGTACGGCTTGCCTTTGTACCGCCTGGGCAGTCGTCGGCGATACCTAAGGTGATTAGGTACGTAGGTATGGATTGGATGGATCCGACCTCCCCGCCGCCACCGCGTAATAATGATTGACCGCGTCTGACGATCCTCGAGGGCTCGTCGGAGATTCGCGTCTTGGTGGAGAGGGTGGCACGCCTACATGTACCTCTGGAGTGCTACAGTCCCTGAAGTAGTGTACTTGTATCTGGCGGCAGAACACTTCAAGAACGCAGAGTTCGTGTAGTACTAGTAGTAGTAGAAGGCTAATCACGCGCGTTATGTACATTCCTGTTCGCGCCGTGTTCGCACTTACGTCCCTGCCGGGCAGTCACTGGGTCGCACGTCGCGCGTCACCCTGCAGGTGACCAAGGTATGTACTGGTCGCATGTCTTCCCGCCTCCTACCAGTGTGGTAGGAGGCGGGAAGACATGCTCGACCCTTCACATGTCGGAGATGTGGCTTTGTGAATACAAGACATATTACTCTCCCAACGATGCATGGTCAATCGACGTAATGAGACGGTCGCATCGAAATCGCCAGCATGTGGTTCGTAGTATCAGTTGGTACCTTATTATCGCAAACATTACGGTAGATAGCCAAAGCACTGCCTCTGCGACGCTCAACGACCGCCGTGATCTCAGCGACACCTGCGCACTCACAGGCGCACACCCTCCCTAAGACGCTCCATACCCATCCCTCGCCGTATGCTCATCCGTCCTCATGCGGTTCAGCACCGGTCTCCGACCCCTATTCGACGCCGTACGACCGAGCTGACTCCCATGTCTACTCGGTCTCCCCGAATCCGCCCGGCCCAGCGGACTGCTCCGCCCCTGCACCATCTCAGGTCGCTGCCCACCCGTCCTCCGCACACTCGGCTCCCTACTGCCCCTCCTACTGCCCTTGCGCTCCATCCCATGCTCCTTCAGATACAATCTCCGCGCTTCCGCCTCGGACGCGCCTCCGTTGATGACATGAGGGGATTCGATCATCGATTTCGGACCGCCGGGCCAGCGGCCTTTCTTGACCTTGGGCACAGGTCAGCTTCCTGATCCTCGATGGGTTGGATGAATGGTGAGCTCAGCGCACTTTGTGTCTTCTGTGGAAATATGTGCAGGAAATGTAGAAACCGTGGACGTGGGAAGGGATGACCGCGAGAAGGAAAAGGCAGCAATTGACCGTCAGGTCCCAACCGAAGCCGCAGAGCATCGCCACTGCGAGCGGTGGGAAGAAGATGTTGATACAGGTTAAGAAGATGCGGTAGCACAATCCCCTCATGATTGCTGCGATGTCGGATTATTGAGTACCAGATTCGTGCCTGTTCGTGCTCCTGTCACCGTGGGCTTTGCGGGTCAGCTCGAGCGGCTGTTGGCGTGCCACATGGTACAGACGTGCTGGATGGACTGTACAAGATGAGGGTACAGCGATCTGCCATGATATCACCTGCATCGTGGTGATGGTCATCGTGCAGGCCGATGAAGGCTGAGCAGCTGCAGAGGAGGTGGAAGTGTGCAGGAAGACGGGAGAGGTACATGTACCTAGGCTTCTGATCGGCCGGGATGAAGTCATGCCTTGGCACGCATGCTCTGTATGTACATGTAGGTAATGATAAGACTAATATCCCTCACCCATCAATGTGTTTTGGACTCTTGCATCGCTCCCGTTCAAGAAGACCTGCAGGCTGCGTGCGGTGAATATCCGGGAACGGCGACAGGGACTGATATATGTGCTTGGTTGGACCCATGATGACAGGAATATCTCCTCAGAATCTGGTCTGGTCCTGGGCCAGACGAACGTGTGGGCCCATACCTCGATTGGCCTACTATTTATTGTGCATGGCTTTTTATGCTTGTGACGGGTGAGCCTGGCCTTCTCCGGGTGTCGCTGGCATGGACGACCATTCACCCGAGCGGATGGATCTCTTGCAAGGCAATGGTAGAAAGGCGTATCTTGCTCGTTGGTCTGGGTGTGCTGAGTTGGGAGGGCTACTAGTACATGTACTACTCAGCCGGGTCTACCCATTCTTGACCAACCTATACCTGCTCAGAGCGAGAGGAGCCCGGCAGTTTTGTGCATCTCTTCTCCGGCTTCCTATCTCGGGCAAAACGACCAGGGAGCACATCCCACTTCTCAAGCTACATGTAAAAAAGCTTCTTACTCACCCTTCCAACAATTCATCCGGACATGGCCCCACCATCGCCCCGGGCCTCCACATCATGAGCATTCGATTCCATTGCTGGAGAATTATCCTCCCTTCTTACGCGCCAAGTGGATAGCGCTCCGGGACACGAAGTCAACGTGACGCCTCTGTCCCTGGCATATGCAGGCGGTAGGTCCCCGTTGAATCCTCATCTATTTGATCTGCGGTCTGGGACGGAGTACAACTTGACCTTCCACACGACTCCATTGATATCAAGCAGATCCGAGCAGCAGCCCAGACATGTCTACGACGACAGTGCTCAAGCCTGCCAAGGCTAACATCGGCGTGTATACTAACCCTGCACACGAACTGTGGGTTGCTGATGCTGCCCCAAGCCGAGAAGAGGTTGAGAAGGGCGAAAGCCTCCAACCAGGCGAGATCACAGTCGCGGTCAAGAGCACTGGTATTTGCGGGTATGGCAAGCTCATTGCGGCGACCTATTGGGGCGTGCGACTGACGCATGCGCAGCTCGGATGTCCATTTCTGGCACGCAGGCCGCATCGGCCCCATGGTAGTCGAAGACACTCACATCCTCGGGCACGAGTCGGCGGGCATTGTCGTTGCCAAACACCCATCGGTCAAGACCCACGACATCGGCGACCGCGTTGCCATCGAGCCCAACATTATCTGCGGCGAATGTGAGCCCTGCTTGACGGGCCGGTACAATGGCTGCGAATCCGTCGAATTCCGCTCCACACCGCCGATTCCAGGTCTCCTGAGAAGATACGTCAACCACCCCGCCGTCTGGTGTCACAAGATCGGAGACATGAGCTACGAAGATGGCGCGTTGCTGGAACCACTTTCGGTGGCTCTGGCTGGCATGCAGAGAGCGAACATTACATTGGGCGACAGCGTGCTGGTGTGTGGAGCCGGTCCCATCGGGCTGGTGACTCTGGCCTGTGTCAAGGCGGCTGGGGCGGAGCCGATCGTGATTACTGACATTGATGAGGGTCGCCTGAAGTTCGCCAAGGAGTTCTGCCCAGGCGTAAGAACGCACAAGGTGGATTTCGGCGACAGCCCGGAACAGTTCGCAAGCAAGGTTGTCAAATTAGCAGGTGGCGTCGAGCCGGCGGTGGTCATGGAGTGCACAGGGGTCGAGTCGTCGGTATCTGGTGCGATCCATGCAGCAAAGTTTGGCGGCAAGGTCTTTGTGATTGGTGTCGGCAAGCCCGAGATCAAGATCCCATTCATGCGGCTGAGCACGCGCGAGGTCGACCTTCAATTCCAGTACCGATATGCCAACACTTGGCCACGCGCGATCCGGTTACTGCGAGGCGGCGTCATTGATCTCAAGAGCCTGGTCACACATCGTTATAAGCTAGAGGAAGCGATCGAAGCGTTCAAAGTCGCGGCAGACCCGAAACAGGGCGGCATTAAAGTCATGATACAGAGCATGGACGAAGGAGAGAGATGATGGACACGCGCGAGACACGCGACAGCCATCGTGGCACTGCTGACGATGCACATAGACGGGTCATTGGTGAGACATACAACCACCATGTAACGACGAATCATAGACATGATTGGCCTTTGACTGTGCCACAATGGTCGATTTTTCACTGGTGGAAGTTGACGCCTTTGTTGCGCAGCGCTCCCTGGTCATGGTCAGGCCGGAAGATTTCTTTGTCAAGGCCCCCCGGGCCAGGTTCCGGGTGGCCGTGACGACCACCACGTGGACGCGACATGTCGATTGTTTTCTCGTGGGCCGCGGTACATCTCTGCCGAGTTTCGCGCTCCTCTCGATTGATCCTCGTGCCTCTATGCACTCCATCGCTGATGCCAGCGACAGGAGTTCTGTCCCCGAAAACTAATGAGCGACTAGAGTAGTGGAGATGACGGCACGAGCGTGCGTCCGGGACAAGCATACGGCGGGCCAGTAATCAGCACGAGGAATCAACACGACAGACTCCCGAACGAAACATATCGTGCATGTAGCCAATTGAGTTTTCGATCCAAGATGACCGGAATCGGTTACTCTGTTGCCACGGCTGCACAGCTATTAGGTTCCAAGCCGCCCGTGAGGGTTCGGGGCGGAAGAGCGACACGAAAGGAGACCACCGATCCAGGATGATGATGTAAGCGGGAGGAGGAGCCAGCATGCAGAGCCGTTTCGGGACGCAGCGCGCACGGGCGGTGAGGGGAGCGGTGTCAAGGGCCGTGCGTCATTGACCCGCCAACGCAGTGACGGTGACGGTGACGGTGACGGTGACGGTGACGGTGACGGTGATGCTAACCGTGACGGTGACGGTGCCACCAACATGACGCCGACGACCTCCCGTGCTACGCATGATGAAGCAGAAGAGGCGGAGGTGATGAATGCGCCTGTCCGAAACACCAAACGCCATGCTGATAATGTAATCAGATTGTGCTCACTGCCAGACGATGCACATCTGCATAACATCGCCAAGATCGCCACCACCACAACAACGATAATAACCCCAGATATCACCACCGTCACGACTCTCCACGCACCGCCTTATACCGCGAGTGGGCTTTCACCTCCACAGCCGACCCACGACGCCACCCTGTCGCCCTACGACGGGGACAGGACGCACGTTCACACATCCCAGGTACTTTACTTTTCACCTTGCGACGTCAACAAGTCCCTGATCTCGCTCGGCGACCCGCTCATCAACAAAAACAACCAAGCGCTAACACCCACTCAGACGCGACATGATCCAGAGCCGACGCCCTCCCGGGGCTTCAGGATGCATTCACCTTCGTCACCCACATCAGCCGCGTCAATGCAGCGGCATCGCGACAGTGTCGTCTCGTTGAAGACGGCCCGACGCGGCACACCCATCACCCTGCAGCCTGGGCAGGTCGACAGACTCGTCGAGGCGTTGGCGAAATGCCCGTTGATACACACGCATGTCAGCAGGCAGTGGTGGGACGACGACGACACCGTGATCGATGATACGGTGACGATTTCAGATACACCGTCGACGCCTTCGTTGACGACGGGGTCATCCGCGGCGAGTAGTAGGTTCTACATTCATCCTAACGGTGGATTTTTGACTGAGCAGCGATCAGCATCCGTCACCGAAGCAATCCTGGAAGAGGAATTCGCGCGCAATCTTCCCGACCATCATCCCAAGGCGAGGCATCCGATAGAGGCAGCGGCAGCGGCATCGAGATCAACGAGATTTGGCGGTATCGCGTTGGCTGATCCGAAGGTGCACGGCGCGCCGATCAGATTCATCTCGGAGAATTACAGGCTCGGGGCGAACGTGCTGCAGGTCGGCGCATGCACTTTCCTCAACATCCCTTATGGAACGACAGTGCAGAGCCATCTGCGTGTCGAGCCTCCGTCGAAAGTGAACAGTAATTGCCGCATCATGCTACAGGTCGTCAACCAGGTGCTCGAGCGCAGGACAGGAAAGAAGACATATCTCCTCGTCGCCGAGCTCGACGCCACAGAGTCCTTCACCAGAGCCGCGTTGACCGAACTCGCTGACCGCACCGATCTCCCTCTGAGCGAGATCCAGATCTTGCATCCAGCAGAAACACAGCTCGACGCCTTCGAAGAGGTCGACTGGTGCGCCCTCGCCGACGACTCCCGGGACTCCGTGACCATCACCGACATGATCGAATCCGCCGCCCGCTCCTTCGCCTCCCTCGACCAGGAAACCTGCACGATGCAAACCCTCACCCTCCTCTCCGAGCTCGAACGCCTCAAAACCCACCATCAAGACTTCCTCGTCGTGCGACCGACCGCGTACCATCCCAACCGCAGACCCTCCGGCCTCCATGTCCCCTGGATCTCGCAGCACCTCGACCACATGCTGCTCGATGACACCTCCTCGTCTCCCACCTTCCCGCCCCATCATCATCACCGCGAGTCATCGGAAGCCTCCCGCGTCCTCCGCGATCGCGTCGTCGCGGCCGTCGCGGAGGGCTGCGCCAAGGCGGATGGCGCATTCGATACCAAGATCTGGTGGGGCGACCAGTGGCGCGCGATCCACTGCGTGCTGTTGGGGGATGGTGGGGCGGAGCGCCGAACGGCGGCAGCTTGGGTGTGCTTTCTGAGTGGTGAGTTTCACGCTATCCCTTGTGAAGGCTGAGTGGTGGGGTGATGTGCTGACTGTGTGGGCGTTCATGTAGACATGGGTCGGTATCGGGGGAGTTTGTTCGAGGCGTTTTATACGTTAGATCATGGTGGTGCGGATGGTTGGGGGAAGCACGTGAGTTTTGTGTGACGGATTTGAGGGGGGGATAGGATGTCTGGCTCACAAGAGCTGTTGAGAGCAGCGTGGACGCAAGGCGTAGAGAGGCGATGAGTCACTGTTATCGTTCGGACTCGCATCGCCTGCCGTCCGGAAGCAGACGTTGGGAGGTTGGGAAATATTAGAGGCAGAATACGAATGAGGACGAGGGGGGAGACAGCTTCGTCAGGCATATGTGCCTCATAGCATTCGCCGCGAAGCGTCTAGTACCACGTGGATGACATGTCCCGCCACGGCATCTGCACCAAATTGTCAATCTGACCCCTCTACGACCCATACTCATCTATGACGGACTTCGGCTCGACGTACTCGCCCAGCGCCTTGTACTCGATATCGTACCCGAACGCCTTCGGCCCACCGATCTGGATCCCCGCCTCCGTCTCCGTCCATCGCGGCGAGCACGTGATGCCGAGCACGGTGACCCTGAAGCCGTACTACGCAGAGCGAGTCAGCTCACGCAAGGTAAGTGTTTCATATCCAACAGACTCACCTTGAATTCCGGCACGCCCAGGCTCTTCCCCGAGCTCGTGTCCAAGACGCAGATGAGATCCGGCACCGACGCGACGATGGACTTTGTGCCGTCCTCGGCCGTGTGCTCCACATAGATGTTCTCGTTCTTGAACGGGATCATGAGGGTCCCGCCCTCCCTCACGGCCGGCAGACGGCCCTCGGTCGACAGGCCCGCCGACTCCTCCTCCGACGCCGAGAGGCCGGCCACGGTGATGGAGCCGTAGGAGTGGCCCTTGAAGAGCCGCCGCTCCACGTGGACGATCTTGCCCCGGAACAGGATCTTCGCCGACGTCGGGCCGCCGACCTCGCGCACGATGCTCTCGGCCACGGTGGCCAGCGTGTTGGTGGCACCCGCCAGGGCGATGCAGCGCCCGATCCGCCAGGCCAGGGAGACGGTCTTGAGCACGCCGAACCGGCGCACCCGGTCGCCCGTCGTCGGGTTCGCGGCCTTGCCCACGCGGCTCCCCATCTCCGCACACGAGGCCCGCAGGGCGCGATCGACGATCTCGTCGTTGGACGCCCGGGTCATCAGGATCGTCTTGCCGTCCCCCGAGTCGATGGCGCAGGGGATCAGGGAGCCGGGAGCATGCACGGCGATGGTCGTCTGCCAGTACGTCGGGTACGCGCGGCCCATGAAGTCGCCGTCGACGACCGGACGGTCGTAGAATCGGCTCGAGCCCACGAGGAACGGCTCCAGGCCGTTGGCGCCGCCGATCTCGAGCCCCATGAGCGCGTCGAACGTGTCGTGGTTGAGGTACTCCATCAGGGCCGCGAACGCGGCGACCGTCTCCAGGCTCTGGAGTCGCTCGTTGCTGGTGGCCGGAGAGCCCATGTGCCCGCCCCAGTACACGACGGCGTCGTCCTTCAGCGCCGAGGCGTCGACGCACCTGAGCTTGTAGCCCTGCCGGACCATGTCGCGGAGCTGGATCCGGCTGGCGTTCGGCGATCCGCCTCCGGCGCACCCCAGGACGTAGCACCCGTCGGCGAGGTACTCGAGGTCCGTCTCCGAGATGATCCATTCCTTGACGCCCGTGTCTGCGTTCTTGACGATGGTGGGCCGATACGTGGAGGGGTCCGCGGGCGGCTCGTCGAAGACCTTGGTCGCGGTGAAGGACTTGGCGGCCTCGTCTTCCATTTCGTCTGCGTCTTGCGAGGAGTCGTCATCGAGCAGGCTGGGCGCCGACGTGATGTCCAGCTCGCCCACGGCCTTGACGATCGTCCGCAGTTGATTGGCGACGTACGTGACAGGGATGGATTCGAGCTCCGCGATGAGGATACTGTCCTTGATCGCGCCGGCATCGATCGCTCGTTGGATCGCAAGCTGTTTCGCGTGTTCCACTGCTTGGAGCACAGGCTGGTCGGCGACACTCTGGATGATATCCACGACGCCTCCGACCTTCGAGATCGCGGCCCCGACCGCGTTGGCAACGTCGTGGAAGGGAGGCCGCTGGAGCTCTGCGGCGCCCTCCAGTTCATCGGGGGCGAGGACGGCGCCTCCACCCACCAGCAGAACAGGCAAAGGCTCAGGTGACGTCTTGATCACGTCGATGGCTCCTTCTAGCAGCTTCTTGATCCTGTCTTGAGCCTGTGCCACCAGTTCAGGTGCCAAGCTCGAGACGGCCGCTCGATCGCCCATCTCAAGTCTGCCCGCGGCCACGGCGACGTCCGAGGCCGTGGTCACCTCGCCCCCGAAGACCAGAGCGTCGCGTGTGAGGTAGTGGCCCACGGAGTCCGGCCCCACCGTCACCCGGCCGTTCTCTTGGCGGACGATCGAGCCGCCACCGAGACCGACGGAATGGAGGTGTGGCATCGAATAGTTGACGCGCACGCCGGCCACCGTGACGTACGCTGACGCCTGTCTCGGCAGGCCAGAGGGCAAAAGCACGCCAACGTCAGATGTCGTGCCTCCTATGTCGACCACGATGGCGGAGGTCTTATTGGCGTTGCTCGTCTCCAGACCTGCGAGGTATGCCGCTCCCCGCATGGAATTGGTCGCCCCTGAGCTGAAGGTGCGGATCGGGATGTTGGCTGCCGACTCGGAATCTAGAAGTGTTCCGTCGTTCTTCAAAAGGCAAGAGGTAGAAGGTCAGCCAATATCGGAAGACGGAATGCTCCTATGCAACATGACTGACCTGCGTGAGAAATAGAGGACATGTGAGGTTCAGGGCTTTCATGGCCCTCCGGAACCCTTTCACCGTCCTCTTCGCATATCGCAGAATCGCTGCATTCAGGATGCTGGCATTCTCCCTCTCGAGGAGCCCAATATTGGCCACCTCGTGCGAAACGATCACGTCTGCGTCCGGGAGCTCGCGGAGAACAATGTCTCGCACACGATCCTCTTGCTTGAAGACCTCGTCGATCGGGGAGAAGCAGCCAACGACCACCACGGCCGTCAAGCCCAATCTTTTGATCTCGGCGCAGCGTTCCACCACCTGGGACTCGACGACGGGCGCCTCCTCCGAGCCGTCGATATGCAAGCCACCATCGACGTACCCGACGTATCCTCTGATGATACTGGTCAGGCCGGCGGGAAACTCGGAAAAGGGCGGGACTTCTCGCAAGAAGCTCTTGCTGAGTCGCAGGATCGCCACCCGGCGCAACCTCCTGGCATCTTGTTCGACGACGGCGTTGATGAAGTGCGTTGTGCCCACAGTGGCGCTGGCGATGCTGCTCGCCGGTAGGCCGCTTTTCTCCAATACTGTCCGCACAGCCGTTTCGATGCCTGCCGTGACATCAGGGGTGGTGGGTGTCTTGAAGTGCGCCAGCAGTCCGCGGTTCTCAGACTGTTGGCGAGACGGATCGATGATCACTGCATCGGTGTTTGTTCCTCCGACGTCGACGCCTATGCGGGCGAAAGGCCTGGGTGATGACATCTTGCTCCGCTTCTGAGAATGAGACCAGAGCCCTCTCGATGTACCTAGTGATATGAAGAGCGAAAAGACTCAGGATAGCTCTTCAAGCATTATGTTTTCGCCGCATGCGCGGACGCCCAGGCATGGGAGCTTTCGGGCAACATGGCAATTAGTCAGGCCGTCGGACAACGATCTAGCAGCTCCCACGAAGCGATCGAGAGCCTCCCATGGTCGTGGGCTGCATCGGACACGATGCCATAGACGCATCCTGGTTGACACCGAACAAGTGTGATGACCCGCTTCCGGGGAAACCCCGCTGCCCTTATCTTCACCTCCACTTCTCTCCTCCAAAACCACCTTATCCGGGTAACATTGGCCGCTCTGCTCAAGATCCGAGCACAAATACTGCGAGAGGGGTATCATCACACTCTGGCGTCCCTGGCTTCGCCTATCGCTGCGGCATGGATCACTGCTAGACGAACGTTTCCGACCACCAGCTCCTGGAGGTCGATGTGCCGGCCCAAGAGGTCGGGCGACATATGTATGTAGATGCAAGGCACGCTCCCGCCGACGCCCCCCATGTATCGTTCTTTCCAGTCCATGATCTGATCACCGCCATGGGTCTCATCCGTAGCCTCCGCGTTCCAAGTTCGTCCCGTACAGTGGCGAGCCGCTGGCTGAACGAAGACATCGTTCCACTGCCGCCCCATCGCCGCCTGTGGACACGCTCGACGTTCGTCTCCTTCTGGGCCATCAGTGAGTAGAGCGATAAGGCTCGACTTCGCGCGGCGAGACATGGGCTGACCCTCTGTCGTCTCAGACCAGATATGCATCTCGAACTGGCAGACCGGATCTTCTCTGATCTCCGCCGGCCTCTCGGTCTGGCAAGCCGTCATCGCCATCATCATCGGCAAGATCATCATCTCAGCCGTGGCGATTGCCAACGGCTATGTCGGAGCTGAATGGCATATTGGGTTTCCCGTCGTCAGCCGCCTGGTCTGGGGCGTCTACGGCCAATACCTCGCACTCTTCCAGCGGATCATTCTGTCCCTGGTTTGGTTCTCGGTGCAGAGTTGGACAGGCGGACTGTGCATCCAGAACGTGCTAGCCAGTATCTTCCCGAGCTACCAGCATATGGCCAACCACTTTCCGGCCTCGGCGCACATGAACACGAAGCAGTTCATCGGCTGGGTCCTCTTCAACGTCTTGATGATTCCGATCTTGTACATGCGACCCGAAAACATGAGGCATGTTGTGCTCTACATGAATATCATCAGCGCGGTCACATTGATCTGTATGATGATCTGGTGTCTTTCGGAGGCGCACGGGGCCGGTCCTCTCGTCTCGGCCCCAGCAACGGCCACAGGTTCTGAACTTGGCTGGGGGATCGTCTCCGCCGTGACGACCGTCATTGGTGGCATCGCGGTCGGTCTCACGAACCAGATGGACTACTCGCGCTTCGCAAGACGGCCTGGCGACCAAGTCGTGGGACAGTGGGCTTCGATCATCGGGTTCGGTGTTGTCATGCCCGCCTTCGGATGCCTGGCGAGCTCAGCGTCGCAAAAGATATATGGAGAGGCAATCTGGTATGTGATCTGCAGTGATCTTCGGCAGTAACGAGACACTGACTACGGCACGTCAGGAACCCACCAGATTTGATTCAGCGATGGCTCGATACCGACTATAACCCCAAGTCCCGTGCTGCAGCCTTCTTCGCAGGTTGCGGCCTCGTCGTGTGCCAACTCGCGATCAACGTCGTCGACAATGCTTTCTCCACTGGCATGGACATGGCCGGGCTCTTCCCATCATACGTCAACATCAGACGAGGGGCCTACGTGGGGCTCGTCTTGAGCATCGCTGCTTGCCCATGGCAGCTGCTATCGTCAGCTGGGACCTTCATCAGCGTGCTGAACGGCTACTCTGTCTTCCTGGGGCCTATGGTCGGAATCCAGGTCTGTGAGTATTGGGTCCTGCGACGACGCAGGGTCAAACTCAGCGACTTGTACCACCCTCGGCCGGAAGGCCTGTGCCATTACTGGCATGGCATCAACTTTCGAAGTTTCGTCTCCTGGGCTGTGGGATGGGCATACTTGCTGCCGGGGTTCGCTCACGCCGTCAATCCCGACATCAGCGTCCCCAAGGCCTGCACAGAGCTCTACTATCTCGCATTCCCTCTGGGCTTTGTCGTGAGCTTTCTAACCCATCTTGCCATCAACAAAGCATTCCCGCCTCCCGGGCTCGGGGCGCAAGATGATGTGGATTACTACGGCACCTTCACCGTGGAAGAGGCACAGAAGCTTGGTGTCGCGCCAAGCGCACCTCTTGAAGGAGTCGCGTCGACGATGGGGACGGAAGAAGACAAGGTTGCTGTAGAGTCAGTGGTCAAGAAAGTATAGGCGCATGTTTCATACCTCTGAACATACAAGCTTGTGCGCTCATCTCCACACTTTGTTCACCTGTGAAAAAGTAGGGCGTACTCCCGGATTTGGAAGGGAATGCAGCTGCTTCCAGGGATTTTATGTTCGAGCCTGCAGCATGCACTCAAATTTCTGGCGCTCTCATATACAGCGCGGCATTGTAGTATCATGACTGATTCCCCAGTGCACGGCGCCGGTCATTCGGTCGCAGTCGCTCAACAGGACTCATCAGGACTCAACAATCTTGGGCCTAAAAATCATGCAGCGGTGTCCATGCCGACGAAGACGACTGAGTAGGACAGTACAGTCGCTGTGCGTCCGTGACAGTCCATGCAGGCCCGATGACTTTCGAAACATGAACGGGTCGGTAGGTGCGCCTTTGATTTCGGCTATTGATTTGGCGTTCTTCATATCCATGGAAGTCTCCGCGCAAAAAGCAGAGATGGTCTGTCTCATGCCGTGCGAGGATGATCATCCGTCAAATATGCGGCACGCCAGGTGCTATCGCCATTATTCTGCTTGATGAGTCTCCGTGCACAGCATGATTAGGGACGTCGAAGGCTATATGAGTAAGATGCATATAACGATCGTGAATCATCGTGAGAGCTCAACAGGCCAGAACGCGCCACACACGTCGTCTTGATTCTTTCTTTTTTTTTTCACGGTCCCAGTGCCTTGCATGCGACGTGCATAATCATGGAGCCGCCCCACGAATCGCAAGACTCCGGGACAGCCTTTTCCTTATTACGGCCGCATTGCAGTTCGCAGTGGTACAGTATGTAGGTACCTTTTCCACCGGCGCGAGCCGCACAATCGTCCCCGGGTGGTGTGTCAGATGGAGATATTTGGGATATCATAGGTAATAAAATATAACCATCAGGCTGACGGCACAAGGCTGCGGTGATAACCCTTCTCTTCGTCTGCCATATCTCTCGTGTCATTCTCTTTGTATTCTGATTCTCGACTCACCAACCATTATTCAATAGTTCAACCATTACTCAACAGTTCAACCACCATTCAATAGTTCAACCATTGTTCAATAGTTGGGCCTTTTGATTATTAGTGTGCTTGCCGACGTTGGCGCAGTCCGACCGCCGCGTGCCGAGCAAGCAGTGACGTAGTGGCTTACTTACGCAAGACCACGCCGACGTGATCACCAGGTTAGGTTGTTGAGAACTGCCGGCCCCTCCGCCAGCACAACGTCGCAAGCAGTCGGCTGCAGTCAGCCTGTCATGCATGGCCCTGTCGCTCTCTCCGTTTGCTGCTGAAAAGCTTGGGGCCGCGACTGCACGAGGCAGTACAGTTTTCTGGCGGAAGCACGCTGAGTCTGGTGCATAGATCCGATATCGTGAGGACTGAATCAGTCGTGCAAACGAGATCACAATGTCGCAGTCGTCGTGGTGGGAGAGGGTCAAGGGCGGGAGCAAGAAAGGGTTCGATCAGACATGGAAGGCCATGGACAAACTTGGCGCTCCGGTCAATAGATTGAGCAACAAGTTGGGCAGCGAGGCGTTCTGGCCGACGACCTTGGACAAGGAAAGGTACTTACGCAGATCGAGTTGCGCGGGCCTGAGAGACTTACTGACCTTTCGTCTGTTGTTGAAGTGACAAGGCCGCCCGGATATTGAAGAGCTTCTGTAGTAAGTCTCTCGAGACAAAGGCTGGTCCCGCGTTGTGTAGCAGTGGCTGACACTAGAGCAGAGGATGGCTTCTATGCCGAGGAAGAACGCCAGCCGATCGACGGGCCCAAGCAGAAGCAAAAGGTGGTGAAGAAGATACCGGAGAAGGTGATCAAGAATGCGAAAGGACTCGCCATCTTCACAACGATGCGGACGGGGCTGTGGATGTCAGGCGCAGGAGGGTCGGGGATACTGGTCGCCCGCTTACCCGATGGGTCTTGGTCACCGCCGTCGGGTATCCTGCTACATACCGCCGGCTTGGGGTTCATGGTCGGAGTGGATATATACGATTGCGTGGTTGTGATCAATTCCGAGAAGGCGCTGGAGGCATTCACCAAGATTCGTTGCACTCTCGGGGGCGAGATCTCAGTGGCCGCCGGCCCTGTGGGTGCTGGTGGCGTGCTGGAGACTGAACTGCACAAGCGCCAAGCGCCCATCTTCACCTACATGAAAAGCCGAGGGTTCTATGCTGGAGTGCAGATTGACGGAACGATCATCATCGAGCGGACTGACGAGAATGAGCGCTTTTATGGAGAGCGGATACCGGTGGCCGACATTCTCGCAGGGAAGGTGAGGCATCCGCCGTACGAGATCAAGCAGTTGATGGAGACCATCAGAGCCGCTCAAGGTGACTCGAATGTGGACGAGAGTATCCTGCCCGATGAGCCACCTCCTGGTGACTATGTGCTGGACGATGGCCAGATGTTTGGAGTTCCAGACAAGGAAGATCCAGATCCCTATGGTGTCTTGGCTCTCGAGAAGGAAGGCTTGAGCTTGAAAGAGGCAGGGACGAACAAGAGAGCCAGCTGGGAAGAATTCTCCTTCAATCCCAGCCCGACCAGTCCAGTGCATGCAGTGTACAAGAGGAACAGCCAAGAGCGAGAACGAGATAGACGCTCCACGATAAGCAGACGGAGCAGTTGGCGCGCAAGCGCTGCAGGGAGTGCAGGGCATGAGCCGAAGACGCCCAGCAGTCTGCGCAATAGCATAGATCATAGCAGCGATCTGAAGAGATTGTCAAAGTCCACCATGGTTGATTCAAGCACTCAGACCGACGGGGTGTCGGACTCGCAAACCAGTCCTGACCGCAGTAGTGTGGTGAGCAGAACAAGCAGTCGCGAGAGCTATCCGAGAGGGATCCGTATGCAAGAGGTGCCGGAGAACGAGGTCTTGCAGACGCCAGTGAGTGAGAAGAATGTAGATCTCAGGGAGCCCGAGAGCGTGAGCACGGCGAATGGGCACCTCACGCCACCGCGAACGCCTCCCGTGGACAATCATCAGGACAGTGCAGACGTGGGCGACCACCAGGACGAGGATGAGGACGAAGATGCAGTGGATGGGGCACACTTTGAGGAGCCAGTAGTCCACTCGGTGCAGACATTCCAGACGGCACAGAAGGCTCAACCAGCCTCGCCGCGCGCCATATCCAAGGCCCGAATCGTCACAGTCCCCAAGCGATTGCCGCCGAAGTTGCCGCCTCGCAATCCGAATCGCAGTGGACCGGTGCGGGTGGGTGGCTCGCCGAGCTCACCATCCTTGGTCGATCACAGCCATCATGTAGCGACGGCAGACGAGGACGCGACCTCGGCGGCACTCGACAGAAATGAGGAGATTGAGCAGGTGAAGGAGAAGCTGGATGATGTCAAGCTGGAGGACGAGGACGAGGACGAGGATCTTCCAATGTCGGATGGCTGGGCTCAAGCTGAGAAGACCAGGAAGCGGCAGAGCGTCGATAGCCCGCGTGCGCCCGGAGGTTTGGACTAGGTCTTCTGTGGCGGCGGAAGTGGTGTCGCTTCCTGCTCGGTTCGATGTGAGATGAGAATACGACAGCTCGGCGTGTGGCGTTGGGATTTGGATCGGCCTGCTTGAGAAGCTTGTGAAGTCGCAAGCCAAAGCCACAGTGCCACGGATTCTTGGTGTACATACTTGACGGCCTGAAAGTGGCCTGTATCGCATACATCGTTTTGATGCATTGACCTAATGTGGTTGGGATTTTCGGTACGCGCGAGTCTTTGGCACATTGGGCTTGGCAAGCCCTATGGAGTCAACTGCTTGTCGGTGGTTACACAAGTCTACATGTAGTACACCAGAGCAGCTGTGGCGCACCTGTCTGAGCGTCCGTCGGGCCTCTGCTGCGCTTTGGCAACGCCGACCCATCCGACTTCCGTCTTGAACCTCTCTCCTTGAGGTGGGTTGCGATGTGAGGTCGAATGCCACAGCCGAAAGCGTCGCAAGCGTGATCGAGTCCGATGGCGCGAATCTGAGGATCGAGATGGCATCGAATCGGACGTGCGGCCGTCTCCGAGGTTGGACGCCAAGACGTGAGCACGATGCGGGAATGTTCCGACTTCCAAGATGCCATCCCTCTAGGTAGACGGAATATCATGGAGTTGACGTCGACGTGCATGACGGACCTGAGTATGGCTTGTATGATAAGGTAAGTGCGTGATGACGGGAAGGACATGAAGATTGTTGGATGTCGGCACGATACATGTACTACATGTAGCATGAAGAATTGTACATGTATGGAGGCCGTCGGCGCGTCTGATGAACCGAAAGCTTGTTGTCCCCCGGCCACGTGCAAGCCTGCAGGTGCCTTTTCTTGACCTCAGTTGTGTCCTGTCGTTCTTCGACTCATCAACAAGGCATCATGGCAGATCGTCATATCGTCTCGCCAAGACATGTTGCATCTCGCCTCTCCCCTGAGACCCTATGGACTGACTCGATGCTCATCCGAACTTCATGCGAAGATGACATGCCCAATGCCTCCTGTGTCTGGGGCGTGGTGCAGGTATTGCACGCATGGCCGTAGAGCCTCTGCTGATCTTGCTGCAGTCTACCCACATGCAACTAAGCAGACTTCACTCAAGTTGGCCCTGCGCACCGATGCGGGGCGGGAGGGCGGGGGGGACATGTACATGAGGACTGCGACGTGAGTTCCTTCCCGATCCGACACCTTGGCCAGCATCGAGGCATGTGGTGGCCCAAATTCTGTGTCCCCTCCATCCAAGTCCTCGGCCGAGGAACATGCGACCTCGAAGACTGGCGACCTGGCGCTCCCGAGTCCCAAGCCTGCCTGATGCCTGTGCCCGCCGCCAAAACCCTTACGCCCACTTCAGCTTTCGAGCACCCCTACCCAATGCCGGTGCCTGCTTCGACCATACGCCACTCAGGCTCCAAGCCGAGGGTCGATGCAGATCTCAGTAGGTGTCCCCTCCACGCCACTGCCATGCATACTAGGGCTCCGGCCAGGGTGTCAAAGATCTTACAACGAAAGTTCGTCATGACCAATCACGGCTGTTTCAGAGCCTTCAGATGGACTGCTTACTCTTGTGCCGATTCTCCCAACGTTTGCGCGCCGCAAAGGGGCTTGTTGGCTGCAGTAGCGCAAGACATGTCATCCTCACCCGGACATCTCTGCGCCATAGACAGCAGCGATCTCGGATAAGACACGGCAAAGACCACCATAGCCAGATGAGATCACGCGTAATTTCAGCTACTACCTCCTATCGCAGCCCCTCACGCATGGGCAGATCAGATCTTACTGGATCGGCACCAGCCGAAGCAGCATTTTCATTCCTGGACCCTGGAGTGCACATGCACTGGGCAGAAGAGGCTTGTATACCTAGCGATGTTCCCAGTATCTTCGATCGATCTCGTGACCACTGCAACTTGGATGCTAATACACGTTTGAGCCACCGAACAACATCGCCAGCGATACCAACCCGACTCTGGTGGGGTGGAGTAATGCTTGTCTCGTCTGTTGTGCACAGGCAATGACTCGGAGCGCTAGCACCTTGCAGCCCATAGCGTGGACATCCTTGCTTTCCCATGAACCATGATCGCCCACTACATGCTCGAGATGCTAACTATCGACAGCAATTGGCGTGGTCGTACAAAGCAGCCGCGCCTCCTGCTTTGGTCCCATCAAGGACGGAAGAAAATGACACTTATCTACATGAAGTAAATGCTCGGTGGTTGCGATGTGCAGATCGCGAGATCAGAACGCAATGGGGACAGAGGCATATAAGTAAGGTGAATCGATCTCGGATCCCACTGGACTGGTAGATTCCACGACACAACACTATGAATAGCCATAGAATCCTGCTTCGACCTGCTTGCAAGCGCTGGTGCAAGATCGGTGCTGCGAGATATTACAGTGCTAGACCCGTCGCAGAGTGTACCCGGCCAGCGTATTGGCAGTCGATAGAGCAATGGAAAGATGTATCTCATGCCGAATTCCTGAGTTATCGATGGCAGGTACGTTGAACGTTGTTCCACATATCAAGACGAAGCTCACTTTGAGGTGTTAGGTTGCCAACACCATAGACAGAAAGGAGAAGCTTTCTCGCTTCTTGGCGACTGTGATTCCAGATCGGCTACCGATCGAGTCGGCAGAGGCATCATCATTCATCAGCCGTGATGACTTCCTAACCGACGTTGAGGAAGGCATGCGGGTCGCGCCTATGGCGGTCCGATTGACGCCGCATATATTGTCAAGGATTGACTGGACAAATCCACTTGCGTGTGGTATTCGGCGGCAGTTCATCCCTCTCAAATCCACCCTTGTACCGGATCACGCCGAGTTGGCCTTGGACTCCTTACACGAGAAAGAAGACTCGCCAGTGCCTGGACTGGTTCATCGATACCCGGAGAAAGTGCTCTTCCTTGGTGGGACTCCTATCTCTTTCATACCAAGACGTCACTAATGGATCACAGCCACTTCAGTATGTCCTGTGTACTGTCGCTTTTGCACGCGCTCGTATGCTGTAGGAAGTAATACAGAAATGGTGATCAAAGAATCCATGAAACCAATGCCGAAGAGGTGGAACGCCATGTTTGAGTACATTGAACGTACACCTGCAGTACAGGACGTGGTAGTCTCAGGAGGCGACAGCTATTATCTGACACCTGACAATCTCCGACGGATCGGCGAACGACTTCTCTCAATCCGACACGTCAAGCGCTTCCGGTTTGCTACGAAGGGCATGGCTGTATGTCCCAGTCGTATTTTGGACCCATCAGACGATTGGACCGAGGCATTCATCGAGCTGAGCGAGCGTGGCCGGTCGATGGGCAAGCAAGTTGCAATGCACACGCATATCAACCACCCGTCCGAGATCACATGGGTCACTGAAGAAGCCGCCAGGTACCTCTTCAAACGCGGCGTCACCGTCCGTAATCAGAGCGTGCTCCTCCGAGGCGTGAACGACGACCTGACGACCATGTCGACCCTCATCCGCAAGCTGGCCGACCTGAACATCCAACCGTACTACGTGTATCAGTCCGACATGGTGCGGGGAGTGGAAGACCTGCGTACACCGCTGTCGACGATTCTGGATCTGGAGAAATATATTCGTGGCACCATTGCTGGGTTCATGATGCCGCAGTTTGTGGTTGATTTGCCAGGTGGTGGCGGAAAGAGGTTGGCGAATAGCTTTGAGACCTATGATGTGGATAGTGGTGTCAGTACGTGGAGGGCTCCGGGGGTGTCGGAAGATCAGGTGTTTAGGTATCACGATCCACTGAGAACGACAGAGATGGGATCATGACTGCACCGCGCACAGGACCAGACAGCACATCAGGCGTATACACTATTCAGGAATTATGGTGCAGTCAGAGCAGACTGCTTGATCAGGAACAATCAGCTGATCCTAGCCAGAAATATCATCGCAACTCGCAATCAAGAAATCACCCTAGTCCTCCCTCCGCCACTCCTTCCTCACCACCCATACCCAGACCCGCCAAATGAAACCCCCCCNCCCCCATCACCACCCTCCCATGCCCCCTCCCCTCCCCACCAGGCCCACCCACCCCCTACGCACCCGCACCCCCAACCCTCTTACTCAACACCACCATCTCCCCCCACCACCCCGCCACCGCCCTCCCCAGCACAACCCTCACCGGCAACCGCACCGCCGCGACATTGGCCTCCAGGTTCGGCGCCCCCTTCGCCACCTGCGACGCGGCCAGGAGGTCGCGCGGGTGGATCTCGACGACCGTCGCGCCGCGCGGGATGGTCTTGGTCGTCTGTTGGAGGTCGGGATCTGGTGGCGAGATTGTTAGGGGGACTGGAGGAGGCGGGGGGAAGGGGGGGACTCACGGGCTGAGAGGAGGGATTCGAGTTCGGATTTGGTGATGATGGCGAGGCTGTTTTTGACGACTGGGTGGCCGGCCGCGAGGTGGTGGTAGACGAGGATTGGGGAGGTGGTGGACATTGTCGTGAACTGTCGTTATTGTCGGTGTGTGGTTTGGGTCGAGCAGATGTGTGGGGTTGGGGGGTTGGCGGGTCTCGAGGTTTTTTGGGGACACAGAGGTCGTTGGTGGTGGTTATACAGGATTTTTTGAGCGGAAGAGGGAGGAGGGGTTTGGACAAAGAGAGGAGAGGCTTTTGATCGAAGTGGTTGTGTCGAGTCACGTTTTTGTACGTCATGGCAGTTGTGAAGAGGTAAGTCTAAGGATTTGCATGTGAAAGTGATTCGCGCGTGCATCGCCTATTGCATTCGGGGCTCGAGATTTGTTTTTTCCTGAATGCTAACGTTACTCGAGCTATGCAATTTCGCTGCAGCAGGTGTTTGAAGACGCTGGACTGCGGTTTACGTCAAGCAATGCTGGTGTTTGCTAGGCCCTCGCAATGCAGAGATCGTGGACAAGTGTTTGAGCTGTAGGCATCGGTATCGGTCCATGACGATAGTCAGGTACCTGCAATAGAGGCGCAAACCACAATCCGCGTGAAGCGCATGCGTCGCTGACATTTGAGGACTCGGAGATCGATGGTAGCCGCCACAGTATCCGCAAAACATGATTGAAGCACCTCGGGGTCCAGGTTTTTCGTGGCACGCAAGCAAGATCTAATCTGAGATAGCAGGTGTGCCGTGGAGACTGATACTTGGGTAGGATTGCTTGCTTGTTCGAAGACAGTGCCAGGCGCATATCTGGCATCCCAGATCAAACTCATCGCTCGAACCAAACCCGCTGCACTACCTTCTTGAGCGGTGATCACGATCATCTCGATACCTATCCCGATCCCTACTGCCATACCTCCTGCCCTCATCACGATGTCTATTCCTTCCATACTCATCGCGATCAGGCCTACCATGACGTTTAGGACTCCGACTTCGTGATCGATACCTGCGCGAATCTGCGCCACGATTCCGCTCCCTGTCAACGCGGTGTCTGTCGTCCCGTCGCTCCTTCTTGTCGAACACGTAGCCATAGTCGTCTCCTCGCGCTCGCCCACCGTCCGCGTCACGATACTGCCGACGCTTCTCTAGACTCTCAATCCCACCGAATCCGCCTCGCGACCGCGCTGTCTTGGAGTTGGTGGTCGTCCGCCATTCGTTGGAAAGCTTGGAGACACTCTGGGAGAAGTCGACGTGGATGCGATGATCATCGATCAGCACTCCTTGCATCTTGAAGTACGCGCGCTCACAGTCCTCCTTGGTGGCAAACTCAATGAAGGCATATTGTAAGCTGTCGCCAGTCTTCTTGTCTCTGATGACCTCGCAAGACAGGATCTTGCCGAAGCGGGAGAATATGAGCTCCAGGTCCTCATCGCGGGTGACTGGATTGAGTTTGCACACGAAGAGGATCTGCTCAGGCGGCGTGACGTCGGCAGATGGTAGATCGCCAATCAGCTCGAGGGTGAGGGCCTGGGCACGCGCTTCACGTTCGCGCCGCACCTTCTCCAGCTGCTCCGGGTCATTCTGCTCGTCAAGGACCTCGTCGTATGCTATGCGGACTGTAGCGCGCTGCTCGGCTGAAGGGACTGGGCTGGACGGCGGCTCTTGCAGATCCGGCGGATCGTCGTAAGGATCATCCAGGACCACCATATGCAAAATTCGGATGTCTTGAAGTGGCCGGCCGCTCTGATCGACGAACGCCCCGTTGATCTTCTCGAGCGCATCGAATCCCTCCACGACTTCGCCAAAGATGGCCGCTTTGCCGTCCAATTGTTCAATGTTGTCTCCAAGCGTGATGATGAATTGGCTGCTGGCCAAGTGCTCGTCTGGATTGGTCTTGGAGGTGGTGGTCGCCATGCTCACGGTGCCCCGTTCCGAGTGTTTCCTCTTTTTGGAGAACTCCGGCTTGAATGCTCGCGCGTCTGGTCGCTTGGCGCGCTTGGTCGTGCCATCGGGCAGAGCCCATATCGAGGAGCCTCCATCGCTGTCTTTCGACTCTGGCCCTATGGGATCACCCGTCTGGAAGGAGAAGTTCGGCTGGACGTTGTATACGGGAGAGAAGTTGTAGTACTTGATCTTGCAGAGCTTGAGGAAGCTGTTGGCGCACGGCCGAGACTTAGCATATCACTTATTCCATACTGATCAGCCTTGGGAGTGGTTGGCAGGGCAGATTCCTAAGACTCACTTCTCGCAGCACTTGGGGGCATCGTTGACAAACAGATCGATAGTGATGTCCCCGGCAGAAGTCTCCAACAGGACCGACATGTTGATGTTGCTGTTGACGTGCCGTCGTGATAATAATGAGAGCTGAGCTGCCTTTTTGTCATGCTGCTGATGCCGAATGCGGAACTTCGAGGTGCAGACCTGCGGCCCGCACCGCGCGGAATTGTTTCCAGCTGCTGTAGTTCTAGCGAGCCGAGAATATAAGAATGAGGGGTTCTGTCGCACAACATCCACCCTTGGTCTCACCATCAAAAGCCACACTTGGATTCTAATAAGACGCTCATCATCAGCTGTCATGGTCAACGACTCAACAACGCACAACAACACGTGCTCACGCTGCAACATGCCCATTCCGTATATGCTGATGGCCCACCCACTGCAGAGTCCAACCTCTGCGGCTAAGCGAGGTGGAGGATGAGCATCAATATGGAGTAATGCCTGCTGGATCTGCAACTCATCACCCGGCTCTCGGTTCAAGCCAGGTCGCTCCGCTCAGCAATTCTGCATGAAACTGAAAGCAAGACATTACCCGGCGAGCCCGTCATGGTGAGGCCCGGGTTGTCTTGATCCGGCTACCAGGTGAACGTCGATCGGCCCTGGTCACATCACGCCATCGCTCTGAACAATGGCCGAACATGTCATCTGGAAACGATCTGTTGCCCGGGTGTATCTCGAGAAAGGCTCGGCTCGACTCAATGTGACGACCGAGCTCCGCTGCTGCACAATGCGATATCCCTCTACGCTTGGTGCCTGATGCAGCGCTTCATCAGCATTTGCTGCCATGGTTTGCAGGTCAAAAGCTGGTACGGGTGCTCGTCATGGTGACACCGCATGCATTGTGGCATGTGCTTGACAGCTGCCGGTTCTCGACCGGACAGAACGATGCAACTTGTTATCTGCGGTGCATTCGTTCGCCAGCATCTCGTGCTGGTTCGTGGCTGCATGCTACCCGTCAGCCTGATATCGACGCTCGATCCCCATAGCATCACTGGTCAGGCGCTTTTCGCCCATTGCTTCTACACGTCAGTTCTCTTCGTGAGATGGCAACATCAACAGCGCAAATTTTCCTGAGGACATGCATATTCGCGTACAACAACCAGCGGTGGCTTGCCGCTCCGATGGCAACGCACATGAGCGGTACTGCTCGAGCCGCGGTCCGGATAGCTGCTTTGTTGCACCGCTCTCCTGCGTCACGGACTCTGTTACGCCATCTTCCGGGATCTTACCGGACATGCCAGGAGCGAACCGAGCAGATTCGCACCAGCTGACATGAGAGTAGCAAGACCCTCAGCGACATGGTAGCGACACGTAAGCGGCTACTTTCATCGGCTACTTTCATGCGAGCAGAAACTTATTGGCGATCGGGCCAGCGATTGAATGCACGGACTCCCCGTCAACTTCAGGTAATAGTGATTCTCCCTTCATGCGGATCTGCGTCTTGCCAGCATTGCTCGAGAGATACCAATGAGCTGGTAGCCCAGCGCTTCAGCAGCTGACTTGAGACCTGCTTGGCGATTGAGTGGATTTCCCGGGTCAATAATGCTAGGGCATAAAACAGATCTCTCATTCCTTGGCGTCGTTTGCGAAGGAATTGCGCAAGAATGGTTCACCCAGTCCAAACCCTGCGTGAGGTTTCCCAGGATCAGCCTCGATAGGAGTCAAATACGCTTGGAGATAGCGTGGGCTGTGAGCATCATGACCTTCTCTAAATGCAGTACTTCATCTCAGCTTGCAGCTCATATAGATGCCTTTGCTCATCGTTTCACGTAGCTTTTGACAGTGCGTGCATCCGTCTCGAATCAACGTTTTGCTCGGCAGCAAATCACACAGCTTAGCGACAGCCCTCAAGTGCGACCACATCAGCAGAGACACCGGCGATTACACTACACGAAATGCGAATGATGACTTGTGTCGTGTCTGACGGAGCCTGGTTTTGATAACCATTGTGCGCGTCTAGGCACACGCCGCCGGATAGGCGCAGCATCGCGGACACAACACTAATGTGAAGGGGCCTGGTCACGCTCAATGTTTGACGGTGGCCAACCATTCTGAGTCCTGGTCGCGCCGCTTGATTGGCAAGAGGACAAATACCGTCTGGCTCGATCGATTGCTTCACCTTCTGCTCCTTGAGGCCAAGCAAGCTGTGTCACACAGGCAAACAATCCCCCTGATCTCTCCTGAGTGAGATGTTTGCTGGTGACGACGATCTCAAAGTTGAACATCCAGACCGCCCGTGCCCTGCCTCCTCCCGTTTGACCGCTCAGCTTGAAACCTTTGCTCATCTCACTCGTTCTGCTTCTTGTCGTCACCAGCTCGAGCACTTCGCCACCTCGCGGGCGATCTGGCTGACTATCCCACCACCCTTGCTTACTACATCTCCAACTGGGCTCCGCTCGTGGACCTTTGACTTCGACTATCCGGTGGTTCCTTGCTTCATATGCACCTGCAGCATTTCGATCCCGTCTGACTCGCAGCATGACGATGACGCAGTCATACTACGGAGGCGACCTCGAGGCGTTCCACCGTGGCTCGACACACCGGACATTTTCCAACGTGGCCTACTATGAGCGACCGGCGCCATATGCATACTACGATCAGCCACGCCAGGACTTGCGTTCAGAATACGTAGGACGCCCTCTCACGCGACAGGCGCTCATTCATGAGCCCGAGCTCGAGGGACCGAATGGGAGTGCGAGGCGTCGCATTGCAGTGGCAGTGAGTATATTTATGAACTTCACACGAAGCCTCCTGACGATGGTATAGTGCTCGCGATGCCGTAGACGCAAGATCAAATGCTCCGGCGACCCAGGCGATGGCACTGGCTGTCAGGCCTGCAGAGCATCTGGCACGAATGTCGAACAATGTGCTTTCAACAGAGTAATGATGCCGCCAAATTGCTTACAGACGATCAAGCTGACATGGACATCAGGTCGGCAGCACAGTATTGCCCATGACATCTGGAGTTGAGGCCTATCCACCCGCGAGCACTACGGGGAGTGCTTCTTCTCACACTGGCTTGTATAGCAGTACAGCGGCAGCAGATGAATGGCCCCACTCGAACCAGTCCCATCAGCCGCATCATCGACCATCGCTCCCTCTCCTCCACACCCGCTCCTCATTTGCGGATGGGTACGACCAGTACCAAGAATCACCACTGGATTACACCTACGCCTCTTCTGCAATCCCGCGCAACGACTCCCTTGCCAGCTCATACGGGTCACTTGAGAACTACAGGTCGTGGAGCACCAGCGGTGGTCCCCTATCTGCTCCTGTCTCGTCGACCTTCTACGACCAGCCGTCGGCTGCATACAGTTTCGGTAACCTCCAAGCCCCACAGGCTCCGACATATCAGCACACTCCAAGCTCGCGGTTGCCAAGCGTCACGGCGGACAACTTCTCTCCCCTCAACATGGCATCGATGCACTCGTCTCTACCGAGCCACACGGAACGGCGCCTGCCTGTACCATATACAGTGCACTACGGTTCCCAATCCGACTCGAGCGGTCCACAACTCCCTCGGATCACTCCTGGTACCCTCAGCGACGCTAAAGCACACATCACAGGCGTCCACAGCAGCAGTGCCATGCCGTGGTCTCGCGACACTGGCTCCAGCACTCTGCGTGCGTCTTCAACCAGCACACTCCCAACACCTCAACACATGGGCCTGCCCCTGCCCACTCCACAACACCACACCTCCACACCAGTCTCCGAGCCGGCCTTCGGCTACCAATTCCCCGGCATGTCGACCTCAGGCTCTCCAGAGCCCTCTCCGGCCCTCGCCTCCCACCTCGAACCCTACCCCAGCACAGCCAGACCCATCTCCTCGACCACCACTATGCCACCACCCTCCGCCAACAATCTCCGCTACAACAACACCACAAACCCAAGCGGCCTCCCAAGCGGCCTCCCGTCCGTCAACAACCTCGACGACACCTACACCCGCCCCGCCACAGCCATCTCTCGCACGAACGAAGCCCCACAAGCGAGTCTCTACAGCTTCAGCACCGACGACGGAGCCATCGAGCGTCCGCCTACGGCCGATAGCGACCGCAACAGTAGCAGCAGCAGCCCCTCGCACAGCACCAGCTCGACGGCCAGTACCGGCACTTACCACGCGCCGCAGCCGCACCAGCAAGCCAGTATCGAGGCGTTGAGGAGGCAAGCGAGCTTCGACCAGCAGCAGCAGCAGCAACAACAACAACAGCACAGGGCCTCAACAGCGCAGAGAATGAGCGTGCAGAACCTAAATGGGCGGTATTAACATCCCTGACTCTCGCGAGAACCTTTTTTATGCCGGCGATCTGTAGCGTTCTGCAAGCGTTCTTGTCCATTATACACTCATGCTTTATCGGATCGACTCATCACAGCACGGCGCAACTATACTTCTGGGTCTTTTTTCTTTCCTTTCCGGTATATGTAATGCACAGACAGCACCGAGCACGACGGCACGTTTCGGAAATGCTGTGAAATTCTAAGGCGGGCGGCGAAATTGTTGAAGTAGGTACCCAGCTAGCCTTTAAACGGTCGGTGGAGTATAGGGTAGAAGGAATAGGATTGGCGCACAGAGACAGGTCAAGGCGGTGTGTGGACACGCGCGATATTAAGGGCCCGGCGCTCGCGAGGGCATACGACCGGCGTCCGGAGGTGGGGAAATGGGGAATGGACGATCGGAAAATAGGTACGGATGGTGACGAGACGCAAGTTCTTGGGAATCCCTGTGAGCGGGATTGGTGTATATGAACTGTAACATTAGAAGCCAAGTCGTCATTGATACGATTGCCTCTTTTCGAGCCTGATCGCACGCAAGCCCTGTAGCTTCCAGTGGGATTTCTTTGGGGGTGAACGAGTCGAGGCTGGGGACTTCGGTGAGCGCGCGTGCACGAGCATGTGCTTCTTTGCAAGCGAGTCTGATATGCTGTCGCGGGGAATGCGGCATTGCTCTGGCCAAGAGATTTTCTATGATTGTGGTAGGTCTCTGGTGGATGTCTATGCAGCATACATAGCTCTGCCACGCTTCATTGCTAGCAGGCACAGTGTCTCCCGCCACAGTTTCCCTCAGTCAACGGCTGCGATAGTAGCAGCACCTTCAGCTTTGTCCGGACTTCCCTCCTCGCGTGAAAGCAACCGCACCTCCCCCAAGGCTCCCCACGCCACAATCTTCTCCCTCTCTTCCCCCTCCTCCTCCCCATCCGACAGCCCCTCCATCTCAAACTTCTCATACACCCTATTCCCCTCCGCATCAAACCTCCTGGGCCTCAAATCCCTCATCGCCATGACCACATGCCATTCCCCTTCATCTCCCCTTGCCTTCAGCCGCACCGTGCGAGTGAGAGATGTAGGCTGCCAGTTTGTGGCGGCGGAGCAGACGAGTTCTTGGTAGATGACGACGTCGCTGGGTTTTGCGTCAGGTTCGGGGAGGGTAGGGAGGGCGGAGATATCTGTCGGGAGGGGAGGGAAGTCGTCGGACTCATGAGGAGGAGTTTGGTGATTGGAGGCTTCGGTCTGGACGTGGGAATTTGGATCGTCGTAGTCGTCGTAGTCGTCGTCGAGCAAAGCCCCTTCCTCCCAATATTCGTCGTCGTCGTCCTCGACATCGTCGTAGTCAAGCGCGTCACCAGTGCCATCGGTGTTGTACTTGTCGTAGGTCTCAACATATTCTCCCTTAGCCACTTCGCTGTGTGCGCCTCTCTTCCGCTTCTTGCTGAATGATAAGTAAGCGCTGCTGACACGACCTCTGGCTTTCTTCCCCCTCTGCTGCGGATCCCAGCGCTGATGAAACGGGAATGGTGGTGTGCTGAGCACGACACCCTCCTCGCAGCACTCCACGGCTGAGAGCTCAATCTTGTCTCGCCAAGATTCGTCATTCGGGTCTTCAGGCGCTGAGTTGGCAGGCGCTGGAGTCTCCTTCCCCTCAAGAGGTACTCTGCTTGCGCCTGCCTCTGTCGGCCGCGCCACACGTTTATTGCGATCTGCAAGCCGCTTCTGGAGGGCAGCTTCCTCTTGCTGCGTCTTGGGGACTCGGACGCCGAGTGACCCGAAGAGCAAACGCCGCGAGCTGTCCAAATTGAGGCGGGATCGATTGGCGACCGAAGATGGCACCATATCTGTAGGTTTAATCGCCTTCCCCGGAGCGGCTACTTTTGCCTTGTCGGCCGCCTGATCAGTCGGCTCAAGTGCGGGCGCTGCTGCAGGTGCAGGTGCAGGTGCTTTTGTGCTCATTTCTTCTGGCGCATCGTCTTCGTCGCTGCCGTCAACTTGCGGGAGCTCGCGCTTCTTCGGCCTCGATATGGGAGCATCGATTTCTACACCACCAGAGTGGATGGCCTGTAGGAGCTTCTTGCGTTGCGCCTCGAAGTCGTCTCGCGGTGCTGTGTCTGTGACTGCTGCATCTGGCGTGCTGGCCTCGTCAATCATGGTCTCATCCTCCGGCGGCGAACGACCAAATGTCTCAGTGGAAGTGTCTTTCTCAGTATCTCCGTTTACGTCATCCTGTAGCTCGGCAGTGTGACTCCCTTTTGGCGCAGGAGATGCCTTTGCCTTCGTAGAGCGGCTGCCATTGCGCGCCTTCCAATCTCGCAAGTCAGCAAGTGACGCACCAGAGGGTAAGACGCCCACTCCCTTAAGATGCCTGAGCTCCTTCTGATCGCGTCTCCTCGCATTGCGGCTCTTCGTGTGCTCGGACCCTGTATTTGGTATTCCTACAAACTGCGTCGCTGTTGGCACCTTTGCTCCCAGCGTTTTGGAAGTAGTTGAATCAGCCAATGTTGGTTTTAGAGTATTCTGGTCGTTTTGAGATGCAGTTTTGGCGCGTATCATGCGCGATCCAAGTTCTGTCTTGTGTGCAGCAGCTTCGCTAGGTGCTGTTTCAGAAGCCTCCTCGATGCCATGCCAGGATTCTGGCTCGATTTGCTCTTCCGGCGTGCTGTCAGAACCGCTGCTTGCGCCACTACTTGTGTCACTAGTATCTTCCTCATCCTCGTCCTCGCTATCATTAGCCTCACTGTCACTCGAGGAGTCCTCAGACGAGTCACTAGCGAATGAGACATCTTCATCCTCGTCTTCGTCGTCCTCGTCCTCATTCTCGTTTCCGTTGTCCTCGTCCTCGTCTTCGTTGTCCTCGTCCTCGTCTTCGTCATCCTCGTCCTCACTTGGCAGCTCAGCATCGAGAAGCCGGGGCAGTCCAATCTTGCCGTATTGACCATCGACAGCACCATTGACCTGTAGCTCATCATCCTCATCATCATCGTCTTCCTCCACCACGGCCGCAGAACCGTGATCATCTATCCTCCTCCTCTTCCTCGGGGGTATCCTAACTTTCGGCGTGTAGATGCCCTTGACCTTAGCCCGACCCCACGGCAACCCATCCAACATGTGCCTTCCATCTCCAGCAATCTGGTCTCTCCCCAACACCTTCCTCGCCCGCACTTCACTCGTCAACAGCGGCCGGACAACCACTTCGTCTTCGTCCTTCAACACATCGCCAAGCGGGTGGTAGTGAAGACACTCGTATCCGCCAATTGTGATGGTGTAATGCTCTAGACCCCATGTATCTGACTCGAGTGGGAATGTCGCATTGATCTCTTCCAGCAGCTGGGCTATCGTACGTTTAACGGAAGTGGCAGGTATGGGCCAGAGAGTCTGCACAGTCGGGAGGTCATTACGTTGGATTTGGAGGCGTATGCGGATTGGTCTCGCGGTGGCCGCCGAGTTGAGCGCCATACTGCCAGACAAAACGTCATCTCATGCTTGTTGCCAGGGAAGGATTGTTAAACAATGTCCAAAGAATAATCTCTTGGAGATGTGCCGATCTTCACGTTCACGCTAACGAGTCATGCGCCACGATGGCATTGAAAACATTATCAGAGAAAGTTCAGTATTCACCAGTGGGCCTTTTCGAAATGACCGTCTTCAAGGCAAATCACAGGAGAGACGCGAATTGCAGGTGATACAGAATCCGTCGTCAGCCCAATAGTGGAAGCAATATTCCAGAGCACGGCAAGTACACCTCCACAAGAGCATAGTCTATCCCCGATCATCTCAATCATAGTAAAAAGTAAGACATGGTGAAAGCAGTAGTCGCCTCCTCCCTGGGAGCACCTGCAGATACGTACTTCTACTCGCTGGCCCAGATGGGAGACATTCTTGCAACTATCGGCTCGGACGATTCTCTGAGGCTCTTCGACCCATCACTCACACCCATCGCCACCGCACGACCAAATGGCTCTGGACTCTCGTGCCTGCAATCCTTCTCAAACACAGCCATCGCAACAGCCGGTCGGGATGGCATAGCCCGGATCTTCGACAATCGTGCGAAACAAGTCTCCCAGATCCAAGAACCTCAAGGCCGACCGATCTCAGCCATCGCTTCGCACCAACATATTCTAGCCATTGGCACAGAAAGCACCAAAGAAGGCCTCGGCGACGTAAGCGTTCTCCTTTATGACACAAGGAAGCCGAGTGTCCCCCTCAGACACTACGCGGAGTCACACACCGACTCCATCACCCAGCTAGCGTTCCACCCACAACAACCCAACGTCCTACTCTCTGGAAGCACAGACGGCCTCGTCTCCCTCTTCGACGTCGATCAGGCCGAGGAAGAAGACGCTCTCCAACAAGTGCTCAACCCGCGCTCCGCAGTGCACTGCGCAGGTTTCCTAACACAAGATCAAGCCTACGTCCTGACAACCGACGAGCATTTCCTCGTCTACCCCCTCACCGAGCCGATTGAGGGCGTAGAGCCGCAGCCTGCGACGGATTTTGGAGATGTGAGGCAGAAGCTGAATTGCATGTATGTGATCGATTTGGTGAGGCAGCCGGACGGCACGCCGGTGATTGCGTATGGGCATAACAATGATCGGAAGTTGGCGCTGGCGCTGCTGAAGGGGCCGGAGCCGTGGGCGTTTGGGGACAGGGTGGATTTGGAGGGGGCGCATGGGGAGGAGGTCGTGAGGGATGTGTTGGTTGTGGAGGGGAGAGCGTATAGTTGTGGCGAGGATGGGGAGGTGAGGGTCTGGCGGTGGTAAGACGTGATATGAAACCACTAATTGAGCAATAAGCGCTACTTCACGAGCGTTGAGAAATGGCCATTTCGCATCAACTAGCACGTGACGTGGCGCTCCTTCCTGTTTGAGTCCGGCGATCACCGCCCGAGCGTTCGCCGGCAATTGCGATCCGTTCCGATATGAGCAGCAAGGAAAATTGCACACAATCTGAAGTGCACTTTACTCAACATCAACTTCTACAACATAAGGAAAGTCTCCACCTCAACAATCATGTCAAACCAACCCGTCAACGCGGCAAGCGTCAAGCTCATTCCACAGCCAAAGTGCTACTTCCTTCAGATTCCGCCGGAGGTGAGTCAAGACGCATGAACGACTTCTGCTTTGGAAATATCACTGACTATCACTTCGCTCAGCTCCGTAATGAGATATACGAGCTCGCCTTCACCAGCGACGACGACGACCCAGAAGGCACAGATCTGTACAAGAAGGTACCGCCATCTCCATCTCTTGCTCTTGCGTGTCGTCAAATCTGGCAAGAGGCTTCGGCGGTCTTCCCACACAGCTGGAAGCGGTACTGGTCCGAGAGAAGGTTCGTGATTCCTGATGTTCAGGTTGGCGGATCTGATCAGGCGAGCCAGTTGTGGGCCAAGGTCAGCGCTGCTTTACCTCGCGACAGCGCCCTCGCTTCGATCACGAAATTGAGACTGACAAACATTGGCGTCTCGACAAACTCGACAAACATTGGCGCCTCGAAAGGTTCGTCAATCATTTTTGATCAAGGTAAGTGGACAGTGTCGCGGAAACCCCCACAGGGCCTTCGTGTCGTGCGCTCCGAGTTCGTCTTTGCCGCGAAAGATTTGCGGTTGTGGGCAGCAGACATGCCCCAGGAAATTCGGGATCTCACATGGTATCTTCGGAGAGACATGAATGAGACTGTATGGAGGCTTTTGGACACAGGGCACTTGGACGAGGAGACTCTGGGTCTTGTGCAACGCCATGCGCTTGCTGGATACTTGACCAGGCATGAACTCCTGGGAGCGTCGAGGTATCTCGGACCTGCTCTTACCAGGCAAACAAGTCAATATCGGGATGCTTGGGTCGCTTGCTGATCTGATTGATCGCTGACGGTGCGGCGGAAAACTGTGGGCGGTATGAAAGGGCAGGAGGCGCGGTCCGTGTACCTGAGAAAGATTGATCTGTACACTAGCTACGCTACGAAGACTGGCTGTCTCACAGATCAAAATGATTTGTAAAGCAACATGGCATGTATTATCTGTATTTGGCATTGTTGCGCAAGGAAGATGTGTTGTTCGACTTGCGTACGCTTTGCAGACAGACTCGTACGGAATGCGGCAGTAGCTCCTTCCTTTTCTGGTTCAGCCTGGGCGAGGTTCGGGAAGTCCCGACATCTCGAATAGAGTACAGAATTACCATCCAGGACCGCACGTCTTCGCATGCTTCCACATCCATCCCCTACAATGTGGACGTCGTACAAAATATCTTACATTGGTCACATGTCTATGGTTTCGAATGAGAGATGCTACCTCCTCGAAGTACCAAACAGACCTGCTCGCTATGAACCCGCTAACACTGCCGTGCTGGTCAAGGCTGACAAGTCTTACAGACTTCTAGTTTGTTATGCATGATGCAAGTCAATACATGCTCGACTGTCAATATTAATTGAAGCACTCGCTCCAGAGCCCACCGGTAGTAACAAAAGCCTGACTGGCGACAAATTTGCTCAGCGTGCAACGTCCCAAACTGTCCGCGTCACAATTCTGTAGTGGCACCACCCTGTCGTTGACTATAGCTCGCACCAGCTCTTCATCCTCACCCGAACAAACCATTTTCTCGAAATACGCCCGAGCACCAAATGGCACTGTCCACGCCGCCGAATACCCACGTGTCTGCGAAGTCGTCTCCAGCGTCGCGTTCGACAGATCCGCAGTAGCATTGTACAAGCCTAGCGCAGCGAAGATGGAGCTGATGTCATCGTCGTGGGTGAAGTCGGCGTACAGAGGATGTCTGCTGCCTAGCGGGAACGTGGCCTGCGAATCATCGAGCTTGCGATTGATCGAGGTGTACGATGCAGCATCCGTCACGTACGTACGGTTGGCAGTCATACGCGCGAGCAATTCGTTGCCGTACCGCACGCCTTGGGTTGGACCCAGAGGATTGCCTTGTAGGTCCTCGTACCATTTATCTAGCGAATAATAGTAATCGTAGTATATCCACTCCGTCTCGTTGAATAAGTCGCAGAACTCTGAGATCGTGCCGTTTGCTGTGGCAATAGCCTCAAAGGGACAGAGATCCATCAAATAGATGATTTGGTCTTTGCTGAGGTCCGCTCCGACTAGATTGTCGTTGACTCGAGTCCTCACAGGCTTGATCCATTCATTACGCCATGTATTCCTGGCGTCGTTGTTTGTGTCCGAGTCAGCATCATCCTCATAGTTAGTGCACAGCTGCGCGTAGAGAGTGCTATTCGATCCCGCGCTTTCCGAGATGATCTCAATCGGGTATGAATAAGTTTCCTCGGAACCGCCACGAGCGCCATGGAAGCCCTGACTGAAATTTCGCGCCGACTGAACTACGCGACTGTCGCCTAATGCGCGAAAGAAGGGTGTGTACTTCTTTGCTAAAGCACTGTAACGGTTGTAGAATTTGATGCCCGAATTGATCATTTCCTGCTGGCCGAAGCTTGTCAATTGATTGGCACCAAGGTCATAGGTGTAGTTCTGAATAAAGGCATACTCCGACGAGTAGGATGTCGTCTGGTTCTGGATCTGCTCGATCAGGTCTTGGCAGTCTTCAGTTTTCGAAGTCGTGGGGAATCGAGCACCATGGCGGGAGAGCAAATTTGCGAAGGTGATCGTGCATCCAGAGGGTATGTCAGCAGATATGTTACTTGGGACACTGAAGTATGGGCTCTGTGGTCCCCAATGATGGCTGATGTTTGTGTCGCATTGGTACCCAGTCTGGAGATTGTCACAGGAGCTCGAGCTGGGAAGTTGTTAGCAGACTCGCATATGTCTACATTGTCCAGATGGTGGAGGCGACTGCTTACGCAAGTTCTGCGAGGATACCAGCTGCTAGTACGGATTGCATCGTCGAGGTAGTTGAGGAGACTATCGCGTCCATCTCATCTACTTACGATGATATGATATATGGCTATATCACGCCAACTCTGGCCGCGCAACGCGACCGTTACTATGAGCTGCTGTGAAAAGCAAGGCGAGTGCTTCATTAGCCGCCGCCGTCGCTGCGGCATCATCGAGCGCGGCAGTCATCGCACGAGGTGCATGTGTTTGCCAATGCGTATACTGGTCTAAGTCAGTGACCCTTTCAGTCCTTCAGTCTACTATTGTGCTACTAGTCCAATGTTTACCAGGATGAGCAGTCATCCCGCGTCATTGAGCGATGACCGGGTGATCAGGCACTTGATCGCATTGTCACGAAATCATTCGTTACCTACATAATACTGCCTACCGATGTCAGTCATTCGATTGACTGATGCGATAACTAGACTCTACCTTAGGATACGTGTAACTACCTACGTAACGCTCGTTGCCGCAATCGGTTGTAGGATGCATCAGATGCTCGGATCTCCAGACATACCTGGGTACATGTCAGGTATCTTGTCAGGCGAGGCGGCTTCTACAGTATTCCATAGTCTCAGCAGCATGGTCTAGCATCTATAGCTTTGACGAAGCAATTTCGAATGGTCAAGTAGTTGCCCGCCATCGGCGCTCGGCCAACACGCTGGATCCTCCTATCTCGACCAGTAATCTGAAATCTTTTAATTACATCCCATCATCAAGAACTCCTATTGACTACAGACGGATCCGACATGTCCACCATGGCACCAGCACTTGACGTCCAAGCCATCCGCCAACAGTTTCCCGCCCTCGGCCACAAACAGATCTACTTTGACAATGCCGGCGGATCACAGGTCTTGAAGTCAGTGGTTGACTCAATCTCGGACTATCTGCTATCGAATAACGTCCAGCTCGGAGCTTCCTACCCAATATCTCAGGCCAGCACCAAATTGTTTGATGATGGCTGCAAAGCCGTGGCGACCTATGTGAATGCCGCGCCTGAAGAGGTTGTGCTAGGTCCCTCCACCACACAGCTTTTCCGCAATCTCTCCTTATCTCTATACGACTACATACAGCCCGGCGACGAGATAGTTGTCAGCAAACTCGATCACGAAGCCAACATCGCATCCTGGGTCACTCTCGCAAAATGGAAAGGAGCCAAACTCATCTGGTGGGATTCTCCTCACAGCCAGACGAACCCAACTCTTGAGCCGTCGCACCTTAGGACTCTGATGAGCGAAAAGACGAGATTAGTGACGTGCACGCACACCTCCAATATTCTAGGCACCATTAGCCCGATTCGAGACATTGCGGAGGTTGTCCACAGTTTTCCTGGCGCTTTGCTCTGTGTAGACGCCGTAGCGTACGCACCGCACGCACCGGTTGACGTGAAAGCGTTAGGTGTCGACTTCTATTGTTTCTCATGGTATAAAGTGTTTGGACCGCATATCGCCTCGATGTATGCTTCATCAGCCGCGCAGAAGCATCTCACGACTCTTGGACATTTCTTCAAGCCCACGCATACACTCGAAAACCTGCTTGGTCTCGCGGCAGCCAATTACGAGCTCGTAGCGAGCATACCCAAAGTCTGTGCGTACATTGAGCGTGTATCTTGGAGACAAATTGAGGCGCAGGAGGAAAAGCTGCAGGCCATCCTAATCGAATACTTGCTGTCGAAGACCGAAACATACCAAATCTATGGTGTGCCTGTCTCTGATCGAAGACTTCGACATCCGACTATCTCTTTCACGGTCAAGGGGAAAAAGAGTCGGGAGGTGGTGGAGACGATCGAGGAGAGGAGTGCGTATGGGTGCCGTTGGGGGAGCTTCTATAGTAATCGTCTGGCTAAGGAGGTCATGGGAATCGACGATGTAGATGGCGTGGTGAGGGTGAGTTTGTTGCATTACAATACTGGTGAGTATTACGTGTTCAGTCCTGACAATCCTTTGCGAGCTGTGGATCACGTGCTGATATCTATGTTCAGAGGAGGAGGTGAGGGGTTTTGTCGAGGTGCTTGATGGCGTCGTATTTGGAGGGCGGTAGAGGGGGGAAGTGGTTGCGTGAGGAGATCGAAGCTCAATTAGACGAAGGGCTGACAAGGCTATCAACGCAGTTCAGATTCGAGATTCGAAGGCATGGTGGACCTTTCGAACTTTGCTCGAGCTGTGATCGAGCGTAGATGGAATGGGACCTCGCGCGTCCTGGTAAGATATCTCATAACATGGGTCGTGTGTCCACGTTTGAGGCAATACACTACGTGCTCGAGCCTTTATTTCATTGTTTGTAAAGGAGGAGTCAGGACTGTTTCAGTTTAAGTGTCACTTAATAGTAGTTGGCAATTGATTGTAGTTGGCAGTCCGCCGGCGCCTGACGGGGTGATATAGCTCACCGCCTGGCAGAACGTAGGCCGCGACGTGAAGGTCAGCACCATCTTCTCAAGATTCAGTCAACCTTCGTCTCGACGGCCTCTCACCAGCATAGGCAACCTTCCATCAAACTTGAAGCGCTGTGCTGTGAGTGTGGCAGCCGGCTGAATCGCGGCTGGGCAATCACGTGCAAAATTCAAGCGGAGGCTCACTAATGACAATCTCAAAATACTTTCCACCTGTAGAACCTATTCTTCCGGTCCTCCACCGCACACATGCATCTCCTTGCTCCGCACGCTTACCATGCAGGTACGCCTCGCAATCTACCACATTTGGTGGTGGGCTGGTGGCATACTGCTTGGCCTGCCAGGATCTGGAAATGCCATGCGTCAACAGAGAAATACGGTCTCGCTAGGAGGTATGCCGGTGCAAGATTATGCGAAGTAATTATTACCATGAATCTCCTCTACAGACTTTTATGCTCGAGATTTTGGCCCTACGAGCCATCATGTATTTTCCTCGCGTCCTTGCGTTCCTACTCTTCGTGGCCTTTGCTGCCAATGCCACCAACGACGACCTCACCACCGCCGTGGAGTGGGACAAGTACAGCTTGCTTGTGAACGGCAAACGCGTCTACGTCTTTGCCGGAGAGTTCCACTACGCACGACTTCCGGTCCCCGAGCTCTGGCGTGACGTCCTGCAAAAATACAAGTCGAACGGCTTGAACGCAGTCTCCGTTTATTTCTTCTGGTCTTTCCATTCCCCAAGCAAGGACGTATTCGACTTCTCAACGCCAGCGCGAGACGTCCAATATTTTCTCGATCTCGCGAAGGAAGTGGGACTATATGTCATTGCTCGACCCGGCCCCTATTGCAATGCTGAGACCAACGGAGGCGGACTTGCTCTGTGGGGATCAGATGGCAGCTTGGGAAAGCTGAGAACTTCCGACGAGACATATCATCAAGCATGGCTGCCCTGGATCACTGCTATCGGCGAGCTGTTAGCCAAGAATCAGGTCACGCAAGGTGGCAATGTCATCCTGCACCAGATTGAGAATGAACTTCGGGAAACAAGACACTCAGCCACCGATACACTAGTCCTGTACATGGTGCAGATCGAGACTGCTACTAGAAATGCTGGCATTGTTGTGCCCTTCACGCACAATGAGAAAGGAGAGCGCAGCATGAGCTGGTCTACTGACTATGAGAACGTAGGGGGGGCCGTAAATGTCTATGGTCTGGACTCATACCCAGGCGGCTTATCCTGCACGAATATCAATACCGGCTTTAATGTGGTCCGCAATTGTGAGCAAGTCTATCCGCTCTGGCCGTATATCTCTGACATTCCTTTAGACTATCAATGGTTCCAGAATTATTCGTACACTCAGTGGGTTTGCTATCTAACGATACTACCAAGCTACTACTGAACACGTTATAGACCACAATATCTCGCTGAATTTGAGGCTGGTTATTTGCAACGTTGGGGCACCAATTTCTATGACCGATGTCTGACAGAACATGATCCGGCATTCGCAGACGTATTCTACAAGAACAACATTGGCCAACGGGTCACACTGCAGAACCTATACATAGCCTTTGGCGGGACGAACTGGGGCAATCTTGGCGCGCCAGTGGTCTATACCTCTTACGGCATGTGTTCTAGTGATACTCGTCTGAGTCCACAAATTACTAATGATTCATAGACTACTCGGCGCCGCTGCGCGAGACAAGAGGTGAGAGACCTATGTCGATTGTCTATGGGTAACACTAAAGTATCTTCCGCAGAGGTCGAGGCCAAATTCAAGCAGACCAAACTGATAAGCCTTTTCACACGAGTCTCGCAGGACCTGCTAAAGACTGCAATGGAGAGCAATGGCACTGGCAATGCTGTGAGCTCTGAAAGTGTATACTCCTGGGTTGGTTATTCTTACGGTACTCGGTGTCGTCTACTTATCCTTTGTCAGGTCATACGGAATGTCGATAACCGGGCCGGCTTTTATACACTACAGCAGTCTACCACGAGTTCACGAAACGCTGTTACTTTCGACGTCTACTTGGATACGAGTATCGGTCCTGTACGCAAAGATCTGATGCCGAATGATGTGCAGGCATGCTGACTTGGATTTAGGTCACGGTCCCTAACGTACAACTCAACGGTCGACAGAGCAAGATTGTGACCACTGACTACCACTTCGGCGACGACACGCTGCTGTACTGTTCCGCTGACATACTGACGTACGCCTTGCTCGACGTGAGGATTCTTGTCCTTTACCTTGAAGTCGGTCAGGTGGGAGAGTTTGCTTTCAAGGATGAATCTACCAACCGCACCTACACCACCTATGGATTGACAAAGGTCTCCTCGTCGAGTAGCGTCATCAAGGGAAGCTCGGAAAATGGCGCCGCCACGTTCAATAGGTACACGTACACGCAGGCCGCAGGATCCACTATGCTTCAATTCTCGGATGGTCTGCTGATCTATCTCCTCGACCTGGAATCGGCCTGGAACTTCTACGCCCTGCCTACGACAAGCGACCCGAATGTCTCTCCAAGCGAACATATAGTTGCATTAGGTCCTTATAACATCCGTAATGCCTCACTGAGCGGCGACACTGTCACGCTAATCGGTGACAATGCCAACCTTACCAGTCTGGAAGTCTATGCGGGAGCACAATACTCCTCAATCACCTGGAATGGCCAAGCGCTTTCTGTTCACCGAACACGATATGGGTCACTCTTTGCTATAGCAGATGGAGCAGCTGACAGGACAGTCGGGCTTCCTGAGCTGACCTGGGTCGTTGCAGACTCTCTGCCGGAAGCGAATAGAGACTATGACGATTCTCGATGGGTAGTAGCTAATAAGGCAAGCACGCTCGCACCTACGGCTCCACTATCATATCCGGTGTTGTTCAGCTCGGACTACGGCTTTTACCCTGGAATCAAGCTATATCGTGGCTACTTCGACGGTACTGCGGTTACTGCGGCGAAAATTACGGTTCAGGGGGGAGCTGCCGCTGGTTGGAGTGCATACTTGAATGGCCAGTACGTTGGCGGTCATACCGGCAATGCATCTCTCTGGACAACCTCGGCTCTACTGGACTTGAGCAGTGCTACAAAGCACAAAAAGTCCAATGTCTTAACTGTGGTCACGGACTATACTGGTCACGATCAGACGTCAACCTCCGATGGCGTTGAAAGTCCTCGCGGCATTCTGGGCGCATTCCTCTATGCGGGCAAAGAGGCCGCCAACTTCACCGAATGGAAGATTCAAGGCAATGCAGGTGGTTCTTCAAACATAGATCCGGTCCGTGGCTCTCTAAACGAAGACGGCTTATATGGTACCAGACTTGGCTGGCATTTGCCTGGCTTCAAGCCTGATGGGGCAGACTGGTCGGCTGGCTCTCCATTGCAAGGTTTGAACCGAAGCGGTGTTGCCTGGTATATTTCGAGATTCAGCCTGTCGATTGATGCTGACCTTGACGTGCCGCTTGGTATTGAACTTGATGCGGCTGCTGGCACTGAAGCTAGCGTACAGCTTTATGTCAACGGTTACCAATGTGAGTCCGGCAGCGCGATGCAGCTTGCCCACTTGTCGTGCGTGATAGCTGACAACTGTAGATGGCAAATACATCCCTCAGATCGGGCCACAGACCAGATTTCCTTTCCCGCCAGGCATTATCAATAATCGAGGGGAGAACACCATCGCCTTGAGTCTCTGGGCGCAGACAGATGCAGGCGCGAAGTTGACGAAGGCCACCTTGTTCGCGTACAATAAGTATCAGACTGGGGTCGACTTTGCAAATATCGGCGTTGGGTTGCAGCCAGGCTGGACTAAAGATCGACTGCAGTACATATGAGGTTCTGATCATCACAATAGATCAGAGCAGCTCATAGATGACGAAATCCAGAACATTGTGCTGATGAGCAATTGACTCCATCGCAGCATATCAATGCAAAGCACTAACATCTTTCCCCGCGGAAGCGTTGATGAGCTGTCTGACATCTTCCACATGGAACGGCATTCTCAAGATGGCACATTCTCGACCGCCGAGTGCTCGAGCCAAGTGAGCAGGAGACTAGAGCCTGATCGACTTACAATTCGAGCTGGGAGCTGCTGCTGGCGCCACAGTGACTCACCTGAGGCCCTGCCCCGGCGATCCACTTCGTCGCTGGCCACTCGAGCAACTTTGACCAGCACTGATACACGGCCAGCATCAGCGCCGTGTCTGCTAGTCCAACCTCCCATGTACCGCCATCGATTACACCCGAAGCCTCGACCGGAATCGCCAGCAAGATCGTCGATGCACTGAAAGACGACGAGAAGGGACTCATCGAGCTCAGCATTGGGGGTCGGCAATCCTCTCCTGATGAACATCATCGCAGTGATTATCTATGTGGAGGGCACTGTCAATCCATCGCGCTGCAACCTGTGGCTGTTACAGGATTCTGCACAGAGGACGAACAAAGTATGGCGTGTTACCGAATGGTGACCGCGCCGCCTTTACAAGAACCTTTCTAGGCACATTCACCGCGGGGCCTGATGGCAATGATCGTCGCGCGACGACATTTCTCAGTAAGTTTGTGCGGGTCCGGTCATGGGCCAGGGGAGCACGGATTTACATCTGGGCATGGACATCGCGATCACGGCGGCCGAGCTTACGGTGCCCTGGCGATGAATCTTTAAGGTAGGAGGCACGCCCAATATAGGCTGTGTGCTGCATATCGGAGCCCTTGCGAGCTCTCCAAAAGGACAGCAGCAGCTAGCGTGGTATACTCGATGTGCGTGCTCTTGCTTCGGTCTCCCGGAGAAAATAGCAACGTCTGTATGAAGGTCTTCGCCCCCTTTATTGCTATATTCTTGTGCGAGCAGGTATTGGAACAACCGGACGACCATGCATGGCCACTAGCCACAGAGAACAGAGGTCCGTCTGTACGGGACGTCTAGGTCCCAGCGGCGACAGCCGAGCACGGATCAATGATATTCAAAGGCGGTGCAAGCCGAACAGATAGTTGCAAGACCACAGCTCATCTCTGCTGCTCCAGCAACCACTCCCACCCCTTCACCGAGTCGTCGACGAACTTCTTACTTGCCTTGAGCTCAAGCGCTACGCTCCAAAAGCCATGTGGCATCCCGGGGTATACCTGTCTCCAGTCAGGCGTTGCTGAGAACTGAGCATCACATTCAGACTTACATCCACTTTCGTCTTGATCCCTTCATCCTGCCTCAGGATTCGCTCGAAAATCAGAGCTTCGTCTCGCAATGGATCTTTACCGCAGATCTGGAAGTACGTAGGAGGAAGACCTGCATGACCTGTTGGGAAGAGCAGGGGCGAGAAGAGCGGGCTCGCGCGGTCCTTCGGCTCGATGTAGTTGTCCAGGAATAAGTCGCACGCTTTGCGACTCAGGATCGGGGCGTCTTTGTTCTGCTCCCAGGAATTGTAGTCCTGCTTGTATTTCTCCGGGACGTGACTGGGGCTGATACTATTTCAAGTCAGCCTTCGCGGGCAACCGTGATGGCGTCAAGTCTCGTTGAGCAGCGTACAGTGCAGGGATCATGAGATGCGTCCCTGTGAGAAGTGGCTGCATCTTTTCGTCACGCCAGAGATGAGAGATGACACACGCGAGGTTGCCACCGGCTGATGTCCCACCAATGATAAATCCTTTGGAGGTATCTGCACCCAGGTACGATGCATTGTCGGCAGCCTATGGTATACACATCAGCACTACATTGTCTGCCGGCAGGCGCCGGACATACCCATTTTGTGGCATCAAAAGCGTCATGGATACATGTTGGAAATTTGTGCGCAGGCGCAAGTCGATAATCCACATTCAGAGCCGTAATACCAAGCTTCGAGCAGATCAGACGACACAACAGTTCCTCGTTCTCCAGGCCCCCGACACACCAGCCACCGCCGTGGAAGATCACGGCCAGGGGACTGCCTCCAGACGGTGGAGTCTCGGGTTGGTACGAACGGACAGTGATTTTGGTGCCGTCGCGGACAGTGATCTGATGATCGGTCTCTTTGACGCCGGGCATTGTTGAGCCGAGTTGGGCGTTCATAGCTTGCTTGGTGGCAGTGAACCATTTGATAAGCTCTTCGACTGTGCATGCGACCAAAGCATCAGTACGCCGAGCGGATTGATTCGGGACTCAGATTCGTACTCACTGCTGGCGAAGCGGCCAATATCCGGAGGGCCTCCGCTTGCTTGTGCCCACTTGGGGCAAGTCAGCAATACTCAACGAGGTGTGGATTTCTGTGCTTGAGCTTGCCTGTTCCCATCTGGACGTGTAGATATTAGTCAGGCAAAATGGTCAACGATGGATGGAGTGCAGCTTACTCGGGGTCCTCATTAGCCAGAGCCTTCCAGTCAGTGATATGAGCCATATTGCCGGTGAACGTGTCTTGTGAGGACTGTGTGAGTAGGATTTCAAGGAGTGCTTCGGGAGGATTCTATCGAGTCGGCGGGTACGACCACGTCTCGTATCTGGCAAGACGATTCTCTGTTGTGTGCTGCCTCTAGTTGGGTACCAGCAAAGCAGATGCGAAAGATACCAGCCTAGGATGCGATGGATTCTGATTGCCCTGAACGAATGCCGCAGTGAACGGCAGGAACCAGTCTCGAGGACCTCAAAGCAGCACTACTAGATTTGACTGTCAAGGAAGATCGGGTCTCGCCGCGGCTTGTCGATGCTACCTACCCTGCCTCTCTGCTTTCAATGTTCCTTTTAGTGGTCTGCTGCGGGGCAATATCGTAGGATGAAGCTCCCGAGGTTATTAAGATATGTAGATGGAGCTATGATAGCATTCAGTGTCCGCAACACTGGTAGGTGCAATGCATGTACTGAACAAAGTCTTGGTTGTCATGCAAAGTCGCCATTAAACTGCTTATTACTCCTGGCAAACTCTGCGAATATTACCAGATCCCTCATCCGTCTCCTTGCTCACACATGGACATGAGACTGGGTCGTATCATCCCGCCCATATGTTGCCTGCTGCTCATTCGGGAAGAGTTTGCTCACTGTTAGTTGACATTTCGAAGTGCCTTTGCAGCCCGATCTGAGCATGTGGTCTGGTCAATGAGCTGTGTGGTGACGGTTGGTCATGGCACCCTAGCCATGTTGGACTTGGACCGGAATGCTCGGGTGCGTAGTGCTCTCGATACAGGTAACATGAGACGCCGCTGGAGTGCAATCATCATAGCACGTGGCGAGAGTCACTTTCATTAATCAAACGAGCCGAACGGTGGACCTCTTATGATGGTGGGATGTGTCGGCCAAGAAGCCGCCGCCATCAAGGTGTAGTTCTAATGTCGTTGTGAACGTTGACATCAATAACCTCCGGAGAGAACCATCGTCCATCCATCAACATGCCCGTCACCGCACCACTGCTAGGTCTGTCATCATCAAGATACATGCAATATCTCGTGCCGCGAGGATCGTCTCCTTCGAGAAGGTCGTCTCCCTTCCCCCCCGAGGACTTTGCGTCGCCATGACGTACATTCGTGCCACACGAAACAATGACATGTACTCGATCAGAATACATGTAATATGATGAAGTTGGTGGCGTGGGCATCAACTTCATCATATTACAAACTTCCAGCGGCTCTTCGATCTGCCATCAAGTCATCCGAAAGAGTTGCAATCATGGCTATGTCCCAAGCAGCATTCAAGGCCGAGCAAGCCATCGGCCACGGCGATAATGCCACCACTGCCCAAGACGTCACCAATCCCGCTCTGAACAGAGAAATATATGGCGATCCAAGTGACAAGATGCTTGCATTGACTTGGCAAGGTCGGGATAAAGTCCAACTAGGTATTCGCAACCCACGTCCGTCGACCGAGAACTATCGCTCACATTGGCGCAGTCGAGGCGCCAAAGCCGAAGGTCATTGAGGACAGAGACGTCATCCTCAAGGTCACGGGATCGACCGTCTGCGGCTCTGATCTCCATCTCCTGCACGGCTCCGTCGTGGAGCTCCAGAAGGGCGACATTCTCGGCCACGAGTTCTGCGGCATAGTTGACAATGTGGGTTCCGCAGTGAAGAACGTCAAGCCTGGGGATAGAGTCGTGGCCTCTTTCCAGATTGCTTGCGGAGAATGCATATACTGTGAGAAGAAGCTTTCTTCGCAGTGCGCCAAGACGAACAGCAACACCATCGAGAACGCAATGTACGGTGGCCGGACCGCTGGCATGTTTGGCTACTCCCATTTCACTGGTGGATTCGCGGGCGGTCAGGCAGAGTACGCTCGTGTGCCGAAAGGCGATGTGAATCTGCTCAAGCTGCCAGACGATGTGCCAGATGAGAAGGGTCTATTTCTCTCAGACGTCATCTCGACCTCTTGGAATGCCGTTGTCGACACTGGCGTCAAGCAGGGCGATGTCGTCGCAATCTGGGGAGCTGGTCCTATCGGTCAAATGGCTGCGGACTTCTCGTTCATCCATGGCGCGAGCAGGGTGATCATCATCGATCAGAACTGGAGACTGGACTACGTAAAGCAGAAGTATCCCAAGGTCGAAACCGTCGACTTCTCGCAGCTCAAGGGAACCAAAGCCGTGGTCACCAAGTTGAAGGAAATGGTGGATGGACACGGTCCGGATGTCGCAATCGAATGCGTTGCTGGCGAGTATCCGAAAGGCTGGCTGCACACCATCGAGCTGGCTGCCGGCTTGGAGACCGACACCTCCGAGATCTTGAACGAGATGATCGAGTCCGTGAAGAATTACGGACGCGTTGGCATCACCGGGGTCTACGTCGGCTACACCAACCATTTCAACATCGGCTCGATCATGGAGCGGGGCATTAGATTCATCGGCAACGGTCAGGCTCCTGTGCATTTGTACTGGGAGGACCTCCTGAAGCGGATTCAAAAAGGCGACATTGACCCGCTGAAGATGGTGACACACCGAGTGAGGATGGAGGACATTGACAAGGTGTACTACAAGTTTGATAAGAAGGAGGATCATATGCAGAAGGTGAGGACTTCCTCTTGTCTATTTCACAAAGTTGATGCTGACGTATGCAAAATAGGTCTATGTACAGACACGCTTCTCTGCACCACCTGCGCCGGGCTCACCTGCGCTTACGACTTACGAATCGTAGACGTCACATCACGAGGATGACCGGCGTGATGAGTTTCAATATGTCCTTGGACCAAGCATAGTATGTAGCATAGCAGCATGAAGAAGTAGCAAGGTTGTAAGCCGCATTGCACAGCCGCAGTAGTTGGGCCAGTTTATCTCAGAGACACAAGTAGAAGCATTCCTTACGACGGATGTTCCATCCCATTTGTGCAATTCGTTGTTTGTCGGCAGGCCGTTGCGGAGGACTGATGGGAAATCCTGACCCAACATGAAATAGCATGAGCAGCATCAACAACCGTCTCCATTTCCGCACGCCATCTTTCCTATGATAGTCGAGGAAACCAACATGCCACGGCAACGATGCTGGCTATGCCAGCATGACACCAGGGACTCCAGCGCAATCCTCCCAGTCACACCGAGCAGTGCCCTTTCACGGGACTTCGTCGATGTCCCTCACAGCTTCCCGGCAATCATAAACACGAAGCAGACTGCATGACTCTACTCCTGACTTTATCGAAGTTCACGCCACTATATCTTGTTGCATCCTGCCCAGGTCAATCACGCCACGTCGATGGAGCTGGTTGGGCGAATTGCAAACCAAGCAATGGGACGAACCATCAATACGTGCTTGGCATCCGCATCAAAGATGCTACCCGAGACAACCAAGAGCCATGGAGCGACGATTGGCCCGAAACCGACGCCCGGCAAATCTCGACGTACCGCGTCTCTCGTTGCCGAACACCTCGAGTATAACTACCGACCCTTTCTCCAACCTCCACGATCCATTCGATCTCGCTCTCAAGCCACGATACGACTACGAAACAACCATGCAGCTCCCAGCTCTCCTGCTCGCGCTCCTCACCACCGTCGCGGCCCAGAATGTACGGCCTCGCAATATCTCCCTGTCACTGAAACCTCGCATGACGCTGACGCTCGCAGTATTGCACGACGAACAATGGCGCAGGCTGGTGCAGAGCCCCGGGCAGAGCTCAACAGTGGTGCGCGGAGGCAAGTCCCACACAGAGCACTTTTTTCTTTCGAAAGTCTCTCGTGTAGTTGCTGACAAGCCGTCTTTTTCTTTCAGTCGGCTCCGTGCAAGAAGGCCAATGCGCATTGCGACTTTGACGCCATTGAAGGGGTCAGCCCGATCTCCAAGCTTCCGATGAACAGGGCAAGGTGCAGCTAGAGGTCTGGCAAGCTCGCATGCTTTTGATCTCCTGGTCAGTCGCAGCCAAACGATGGAGCAATACGGATCCAGGAGCCTATAGCTCATCTTGAATCGGCCGCAATGGTCTTGGCGTCGTGAACGAGTCCATCCTCTGCAAATGGGAGACAGACATGACTTTGGTTCTTTGTCTCAATCCCGTCAAAGATCATAATGGCGGCAACATCTTTGTCTCGACGGTGCTGCGCGGCGAATGTACGACACAATAGGATTGTGCTCTGCCGCGTCCAGGGTACATACAAATATCGCCCCGTGGCAACAGAATCTGCTTCTCTTTCCCTTCCCTCCTCTCAGAGACAACCGCTCTGAAAACCTGCTTGAGGCTTCTGTGAAGCCTCAAGCATCGTTCTACTCCAGATCCACAACAAGTCGAACATTTCAGAGTAGTTGCTTCTCACCTCCACTTTCACCACCGTCAGCAGTCTCTGATCACAGATCGTTGCAATGTACGACAACCAGCAGTTCCGCGGACGCAGGCCGTCTGACACGCTTTACGCGTTGCACAGTGAATCGCTGACATCGCGCACCGATCTCCCGACATCACCAACCATGCCTGTGAATTCAGCTTGGCCACGACATGAGAGCCCGCCGCCACAAGGCGCTCGCGCAAACAATCAGCAAGGTACGTCCACGACTCCCCACGTTGCTGACATTCGCAGATTTCGCCAAGAGGAAGCAGCGGCAGCAGCCGAGCGCAGGTTCCATCACGATCTGAGAAGAGGGCTCGGCCCAGAGACCTCGTTCAACGTGACCGCTGACGACGCCGTGCTGGTTCCAGAAGCCGCAGCAGTACCCTATGCCTCCAACTCGCCAGAAGAGAGAGCACCCCGCCTGGCCCGCTCGGTATCCAACGGCTTCAAAGCCTTGGGTCGAGCGATCACCGGTCGTGCTCGGGCAGGTACGTCGACGGCTAGACCGAGTATACTTCTTGTCTCGGGCGCGATGCATGACAACATCAATGGCGGCTGCGAAGTGGATCCTGAAGGGTTTGAAGTCGTCCACAAGGCGATCCCGATCGAGCAAGCGCAACGACAACGCGAGGCGGAGAAGGCGGCAGGCACGCGTTCGGCTCGCTTCGATAGCGACTTGGCGGTGGCTGCCAGGGCTCAGAGAGGTAAGGTAAGGACACTGACTAAGGATAGGGAACTGCCGACACGACCCAGTGTGAAGCAGGTAAGATCGGAACAACCCATTACGAGATCTGAGCCCGCTGCGCAGCACGTTGATAGCGCAAGAGCAGAGGGGCCGTCCGCTCCGAGGGCGATCAAGATGGTCGGCCATCCCGATCGGTGTACAACCTTCGGTGACTTTATTGATCTTTCCCCCTCGAGCTCCGATTCAGTGAAGTCTCAGGAGCCTGCGAGCGGCGAGATCCCCAGACCAATCACGCCATACCGAAGACCCAGCTTTGTAGCACCGCCACCACCTCCAGTTCCAGTCATTGCAGCTGCTGCTTCCAAGCGTAAGCCCGTCAAAAGGGCACAGCCAGCTGACAAGCCAAAAGCAGGACCAAGCACTCCCGCAAAGCAAAGACAAGCGGAGTCGCCGAAAGACAGCGCCTACGCACTGACATCCGAGCAGCAAGACCTCCTGCAACGCGGATACATCGGTCCTCGCTTGCGGCCTCGCGCACAGGCACAGCGGATGCATGGAGGCTCCGAAGTCGCCTTCGATGTTCAGCTGGACGATACCCTGGAAGCACAGCTTCGTGCTCAGGGCATGGACGTCGATCGATATATGCGCGCCGTCAGCCTGGCGCGGTCGCGGTTCGGCGGTAATGCAGATGGCGATGACTTGGGTCCTGAGCTCGTGGTTGACCAGCGGGTTCATGACAAGCATACGAGCTGGTTCATCACAGATGCGTCGCAGCCGGATCGCATTGCTGCTCACCATGGCAGAATTGAGAATGATGAGCTAATGAGTTCCAACCCGCGGCGAGGACAGAATCCTGAGGATCAGGGCTCGTCGACTGCGGATCTTTGGGCGCGGATCGAGGCTGAGAGGGCCGGCGACGCTAGGCCGACGCTTGAACGCAGGTGAGGATTTGCTATTCAGTCCAGACGCTTGTTTGATCCTGCGTGAGCACATGGCTCAGAGGCTTTTGGCTGTTAGGCTGTGGTAGGAGTAGTCTAAGTCTAGGTTAGGTCATCAATCATATTGTCATACAACCATTTGCATATTAGTGGCCCTTTTCCTGGTGTTTAGCACAGGTTGCTAGCTGTTAAGTGGTCAAAGATGGAATATGGGCGCTGTGTGTGAGAAGCTGCAACAGTGTAGCATTTCCTCGCCTTTGAGCGTCCGGCCGATGGTATGATGATATCCTTTCTAGCCTAGGAGTTTGCAATAAGTCTTTACTGCGTCTTGAACAGCAGTATAGCGCAATGGCCGAGGTAGAAGTAGATAAAATGCTTCGTCTCTGCAACTCGTCAGCAGCCAGATTCGTAAAGCTGAGTGAGGAAGGCGAGCGAACCGTGTGTGACAAAGCTCCCGAAGTTCCTGCCGACAATGCAATGCCATGTTGCTCCCTTGCGCTCATCGAACTAGATTTCCAATCAACATAGACCCCGCAGCGTGAGGAGCTGTTTGGCTCACCGTGCGCTTAATATGGTGTGCAATTTCCTGACAGCATGTCAGCCCCAAGACGTTAGAATATACTGCAATCAGACTGACCTTCTCGATATTATACTTGTCCATTGCTTCCTGGGCTGGCAATTGTCAGCAAGCGCATCGGGTCTCACGCGTAAGGGGCGGGACTTGCCGACTTCGATTGCTTCTTGCTGCATGTCCTCGCTCTAACGCGATGGTCAGTATCGCGTCCAACTCCGCCGTCCGGCTATGTCTTTGCTTACCATGTCCACTGACTTGACCTGCGCTGCACCAATGTCAGCATGAGTCGCGTGAGCGAAGAAACACCGGAAGCGAATACATACGCTCCAGCTTCTCCTTGATGTCTTTCTCGATTTCGGCCATGGTGACTCGCAGTTCTGGTATGTCTTGATTCGTTGTAGCGTGGGCACGACAGGCGGAGAATGGTCCAAAAATGAGTGTGATGTGCTTAAAGTCCTGTGAAGCCGATGCGACGCGCAAAGGCCAGTGCCACATTTCGGTCCGGTCCGTGCCGGCATGAGCGCCACGCCTGGCCTTCGACCTTGCTCAAATTTTTATTTCCATCTCCATCGTTGCATACATATACGCGCTCGTGTTACCATAACAAGCGCACTCGCGATGGCCGAAGTGGTGAGCTCGCGCATCTTCGTCAAAGGCCTCCCGCCCACCTTTTCAGAGGCTGAGTTTCGCAAACACTTTGCTCAAAATCGCGAGATCACTGATGCCAAGATATTTCCTAATCGCAGAATTGGATATGTGGGCTACAGGACGCCAGAGGATGCCCAAAAGGCGGTCAAGTATTTCAACAAGACTTTCATCCGCATGTCGAGGATAGGTGTCGAGCTCGCCAGACCCATACAAGATGCAAAGCCAGCGACACAGGCTGGAAAGGTCTCTACGCCATTGGCTAGGAAAGGCAGTGACGGAGCTGAGAAGCCTCCGGATGAGGGTGGTATCAAGCGCAAGAGAGACGGAGACGGCCAGGCGGATGAAGCAGCCGATCCCAAGCTGAAGGAGTTCCTTGACACTTACCAGTCGAAGAGCAAGAAGAAGGCGTGGCAGAATGAGGAGGGGTTGGAGGTGGCAGAGGATGTTGCGGCTGTAGAGGATGTGATCCTTGCAAAGGCCGGAAATGCTGCCAGCGATGACGAGTATGAGGCTGTGCCGAGAAACGCGAAGCGAGCGAAACGAGACAGCAGAACTCAGGTCGACGGTGAGCCCGTGGACACCGCAGAGCGTGCAGAGCAGCGTATGGACGTTGAGATTGATGGGATTGGTCAGCCTCGGACTGATCAGTATGACCCTGACACGGCTGTCTCCGATGCTGATTGGGCTCGGTCACGCACCAGCCGCCTGCTAGGGCTTTTGGACGATGAAGAAGAGGCAACAGCTACACGGACGCAGACACAAGATGGATCAGATGCAGACGACAAGCCCGCAAAGGCTGACGCGACTAGACGCGCCGACAATGCCGCCGACAGCATACCACTTCCACCCTCACAGGAGCACGAACACGCTGACAACACTGTTGCTGTGCGGAGGAGCATGCGACTTTTCATCCGCAATCTGCCATACGACGTCAAGTCGGAAGACCTTGAAGCTGAATTCGAGTCGTATGGCAGCTTGGAAGAGGTATGTCAGCTCTACCATTCCCAAACCATGTTTCTCAAGATGAACACCTGATAGGGACAGCTTATGCCAATGGCAGATGCTGAGGATTCAGGAAGAGTATTTTAGTAGATGCTTCTCTTACTGATAAAGCAATCATCATCATGCACAATAAACTATCCGTTGTCCACTTCGCCACGCGCTGACTGTCATTCAGGTCCATGTTCCCCTCGATCACAAGAATGGCCAAGCAAAGGGCTTCGCGTACCTGCAATTCTCGAATGCCGACGCTGCAGAAAATGCACTGAAGGCAAAAGATGGTGAGACTTTTCAAGGTCGACTGCTGCACATCCTGCCAGCCACAGCTAAGCGCGAAGCAAAATTGGACGATTTCGAGCTTTCAAAGCTGCCGCTCAAAAAGCAGCAACACATCAGACGAAGACGAGAGGCTGCTTCCGCGACCTTCAACTGGAATGCGCTGTACATGAACGCCGACGCGGTGGTGTCAAGTGTCGCAGACCGAATCGGAGTTTCGAAGTCTGATGTCTTGGATCCTACTAGCAGCGACGCAGCAGTCAAGCAAGCGCATGCCGAGACGCACATCATTCAGGAAACCAAAGCATATTTCAAGCAACAAGGTGTTGATCTTGACGCCTTCAAGAAAAGTCAACGTGGCGATACTGCGATACTGGTGAAGAACATCCCCTATGACTGCAGTAAGGACGAGCTCAAGCGCCTTTTCGAGGAGCATGGTCAAGTGAAGCGCTTCTTGATGCCACCATCGGGCGTCATCGCCGTCATTGAGTATGATAATGTCGCGCAATGCAAGGCCGCATTTGGTGCTTTGGCCTATAGAAAAGTGAAGAGCTCGATCCTCTTCCTCGAAAAGGCACCTAAGAATCTCTTCAACGCGACGCTCGACGATGCCTCTACCTCTTTGGCTGCTCAAGAAGGCGTGAATAAGAGATCGGCCTCTGACCTGAAGGACGCCGACTATACTGTACCGGAGACAACGGGCACTGCGACACTCTTCGTCCGCAATCTAAACTTCTCGACGACTACACAACAACTCACTGAGACATTCAAACCTCTAGGTGGTTTCCTGTCAGGCCGTGTCAAAACAAAAACAGACCCGAAGAAGCCAGGACAGGTCTTAAGTATGGGATTTGGCTTCCTTGAGTTCCGCAGCGCCGCGCAAGCACAAGCTGCTCTCAGAGCCATGGATGGCTACACCCTAGACGGTCACAAGCTCCAGATTCGCGCCAGCCACAAGGGCGCCGATGCAGCAGAAGAACGTCGCAAGGCAGATGCCGCCAAGAAAGCGTCAAGCAAGAGAACAAAGGTCATTATCAAGAACCTGCCCTTCGAAGCGACCAAGAAGGACGTTCGTGCCCTCTTTGGCGCGTACGGCCAGCTTAGATCTGTCCGTGTGCCAAAGAAAATGGATCGTGGCGCACGAGGCTTTGCTTTTGCGGACTTTACTACACCAAAGGAGGCGGAGTCGGCTATGGATGCGCTCAAGGACACGCATCTGCTTGGCAGGAGATTAGTTTTGGACTTCGCCGCGGGAGAGGCGGAGGATGCTGAAGCGGAAATCGAGAAGATGCAGGCGAAGGTTGGCGCGCAAGTCAACAAAGTTGCATTACAGAAGCTCACGAGTGGCGGGAGGAAGAAGTTTACGACTGCGCAGGAAGAGGATGAGTGACACGAATCGCCATAGCAGATGACAGGCTTGGAACGAGGACACTGTCATCCACGCCCGCGAGCACAATAAAAATGGCGGACAAGCAACGCGAATGTCGGAGCGCTTTCGCACACTGCCCGCATCCACTCATGGGAATACATGCGTGGCGAGGCAGTGCCCGCACTTGCAACAAGGAGACTTCACTAACAAATGGAGCCAATACTGCCAATATTTGCTGAACAATTCACTGCATATTATAGCGAACGAGACGGGTAGTCCGAGCAAGTGATGCGCTCAATCTGCGCCCTTGCTTGTGATGGCTGCGGCTTTGTGGAACTGCGACAGCGAATACAAAACACTTGCGATCGCAGATCCACCAGAGTCGAGGATAATATCATTGCATTCAATAACATACGCTAGTATTATCTGCCCAGGACCACAACAATGGCCCAGCATTCCATCCAAACAATTCGCGACACTCAGCAATTTGCCACCATGGCCCCAAGACAGGCTGCCATCCCTCTCTCGATCACACGACTCACTGGCCGGCTCGACCTGCCGGTGCAAAGGGACTTCAGTTCCTCATCAACCCTTGCACGGGCTTTGATGAGGTCGTTGATATGCCTCTTCGGGCGATGCCGTTAACGAACAGAGATGCAATCAGCCTTCTAGCCGACCCACCTTCCTGCCCTTCTAGTGCAGAGAGGGCCGAGATTGCACGCTCTGCTCGGCGGGTCGAGGAGGACGCACAAGGGCTAGTCAGCAGAGCGTTGCTGCTGCTCCCTGGGCTTGCAGAGTGTGTATAAACATTTCCGGCCTGGGCCCTTATTGCTGCCCGGTGACAACAGGCATTTGTCCGCTGTCATAACTATTCTGATCTCAAGTCATTCCTTTGGGCCCGTATCCTACGTTCCTTTCTATTGTGAGCCTCACGATTTGACGAATCACGCTTAAGGTGACATCCCAGCATTCTTAGCTGTAAGAGCATTCTTTGACTGCGTGCCTGCGTGATGCTTCAGCCTACGCCAGTCCTCCGCTCGAACGCTCCGCCATTGAAGGAGGAGTCCCTGCCACAGAGCAATGACATCCATCATACGTCGAGGGTTCTGCAGGAGCAATCTGGCAATCGTCAGCTAAACAACTACACTTCTGCTGCTGTGGCCAATGGATACCAGCACAAATATGGTGTCGGTCAACATCAACAGACGTCTCCGACCGGAAACAATTGGCCCGCTGCTTCCATCCTGACTCAACCACATCGACCTCAGTATTACAGTGTCCCTGCTCAGGCACAGGATTCTCAACCGTATGTCAGTCAGGGTTATGGTTACGGCAGTCACCGGGCACGAGAGTATGGCTATCACCTTAGTGATCAGCAGATCGACCATAAAGCTCGAATACTGTGGAAGCAATTCCAAGACTCGGAGGGCTACAGAAAGTATCGGGCGAAGCAGCATAAGGACGAGAAGAAGGGGTCGGATCATATCTGGCCGGAACACATCGAGCAGGCGTTCTTCCGTGGTATGATCTATTCTGTGTTACTCTCTGCACCTCGCTAATTCACTTCATCTGCAGCTCTCGTACAATGGCCGCCGATGGGCCGGTCAAAGCCGATGTGGAAGGACAAATCACGTGGTCGTAACGAGCTCATCGCCGACTACATCCTGGAATTTACTGGTGAGGAACGAGACCGAAAGCAGATCTCCAGCCATATTCAGGTCCTCAAGCCCTTCGTCCAGCATAACCCATTCATCATGCAGTACTTTTCAACGAAGGGCACGCGTCACGCCGGCATCCATCATCGACACCACGCTCGCCATTCGAGACAATCATTACAAACTGACATGTCGACTGCCCGGAAGCAGAAGCATCAACTTGGCCTCTTCGCACCAAGATCGTTCTCCATGTTCGTTCAGCGAAAGTTGGTCTCACCCAATCACGAAGAACAGATCGAGAAGCTACACACATATACCATTAGTATCGACGACCCTCTTGGCCCAAACAAGCACCTTCAGGACCAGGCGGAGTTCGAATCACAATTTCCATTATTGGCTGCGATGGACAAGCAAGCGCCATTAGACTGCAATATTGTCCTTGCCAATGCGTCTCTCGCGTTCCCAACTGAGGACTTCAGAGACAAGACAGGCATAGAGCTCGCCATCTCTTTCGTTTGCAGCAGCCGCCATCTATTGCCCCCGGCTACTTTCCAATACAGGACTACGTTCTATCAAGCTGGCAGCTGCCTCGACCGACCAGCCGATGTCGAACTCGAAGATGGCGATTTCCGGCCAGCAGACGATGGAAGCAGCTGCGCTACGACATCGATGAATTTTCGCTCCAAGTTCTGGGCCAAGAGGCTCTCACAGAACACTCATGAGCTCGCGGAGCTTAGTGCCATGCAAGAGGTATTCCTTCCCGGATCGAGTGGTGAGGGTCGTAAAAGGATACTGGTGATGCTGTGGAATTTCCGGCAAAGTACCGCAGAGACAGGACGAGCGAGTTGGAGGAGACTGGTGTTACCATCGCGCTCTGCCTCAGGCAATGAGGCTCTGGCGCTTGAGTCGCAGTATCCTGATCCCCGAAGCGAAAGGGTCGACTCTGTCAACGACTATGCAAGTTCCTCACGCTGCCCTGAAGTACCAGTTACCGAGCCATGTACAAGTCAGCCAGCATTGCAATCACCATTCGAGTACAATGAAGGCACTGCTCTACCACCAGCGACCTGGCCTCCAGCCGTCAGCAATTCCAATATGGCGCACTCACAGCCTGTCCCATCTTTCGACAACAACGACTTCGACTTTAATGGCGGCAACATCAACCTCGCATTCGATCCGAATTCCATGGAGTACGGGACCTTCGACAACACCTTCGACACCAACGTCTTCGACTCGACAGCCTTCGACTTCGACGCCACAGGCGCGGAATTCGCGCAGGACCCGGCTCTCGAGCAACTTACAGGCCAGTGGTACGACGCGAGCAACAGTGCAAATACCTACGATACTCAGGCGGCAGTGCCACTCGGCACCGTCAATCATGAAGACAATTACGGTATCCCACAAGCACAACCCGGTGGCGAAAGCCAGCCGGCAGCGCCGCAGCGGTACGAGTATCCTATGCAGCAGCAGTATGAGCAACAGACATACTCTGCTGCCCCAGAAGATGAGAAGGCAGCGCAGTTCGAGGGGTCGAGAGAGCAGCAGGCGTTTGGGGGCGCTGGGCAGGATAGGACCAAGGAGGATCCTTTGGCTGCGTTAGCGGACGCGAAGCATTTGGCTAGAGGCGTTGGGGTGGAGAGGCAGTAATGAGTGATGGTAACGGTAGTGATCGGGATGTGTAGATGCGCAAATGACACTGATGCCAACGGTTGTTTGGTCGTGTGAAGTGACTCCTTGGGGTGCCGACTGGTTGACCGGACGAGTCTGACGTGCGGCCGGCGATAAGTGGACCCACAAGATCCTTGTGAACCGCGGATGCGCTCGTGGTTTGCTTTGTCTGTCCGCAGATTCAATTGTGCTCGGGATCACCCATTCTGTCATGTTGATGGGGCGTTATGCCTCCTCATCTTCCAGTGTTGGGTCGTACATCTCAAACGTCTCCTTATGTTGGTTCTTGGAGCGAACTTCGGGAATGTCGAGCGTGCGCTCTCGTACCGCCTTCCTCTTCGCCCTATTCTTGGTGTGCAGAACCTCCAGCACAGAAGGAACATCCTGCTCCCCGTTCTCGACATCACATTGACCCGAGGCATTTGAGTCGCAGACGAAAGAAGCCGCTGAGATCGGTAAGCCACTCATCAGGCAAGTCGTTGCGAGCACAGTCGTGGATCGCTTCCAGAGTCTTCAGGGTCTGACCCTCGACCTCGTCGTTGAGCATCTCCCGCATCTCCCGTTCGGCAGTCGTATCGAGCGCGTTGAGAAAAAGGCTTTTGTCAAAGCCGATGCTCAAAGATCTGATGTGCTTCTCAACATGGCCCTTGTAGTCCATGGAAGGTCCGCCGCTGAAGCTGTTGTGCCCCGGCGCACACATATCATCTTCCCTGAGATCTGATGATGAACATTGGCAGCGCCTTGACGGTAATTTCCTGAGCAGTGTTGAGCTGCCCTTGCTCGCCGCGCTCGGGCTTGTACTCTGGAATGCGCAGCCTGACCTCTCCGGGCACTTTGAGCCAGTCACAGCGCCTGCACTCTCATGGCTGTTGGTCTCTGCGGATGGAACACTCCTAGGCATCCGCCCATGCTGTAATGTATCGCGTTCTGCTTGCATGGCTGCCAAGGCTGCCTGCAGGGCATCGTAGTCCATGATCGTCGATTGATCGTCCAGGCGGCATTGTGGCCATCAGCTCATCCCACGCGAGTAGCATGATGAACACCTCGGCAGATGCAGTCCGAGGCGGTCCATCAACTTCTGGGAAAGAGCACCTCCCGAAGGCGCGTCAGGGCGTTAGCGTATCCTTAGGCGGGCTGGAGGTTACTCCCTGCTTCGTTCCTGGAGGACTCGAAGCACATAAGGTGGCTCACATGACATTGCTTTGTCCGTCTAGACACTACATGTATTAGATCCCTCTAACGCGCAAAGTCTTGGGTACTGCCTGTGGATGGATAGCCATCAACACATCGACCAGTCCGGCTTCGTGCATGGGCAGACGCAGACCCGACCGCAATGTACTCGCCCGTGCTCGTTCGTGCCTCCAAATTTTGTAAATTGACATGGGCACCTAGACAGAAGAAATCACTTTAATAAGCATGAAGCGTAAGCACAATACCTCGACTGCAGGCAAAAGACTCCAGCCACGTGTGTCGGGATGTGCTCGCCTGCATCTGGAAAGATCCTGACCGAAGAGCCAAGGTGCAGTGCATTCGCTCGCAGCCTGCGCTTTGATTCTGGGCAAGAGTTGTCAATGGATCGCGTCAGGACCCGTGACAAGCTTGTCCCGGCGGCTCTCTACTCGGTTTGTCGGCTATCTCCTAGGTATGTCGGTGGGTGAACGGCTGAGATATTGTCGGCCACAAGGCAGCTGATTGTGCTTATGATAGAGCAATCGATTCCGTACCGTGCCACCAGACTGCCGCCGAAGCAGCAAAGCTCAGCCCTTCACGCATCATCAGCACAGTTCCATAGCGGAAGTCGCGTCTCGTGCGAGCACAAACATGCCGTGATACCCTTCCTTTGAAGCTTGAACCATACTACTGCCACGCTACACAAGCAGCACTCCGCAGATCTTCAGCGCGGCGCCAATTGAGCCCCAGAGCACAGCGTACTCCCGTGGCAGGCCCGAATCAGAATGCACGTCGCGGTTCGGGGAGCTGTGCTTGATAGCCTGCAGTGCAGCGAGCGACCCTTTGACCTGGGTAGATTCTGATGCTTGAGACTGCGGCTTTCAAGTCCAAGACAACTCGCAATAATCATGTAGCATTGCATGCGACGTGGCGAGCTGGAAATTCCGCTAGTAAGGTTACACTGTAAAGACAGCAGGCAACGGGAATTGCGGTAAGCTGGAGGATCAGCGTAACGCGACGGTTACAATACTAGAGCGGCAAGCCGATCTTGACACATGAACACCTACAGCTACAGATCGACGCCGTTGTAGGAGGTACTGTTGTACCGACAAGGACGCCAATATGTCTCGGATCGGCTTGAGGAGATGGATCATTCAGTCGCGGTGGACGGTCCGGCGGTGTGTAAGTCTACAGGGGCGAAGCAACTCCATTGACTGGACCACCGATGCCTCCGATTGCCGCTCTAAATTACTCACATGGGTGGCCACCCGCTGCACAGAAATCCCATATTGGCGGGCAATCGTAACATGCAGGGCCAGGACATGTTGTAGCAGTTCCTCGGGGGGAGCCGAGCATGATCCGATAACGGCGGGGACGTCGATTTCCAGAAGAGGAGGACATTCAGTAGACGTAGTATCTCATCACGAACTATGACACGGATTTCATTGTGGATCAGACACTACTCGGGCGAGCCTTGGGCCGTTCGAAGTGGTCATCAACGATAGCAACGGGCCGAAAGAGGAGCTCCTACACGGGCGGGTGCCTCCCGGTCATTAATAAGATCCATGAGACCAACGAGCACCCCTGTGGCTTGGGCGGCGGTGACATCGTTTTTGCATGCGCGCGTGGGCTATGGCGAGCTGCGCCGCAATAATCATGGAAGCGCCAGGAGTTTCAGCAACAATGTGTGCGCGCTCGGTATCAGATGCCTTTGCCGGCCCAAACGAACCCGGATCAGGCGCTGGGCGAGAGTGGAGTGATGATATTGGAGTGTGTTGGGGCCAAGAAAAGCATTCCTAGGTAGCCTCCCAGTTCTAGCGGCGGGTTGACGTCAGTTGTGTCAGGGTCATGCATGAAGACCCTCTTTCTTCCTGTGGATGCCGACACATCCCTTTGCGAAAAACGCGGCTCTGCTACTCGCTGCTCACTTGCACATCCCCGAACACCTGCTCTCAACGGCCCTGTCCTTTTCGCTGATGAATCACGCGCGTCGCAAGGGAACAAAACCGTCTTGCGCTAGATCGTCGCTTGATGGAGCATCTGAGTAGACTCCGAGCAAGTCCATACAAGCTGCAGCGCTGCACTACTTTGTGCCGGTGCCGACCGTCGTGAGCTTTCCGCAATCTACTATAGGAGCCTGACGCTCTCGACGACAATAATCGCATCAGCACCGCAACCTCTCCTTATAAATCGCACTTGTCTCAGGCAAGCACCGACCCGGTCTCAGCGCTCTGGCTCCCTTTCGTCATCGGCCAGCAGGCGCTGTGCTGCAACGCGTCTTTGCGTACCGATAACCCCCCGAAGTTGGTCATGACGTCTGGCTCCGTGGCTGGCATATCCTCGCTGCACGAACCCTCCTTCAATCACCAGCCGCCAACACCTTCAGACTCGCCGCTGCCATTCTCAGATACCAGCGCCGTGGCGAGCGAGGACGATGACACTCCGCGCCTCACGACCAGACCGAAGTTAGGCAGTCGCAAGAGCAGCGGCACCATGATTGTGCCTCGAGAACAGGCCGAGACCGAGGTGGACTCGGACATTGAGGAGGGCGATGTGCGGACCATGTCCCCACGACGAAGCAGCGAGGAGGTTGACAAGCTGGGCGAGTCTGCACGCAGAGACTTGATCGAACAGGCGAAGATGCTGCAGACGAGCCTGCAAGCAATCGTGGACCGCGTGGAAGAGGTCAAGAATGAGCACGAGAAGCTAGAAGGGGGAAACAAATTCCTTCAATCGTGAGTCGCGTGTCTCGCAGCGGCATGCGCACATGACACGTCTCAGTCGGCTAACGCACCCACCAGATACATCGGCGAACTGATGCAAACTTCCAAGATCACGTCCTCCGCTCCGACCAAGAAGGGCAAAGGGCGCAACAGCAAATCATGACGCCACCGTCACAACTTGCACACGACGCTGTGCAACATTCTCACCTGCCACGAACGAGGCATCCACAAGCATTTAACCCATGCATTGCGTGTTCTGACTTATAGCCCCCTGGTTCTGGTGCATTTGGCAATATGGCGCGTGCATGAGCCCTGTTGCTAATCGCACAGGCGACTCAGGTGGTGGGCGGGTGTGGGCGTTTGTGGGACTTTTTTTAAGCGGGACGACCTTGGGCCACCATGTAATGAGTAGTGATTAACTCGTTTTGATGCTCATGGCAGGCGCACGGATTGTACTATAGGTACAGTAGGGTCAGTCGTGCGAAGATACAAATGCGACAGTTTAGACCAGCAGCTACACCGCGCCTTCAGTCATGCAGGTGATCACGGCATCTCTGCTGCTCATCGCAAACATGAAGCGGGCGACAATCCGTATAGGCAGCTGATGCTTACACAATGCAACCATAGCGATGAGCCTGAGTTGTTCAGGAAGCCTCTATATAGCACGCAGCTACCAGACGTTGCGCCATATTCTTCTGTCATGCGTTCAGTCGGTCTCTCTTGTTATCATCACCAACCCTCCTTTCAGGTCAGCCCGCATGAGTCTCATGCCCTCAAAGCACATCAGCAATGTTCTGCCTCTCAATGACACTCTTCTGCGCATTATTGCGACTGACCCTCCAATACGTGTCCGCATAATCGCTGCATCCCATATACCTCAAAAACTCCTCATCGTGCGTAATCACAATCAACTGAAAGTTCTTCTGCTGCCTCCGAGCTTTGATGATGTTGCCCAGGCTCTCCGCAAGCGCACGAATGTTGTCCTGATCCAGATTGGTGGTCGGTTCATCCAGAGCGATGATGCCGCAGTTGGTCCCGAACACCTCGGCTAGAGCAAGGCGGATGATGATGGAAGCGAGCACTTTCTGGCCTGCGGAGCAGCGTCCGCGCATGTCCATTTCCGCCTCTGACTTTACCATGCAGACACGATAGTTGTAGGACTTATTGTTCTTACCCGCGGTTTCGCTCTCGCTGCGTATGAGAATGGTGTCGACGTCTGTGCCCTGGTATGTCTGGCTCCAGAGCTCCTCGATGATGCGGTTGATCTCTTCCATCTTTAGTGAATGGTATCGCATGATGGCCTTGTCGAGAGCGCCGCCATAGCGACTGAGATCTTCCACGCAAGCTTTCGTCGCCTCGACCTTGACATGAGCCTCTTTGTACTTGCGAGCGGAATCCTTGTATTCTGTGTCATAGTCTGCGAGAAGCTGTCCAAGCGCTTCGTCCTTTGACTTCACAGCTCCAGTGACGGTAGCTTGCTCGGCGGATAATTTGTTGCGTTGCAACTGCCATTTGCTGCCTTCCTGCTCGTAGCGACGCTTTTCTTCCTCCGCATTGTGCGTCTCCAGCTCAGCAATCTCTGCACGTACCTGCTCAAGCTGGCGAAGGTCACGACGGTACCGCTGGTTGTCGGTAATTTGGCGCTTGGTCTCGGCCTGGTTGCGCAACTGGTCCTCCAGCTTTTTGACTTCGCTGACAGTTTTTTGCTGTTCCTTCTCCTTGCTGGCAACCTCTTTCTGCAACGAGGTGATTTCCCTCCTGGCATTTTCGATCTGCCTGTCACCACCCTTGGCAATATATGTCGCGATCTCTTGGTTGGCCAGTTTGAGCTTGTTGACACAATTGGTGAGCCGCGTCAGCTCTGCCTGCTGCTCGCGATCCTTTGCAGCGCCACGCCGAGCTATGTCGTCGTACTTGGCTTGGATTTGATCTTTCTTGGGACGAATCTCTTGGATCTTTTGATCGCAGGCCTTGATAGTCTCACGCTGTTCCACGTTCATTCTCTTGAGATCCTGAATCTGCCTGTCATAGGATGCTTTCTCCTTGAGCTGATACTCTGCGCTGCTCAATTTGGCCTTGACGTCGCGCAACTCCAGCTCCAAGCTGTTGAGCTTTGCTCGTACCTTGTCTCGTTCGTCCCTGATCCTGTTGTAAGTGGATCTGGCAGCCTTCATTTCTTCCACGACCTTCTTCGACTCATCTTGAATCTGCTCGGGACTACGCAACATATTGCCAGCTTGCTGCTTGGCCATAAGGTCATCAATCTGCCTTCTGCGGTCAGCGATGTCGATGCTGAGATTGGTGATGCGCTGGATTGTGTCGCTCAGAGCCTCGACATCTTTCTTCGCGCGGACACACTCCTTGGCCGACTCGTCTTTGCTTTCCAGCTGCTCGTTGAGAGCAACGCGCCTTTCTCTCAGTTCTTTCTCCTTCTCCATTGCCTTTGGCAGTTCCCTCCCCTTGACTCTCTCCCAGGTCTCATAATCAGGGTATGCCGCCTTCACAGCCTGCAGTTCCTGCTCGGTCTCCTTAAGCTCGGACGGAGCGTTCTGCAGCTGCTGCTCCGCCTTCTTTCTCTCCTTTCGCATGAACTCGACAGCGTTTTGGATCTCCGTATTGTTGCCAAACTTTCTATTGCAAGTCCTGCAAGCCGTTTTGTCCACTTGTGCACACTTGATGCACTCGTCAAAGTATCGGATCAGCATTGTAAATTTCTCGGTGGCTGACCTGAGCTCGTCACGGTCGGCTTCTAGCTTCCGCAGGGCTTCGTTGTAGTCGGAAGGCTCGCCGCCTTCTAAAGCCTCTTTAATCTTAGCCTCAGCGTGCTTGATAGACTCCTTCTTCGTGTCTAAGTCCTTCTTGGCCGCCCTGTGTTGGAAGTCGACCTGATCGAGCTCTCGACTCACTCCATCGCGCTGACGCTCAGCCTCAGCAACTTGTGACGCCTGCTCCGCCACTGCTCGCTGAAAATCGCCGCCAAGAGTCTCAACCGTCCAGCCCTGGCCAACCATTGCGTCGATCCTCTCGCTATGTGCGCCAGACATGGTCTCAAGGCTGACTTCGCTCTTCTTCAGCTCCTTCTGCACATGGTCAAGCTGAGCTACCTCGCCAGCCTGCTTTGTGCTCTCTACCAACTCCGCATCGAGCTGCTCCTTGGACTCTTCAAGCTCCCTAAGCTTGATCTCTGCAGCACGGACTTGCTCATCAAAGTTCGCCTTCGAGATTGTGTCTTTGTGCATGGCCAAACGATGCACCACTTCCTTCTCGCTGGCGTCTAATGCTGCCTTGCTGCCTTCATCGACACTGATAGCGTTCGAGTCACGCTGCAAACCATCGATCTTGCGATCATTCGCAGCAATAGTCTGCCTCGCACTTTCCTTCCTTGACCTCTCCGCTGTCTCATTTTGATTGTAGTCGCTGAGCTTTGACTGCTCACTTTGCAGCTCTTCGCTGGTGTCCCGTCGCGATCTTTCTAGCATCGCTTCTTGGTCCTTCGCCATTCTTGCCACGCGATCGATGAAGTCACCCACTCGTTCATTTGTAAGGTCCGCGTCGTATCCACGGATGCTGAGACTTCGAGCGGTATCCTTGACCAGCTGATCACGGCTCTGGACTTGACTCTTGTATCTTGTGGCTTCGGCCTCGTACGCACCACACTCGCGCTCTTTGGCAACAACGCGGCTGCGACCCTGCTTGACCTCGGCATCGAACTCATGGTATTTTGCTTTTTGACTCTTGAGCTCATTCTCGAATTGTTCCACATGGGCTTCGTACTCGGAGACCATACGCTCCAACTCGTCGTCCGGTTCGTCTTTTTCAACAAGATTCTCCCGCAGACTCTGCACACTCTCTTCCTTGGTGCGTCTCTCAATGCGCTTGCCTTCCAGCTTGCCGACGATAGCACCGGCAGCCTCGACCTTCTGCCATGCCGCTTCGGCGTTGCGGCCAGCTTGCTTGATGCGGTCAGCAAAATCATCATGCTGCTTGCGAAGCTCTTCAATCTCTGCGTTCATCTTCTCGGATCGCTTCTCCATCTCCTTGCCCTTCTTTTTCGCTACATGTGCATACTCCTCCTCCTTTTTGAGCACCAAGAGCTGGGTCTTGTATTCTTTGCTCATGACTTTGATGTTCTCAATGGCCTTGGTGTACTTCATGGCTTCGAAGATCTCATCGAAACGTTTCTTGAGGTCAGCAGGAGTGGCGAGCGGCCATAGAGACTCTTCTTGGTGACAGAAGATGACATTGTCGAGGACAGCCTTTGAAACTCCTAGGAATTGAGGCATCTACAGGATATGAGGTCAGCATGAAATGCGCTTTCGTAGATGAGTAAAAACTGACCATGGTATTCATTTCCGCCACCCGCGAGCTCATGGAGTGCTTCTCACCATCTTTGCGGAGCAGAATTGTGCCCTCGAGAGTCTTGAACTGGCGCGTATTCTTCTTCACGGTAAGCTGTAAGTTCCTGGTGCATACAACTGAAGCGCCGCTCGTGTTCTTGAAGGACAATCTGATTTGGGCCATGACCTCTCTCTCATTGCACAACTTCGGATCGTGGACGAAGGCGCCGCTGCCAGAGTTTGGTGGCAGCAAGCCAGTCGTGACATATTTCAGGCACTCGATGATGGTGGTCTTGCCGGATCCATTGGTGCCAACAATGAGGGTTAGCGGCTTGGAGAACGCAATGGTCTCTGAGCGTGTATTGTCAAAGGAGCGGACGCCCAAGATGTTGAGCTTGTCTATCATGGACATGATGTGCGGTCCGCTGTCTGTCTTGCAATAGAAGTTGAGGCTTTATGAAGGTGGCCAAACAGCAGTCGTTTCCCGGACAGCCGATTAGTCCAGGCAGGCACACTTACACCACCTCTCTTAGCTCAATGCATTCTCCGAAGCTGCATTCGGTTGCCTACATGTAAGTGGTTGCTGAATGGATGTGGGTCGCAGCGCGAACAGAAGCGTAGGGATTTGATGACGCGACCTCAGTGTCGCGTCCGAGGCAGCCTAAGGTGGCGCGCATTCACGTGCTCATCTGGAAGTGCTCGCGCCTGCCGGTGTGCCCCGAATGACTAAAAGCGGCAGTCAACCAATTCGTACCATTTGAGGCGCAGATCAACGGCCGAGGCCCATCAAAATTTGACCTCTCACAATCGATTGACTGGGACAATTGACTAAACGGAACCCCACCGCGGAGGACCATCTCGCGGCGAAACGAAGACGTCCATATTACTTCGACCGTGTTAAGCATTCGCGGAGTCATTGGGCCAGGCACCTTCAAAAAGCTCAGGCCCAAGTCCGTGTTCTCCCGCCGTCAGTCTGCTAAGGCGCCGCTTAGCAGGTAGGGTCTGTCGCTTGCGGCCGCTGTTCGTGCCGCCTGATACGATGACATGGATACACATCAACTCGCATCCTCGGCATGTGCAAGTTGCCGTAAGCAAAAGAGGAAATGTGACAAACAGCTTCCAACTTGTGGTCTCTGCCAACGGATCGGCAGAATATGCGATTACAGCGACGATGCTCGAGCATCAGCACCTTCACCAGAAGAATTCTCGCAGCTGAGGCAGGAAGTTGCTGAACTCAAGAATCTTCTTCAAGACGTACGGTCCAGCGGACTCAATGCACCTGCGGGCTTCGGGAGCAGCGCTGGTTCTATCAGCAATGAGGTCTCGCCAGCTAGTCACCAGTCAGCATGGCCAGGTCTGAAGTCGTTTCCAGCGCTATACTTTTTGGACTCGAATGCTTTCGAGTATGAGCGCTTTCAAATTCAGGCGCCGTACATACGGGTACCACCAGGAGCTCTATCCGCTCTGGGCAATTCAACAGAACTCCGTCTCATGATCGAGCAATACTTCTCGTCAGTGCACACCTACCTTCCAATTGTCTCGAAAATCAGGCTGTATCAGCACTTATCAAACCCGCTGCATGAGCCAGGTGCGGACATGGCGCTTCTGTTCCTTGCAATGAAGCTAGCAAGTAGCGAAATACCTGAGGGTCTGGCGCCACTCACGCAGCTTTATCAAGATGTCAAGTCTTTCGCCAGCTATGTCGAGGCTTCCAACGGCCTCAACATCCAACTGATACAAGCCCTTCTTCTCATCTGCCTGTACGAGACAGGCCACGGCATCTACCCTGCCGCCTATCTGTCAGTAGGACATGCTGGCCGTCTGGGCCACGCAATGGGCCTTCATGATCGCTCTGCACCACAGATGCTTCAGAGATGCACGACATGGACCGAGCAAGAAGAGAGAAGAAGAGTCTGGTGGGCAGTGGTTGTCATGGATCGATTTGTCAGTATCGGTAATCGTGGAAAGCCGTTCGCCACCTCTGACCCATCCCTCGACGCCCACCTACCTACTGAAGACGCTGCATGGGATCGCGGTCAAATGCTCGTCGCTGCACCTCTGGCCCTCTCCGCGTCGACCACGAACCAGGCAGCGCCCTTCGCCCGGACGTGTCAAGCTTCCCATCTCCTTGGCAAAGTCATCCGCCACAGAAACGACACCAATATGGCAGTCGACTACAAATTCGAGGAGGCGCTGCAGCTGAATCGCACTCTTCGCGCACTCGCGGCCGTTCTGCCCGGCGAATCAGAAGAAGACGACCCTACTCAGCGACCTACCTTGTGTACGTCGATGGCGATAACTTATTCCGCTCTGCTAGAGCTTTACGAAGCGTACTCTTGCACAGAGCGTGCCGTCCCAAACGGTCCGGAAACTCAGCTACAAATGCAACAAGAAGCCATCGCTGGCATCTCAGACATCACCACGCAAGTACTGTACCTCGCAAGGCGCGTGAGGAATTTCATTTCCCGTGCCGGTATCGGGCGATTCAGCCCCTTCACCCTTGATGCGTTGTACCAGGGAGCAGCAAACTTCGCCTGGTACGTACGCGAGTCATCGGATCCGGCTTGTGGAGAGCGCTTGCTAGAGATTAAAGAAGTGTTGTTGTTATGTGAGAAGCGTTGGAAGGTTGCTGGTCAGTATATATGCTTTCCATTGCGTACATTCAACCAGATTTCAGAAGTCTTGATGGGCTGACAAACACTTTGGTACTACAGGCGAGTATCGCTCCATTGTCGAGTCGACGGAATTCGCGTTGTCCAGTGCTATCAGGTGAGCTACATTTCTCGATCTGCTCACCGCTACTGGTGCGCCGAGGGACTTGCTGTGTTGATATCACATGATAACAACGAGCGCTCGGATCCAATCCTCGGACCGCTCTGCGCGCCGCGCTGTAGACTGAGAAACCCCCACGAAGGCAAGCTGTTGAGGGGCCAAAGGTAGACAGGAAGCGGACCCATCAAGCATGTACCCCACCGCCGTGATGTTCGATTCGAGCGACTGAGTCGGCTGTGTTCAATGATCCCCAGGTGCTATCCGATGGCGCGCGCGATTCAGTCTCCGGCTACTCAAGCTTGGTTGTTCCATTCGCCATGGCAGTGTGGCAAGAGCGCAGCCACCCATCAAGGTTCGAGCGTCTTGGTGCGTCGATAGGGCCATCTTCACAAATGTCGCGGGCAAGATCACCCGATCAATACCTCCTACCGTGAAACACACATGCATGCATATGCCATATGCTCTACCTAGTATGCATCCAGCCTTGGATAATTCACGCTTGCCGCGGCTTCGAGAAGTCGAAGAACGAGGTCGCCACGAGTTGCACACCCGAGCCTTGCATTAGTGGTTGTCACCACGTATTCTCATGCGCCGTCAATCCACTATGGGTGTGCGAGAAGCTTTCGGAGGTGCCTCCCATCGGTCGGTACTTAATAATAAGCGAGCAATCCAGGAGGCAAGACGATCTGTGGCCAAATCCGTCCTGCTCTCCAGGGCAATGTACAAATTGCCGTTGGCTGAGACTGTGGTCGTTTTCGATTTTTCAAGGTCATTCCATCGCACAAAGCCGTGGTTGGGGTATTTCATGTTATATACAGATGCAAAGACAAATTCGAATAGCAAATGGCGTACAGAGCCCTCTCGTGTCTGCATTTCGTTACACGCACCGCGTCGTACTGCGCATGCCGGCGCTGACGCCGGCGCCCTCGTCTTATGCAACTCCCGCCCTGTCGAGGATCCGATCCGTCGCTGCTTCAAACTCCAAAAGACTCCTTAACACCGGGCTGTCTATGCAATAGTATGCAGAACGCTCACAAATGCAGCTCAGCGATCCTTAGATCACGTCAATTCAGTGTCGACTCGTAGGTGTCAAAGGCTTTCTCGCAGTCCAGACATGCCTGCGAACTCTGTCAGTGTATTGCATGCAATGAGCGGCGGCTACCTTACCATTCAAAGTAAAACGGATTCTTGGGCCGATTGACGGCATCGCAGAGTCTGCTGCCCAGATCCTCCACGTCCTCGGGCGAGTAGTTGAGGTAACGGGTGAAGAGCTCCATGGACATACCACTCCACGGGGCAGCTTCATGGTAGCCCATTGCATTCCTGATACCTTCCATTAATTGCGTTGCCAACTTGAAGTCCCCTTCAGATGGATAATACTCTCGTGCCCGTGCGCCGCAATTCAATCGATATTTTGTGTGCCGCACGTCTACGAAGCCAGCCTGGAGAAGGAATACGCCCATCGAGTCATCGTATGCGAACGGCTTACGTATCCGCCGGGTGGCTGCGTCCATATGCTGGTACCATTGCTGAAAGGCCTGGAGATCGTGCCGATTCGGGCGTTCGTCATACCGCGCACACCAGTCCATTTCCATGCCCTCATACCAACCACCAGGCCGGATATAGGAGTATGCTGTTCGAAAGTATTGTGACCAATCCGAAACACTGCCAAGGAGTTGAGCGTGGCGGATCAGGTCATAGGACTCGGGCTCGATCGGCCAAATCCGAGATGACAGATCCCAGGGCGCAAAAAATTCGGCATTGCTGGCAGCAATCTCTGGTGGGGGCATAGTTCGCGCAATATCGAAGCCTTTCACGGTGATCTTTTCATTGGCATCAGCGAGTCCAACCACCCACCAGCCAGTACCGCATCCAACATCAAGTATGCGAGCCTGATTCCTTCGTGCGCCGAAGTTGGCTAACGTCATCCTACCCTCCAAGCAATGGAAGTGGACCACAGAAGACAACATGTCCAGACGTGTCAACTCGTGCTATTGACGTTTCCGTTAGCATGTAATCCACGCCAATTCAGATCAACTCACGTCATCGCAGGGATAGGGATATGCGTCGACATATCGTGTGAGATACTGACGACCATTCCTCGTGGTAATCTCGGCCTGCTGTGTGCTTGTATGTGCATGCTGGGCCACTGGCGACGGGCTATATTGAGGCGCGTCATCGTCGTTCAGCAAGCTCTGGACACGGACCCTTTGACTACCTCACTGTCAGCATAATTGTCGGTCGTGATGGCGAGGAACCACATCCGGCTCCCAGGCAGTTCGCGCCCAATCACGCCTTAGCAGTCCTGAAGTGCAGGTGTGAGGACGTCGAGCACCGTCACGCATACCATCCAGATGCTCTACAGGCTGCCTTACCTCCCCATTGCCCAGCTCCCACATACTATCGCACGTGCCGGCTCGCAGATCCAGTCGTACGTCGTGGTGTCTTGACTCGCGAGCGGTTGATCAGCAGAAAGGAGTATCATAGATCAATGTACAGATTGTTGAGGTTCTGGAATGACGAAGCCGCCGGAAGAAACATCGTTCTCGTGAAACAAACAGGAGCCCCAATCAGGGAGGCGGCGGTAGGCTTTATGAGCCCAGTTTGGCGAAACGGCCCAGGACCCGGCAGCATGACCGAGGAGGAGAACAAGGTTGAGGCCCGAAGTGGTAGCCACGTTTAGCGGCTTCCCAGACAGCTGACTAGCGTTCTCCAGATCCAGATCCACGGACTCGGGACCTGGTCTGAGTGCCCGGCCCCCTTGGCCTCCGCTTATCGCGGGAGCGATCAGCGACTTCGGCTGCGGGCAGCTTGGGACCTCAGATCAGATGCTTGCGAGATGCGATGCTGCAGACGCTTCGAATAAGACATCCTGCTAGATCTGCCCTGCCTTGCCCACGCGGTCTGGATGACCAGCAAGCCATGTGTGCCGACCAGCGTGATTTTGAGGGAAGTGCCCGAGTCATACATCTCGTGCACGTACCTCACTCACCGCGTGCCAGAGCCGGTCCCCGGAGAAAGGCTTGAAGAGGCATGTACGCAGATAATTGCTGTTCCCTGCGCTTCGCCTCGAATCCCCCACTGACCAGCTTGATCCCTTCATAACGAAACCCTGCTTCGGGCTAGATCTTGTGACTTGCCCGACTGTGCCAGTCAAAGACCTGTACCAGGCTGTCGGGTCCGAAGGAGCACGAGCTAGTTCGATCTGTTAGCGGCGTGAACCTTGCAATTAGACCTGACCGTTAAGTCGATTAGGTTACTTCGCACGATCCAGTATTGCTTTCTGCGATACATACGGAGCGCGGCAGAACGGGCGTGATCACCCTGAGATGGAGAGAAGCGTGCAGGATGCTGTACTCAGGGCATATTCTGCCTACCAGTCGACTTGATCGTATCATTCGAACAACCCCCAAAAGAAGCGATGATGATGACGTCGATACACCTTTGACTTGGGCCATGATACATGTAGCGATTTCGACGCTCCACGCCAGCCCTCGAGATTGGCGGTGCAGTTGTGTCTTTCCCGACTTCTCCTCCGAGCTCATGCGAGTGCGAAAACGAAACAGCACACCCACCCTGCACCCACTTGGGCCAGACTGAGACGCAAAGACTGCAGGTTGCAGGTGTGGTCTGCCTCTCAGTCTACTGTAAACCCTTCACGGACAGCCGAACCACGCTAGCAAGCCTTCCTGTTTCGTTGACCTGCAAAACCAGCAACCAACGCCGTTGTTCGGGTGTTCTCTCGGCCATATGCCCGAGCGGTTCACCTCGACCCAAAGCGCCGGTCCTTGTGACAAGTCGGCGTGTGATGAAATGCCGAACTGCACAAGCCGCCCGGCAGCTCTCCGCCATCCTTGTTCACGACTAAGGGGACGATCAGCCTGTGGGCTGTTGGCGCATATCTGGCATTGGGCAGCTGCATTAGCTCGTGACGGCGAAACGACATCTTCTCAAGCCCATGCTGTAGTTGTCTTGTCCCTCGTCAAGTCAATCAGTGTCCCACATCTAACGAATTCTGCGCGCCGTGATAGTCCGTCTGATCTGGTCAGTAAGCCATTAGTGACGAGGAGTCCTGTCAAACTCACACTCGATGATACATGTGAATGTTGTGATGCCCGACCGGGATGTACATAGCCTCTTGCAGCCGCTCCACCTGGTCCCTTGACCAGCCAAGCTGATTTGTGAATAGAGCCATAGCGAGACCACTGTACCCTTCCAAAAGCTTGCTTTCGCTGCCCTCGTGGCCGAAACTTTTGCCGAGGGAGACATGAAACCATCGCGCAATAGACCTGCTGCGCTGACTTTGTGGGAGCTGTACTTCAGTATTATCAAGATGTTCCCAAGACTCTAGTCGAATGGTTTCGTCTACTTCGATCTCAAAGCCGGCGGACTCCAGAATCTGTCTCAAGTCCTCCGGATAGACGATAGATCTCCCTGTGCGTGCGGACGCGATCTGCATACACGTCCACCAGAGCTGCATCGGAGAGTTCGGGTTTTGTGAAAGCGAGCCATCGTCACAACGAGGCCGCCAGTCCATCTCCACGATCTCGATCCGACCGGTCCCAGGAGCTAGGTACTTGCGGGCTGTCGAGCACAGTGCGTACCAATCTGATACGCTTCCGCAGAGTTGCTTCATATGGATCAGATCAAAATGGCCAAGGGGATACTCCCAATCTGAACTTTCGAAATCAAAGCCGCCTCTGCATCTTATTGGTTCCTGGACTAGATACTCCGGTACAAGATGATTGAGGTCGATACCACGAAGCTCCGCTGAGGGGTACTGGTCGAGCATTTCTACCAGCCAGAAGCCACTACCGTAGCCAACGTCGAGGACTTTCAGACGTGGCCCGGTCGGCCGCAGGGTGGCTCGGTGTAGGCATTTTTGCATTGCACCGGTGTAGATGAGATGATGCATGACGTCTAACCATTCATTCATCGTCTCGTGACAGTATCAGCTGTTGTTGCTTTGGGTTAAAGGGAAGCGACCTACTGAATCAACAGGAAAAGGGTATTTCAAGTCGTGCATCCCCTGTCGTACGTACTGCCGCCCATTTTCCATAACTAAATTTGGTGTAGCAAGCGAGGCAATGGACATCCTTGGTATTCTGGAGCGACCATTGTTCAGTGTTGCGCGCTGCAAGCGAGCGAATTCTGTTCAATAAGTACCTCGCCATGTCTTTCAAAGTTTACCTTCCCTGTGCACAGCCCAGTGTTCCGTGTCAGACGTACTATGCTGGTCAGATGCCAGCGATAGCTATGCACGAGTGGTCATTGGTTCCAAACAAAAGAACGCCAAAACCTCCCAAGAGAAAAATGAAGACGCTCACAACAATCGTGACGGGCACAAGGGCCAGAAGGCAAGCATTACTACACGAGCTCGGTAGAAGCGCTCTCTGAGCTACTTTATTTTGCTCCCAGGTGCTGAGCTAGGCTCGATGCCACGGGGGGAGGTAGGTACGACCACAATCTCGGGTCTGCATACCATGGATGCGTGGTAGCCAGCGCATACCAGCATGACGGACCCTAGGCATTGTCGGTGTGTATAAGGCCAGCGTGCGGTCCGAGAACGGCAGGCCATCGACTTTGCCGGGACGTAAACGTCAGGAGAGAATTAGTGGTTCAGGACTGGGCACTTCCGTGCGCCAGGTTTAGCGCACCTTCTCCCTGTCGATGGGCGCTATACCGACAGTCTGGAGGCTGGCGGGACTATGTGCGGCACAGGCGCGCTAGATAGGAACGACAACTTTTGGACTGGCACCATCTTCATACCTTACCGACGCACCCTATGGGATCAGCCCTGATCGAATTGTCTCAGGAGGCAGGAGATGAGGGCCCTTCAGGCGGACAGACATGCGGTGCAACACAAGACCACTGTACTATCTTGAACTATATCGATAGTCAGTCAACCCTCGTGCTCATTCTTGGCGTGGATGGACGGTGTTCGCCAGTGTCGCCACCTGTCTCACTCGACGGTGGTCTACGGCCGAATTGTCCTCCGCCATGGAGCACTTTGCCGGGTGCAGCTGAAGCCCCAGCCTTGACGCTGGCCGGCGTACATGTGATCCAAGCGAGATGGAGACCCTGTTGGGAATCCGAGTACTGTACAGTAGCGCAGACTGGTGAGACCTTGAAGGCGCACCAGAAGGACCGGGTCGACGGTACACAGCCCCCGATGCTCTGTGGATTACCACACCATTTGGAGGCAAATTCCGTGAACCGAAGGCTGTGACACCGCACCGCTGCATGGTCGAAGCAAGGGCCGGCCAGGACTAGTGACTGTGGGAGACACACTGGGTCGCAAACGACGAGGACGACAGTAGCCCCGACCATCATTAGTAGGTGTCTCGAGAGTGCGACGGCTGGCGCGGTGGAACTTACTCGGCACGCTATCACTATGCTCGGTCTCCAGCACGTGGCGAGTACTATAGAGACGCGTCAATGCAGTATGCACGCAAATGCGTGGCAAATGTACAAGATGGACAGAGCACTTTAGATGATGCATCACGAATTGATGCTCGCCAGTTCCGCTGGATCCGCAGTAGGAGGTAGAATGATCGGGTTTGCATTAGGCTCGCATGAGCTCCCGAGGCCCCTGCTCTTGGGACGCGTTTGCCGGAGAATATTCTGTTTCCCAACTTCGTAACTCACGTCCGGCAACTTGCAACCTAGTGTGAAGAGCGGGTCGAGCAGCGGGCTCGTAGCCGTCATCGGCTACATTCAAGATCCACATGGACACGAACACCGATTGTCCGCTGTAATCGCCTCTGCCTGTAGAGATTACATGTAGCACTGTATCGACAGCGAGACATTCGGGATGCAAGTTTGCCTTTTCTCGCCTTTCTGTCTTCATCGGGGTAGGCCTTCTAACCGAGTTTCACCGTCCTTGTCCAGAGGCGAGCCTACACCCAGCCAATGAGGCGTGAGGACGAGTACACCGCTCCATGAGACGTCAACGATCCCAAGTGGAACGAGAAATACACATGCATGCAGGCGGAGCAGACGGTTCGCAACATGTGAGCCTCGTGCTACCAAGATGATATCTTGACCTAGGACAACCTTGCACAACATGAACCCAACAACTCCCACCATGGGCTGCATCGTCTCCACTTCCCGGAGTGCTGAAAATACATCAATGACCCAAGCGGGGCAGCACATTCATGCATACCGTACCACACGCAACCAAAGCGCTACGCCAAAAAAAACAAAGCTAACAACCGTAACGCAGCATACGACTACCCGCTTGCCCCCGGTGCTCGGATCCCAGCACTGTCGATTTCATTATTACTGCTGTCATGCTCATACCATCCAAGAGGTGCCTCAGGTGACGCCACTTTGCCGATGTCCTGTGCTGTATTTACATGTACAATCAAAAAAGTGTTATGACGTAGGACCGTTTGATGCGGAAGGCATAGGGTATCTGAGCATCAGCTCTCCGATCTTCGGGACCAATTCAGGGATTCGGAAGGGCTTGGACACCACGTCGTCCTGCAGCAAAGAGTCAGCACAGAGGTTCTGAACGGGGCTTTCTTCGGGACGTATGTTGTGCAGCTGATACAGTGCACAGCGACAGCTGCAGGTGCTAGGCGAGCATGAACAAGGCAAGCAGAAAATGGCACAGTTTGTCCTCATGGATCACCACCTTGTGGCGAGCCGATTGTCAACTTGCAGCGTCCGAGGACGAGGTACGCGAGCGTGGAAAAGGCAGCAAGGACGTCCCATTCCGGCCTCGGGAACAGCTTGTGGCAAGCCAATCGTCGAGTCGCGGTCTGCGAGTACTAGGCAATCCTCTCCCTTACCACACAGACCACGCAGGAAGCAAAGCAGTGTGTAAGAGAAACGAAAAGGATCAAACTCACCATCCCAGCCTCTAGGGCGGTCTTCACCTGCTCGGCCCGCGCATTGGCTGTGACCGCAATAATCGGCACATGACCCGTCAACTTGCCCTCCAGCTCCAGCTCGCGGATGCGCCTCGTGCACGTCAAGCCATCCATGACCGGCATTTCCAGATCCATAAGAATAATGTCCAGTCCCAGCTTCTCCGCCGCCAGACTGCCGTCACCGGCCCAATACGTCGACTGCTTGAGTTTCTCAAGAGCTTCACCACCATGGTTGGCTAGGTGCACGGTGATGCCCTGGTTCTTGAGCTGTTTCTGCAGCACACGCTGGTTGACGAGATTGTCCTCGACGATGAGGACGGTGCGCTGCAGTGGCTTTTGATCGGCTGAGGTAGGGGTGCCGGACTTGTCTGTGAGCTTGTGGTTGGTGGCCGCCACTGCCGAAGGCAGGCTCTTCGTTTTGACCCCTGACGCTTCCACCGCCCTCTTGATACCGGTACCGCCATCTGCTTCTCCAGGCGGAGCCGTACTCTTCCTTGCGGCAATGTAGAATGCAAACGTGCTTCCCTTACCAGCTTCGCTCTCGACGCCAATCTCACCGCCTTGCAGTTCAGTGAGCTCGCGACTGATAAAAAGACCTAGACCAGAGCCGCCGTACTGCACATGCGTTCTCGGAGAGGCCTGCGAGAATCTCATAAATAGCATCTTCTTCTCTTCCGGATTGAGCCCGCGTCCAGTATCTTTGACGCTGAAGTGGATATACACGACATCTCCATCACCCCAGTCGCGCTCATTCAGGTTGGTCTGTCGCTTGCTACGCGTTGGGAAGTACTTGACGGGCGCGTCCTGCACATCGCTGGGTCGGACGGCCGAAGCGCCAATCGTGACCGTGATGGTACGTTTCTTCTCCGTGCCGGTAAACTTGATGGCATTGGTAGTCAGGTTGATGAGTACCTGTAGCACTCGGCTCGGGTCCAGCTTGACCCAGTCCAATCCAAGATCACGGTACGACTGATCGACCATAAACTTCATCTGGATATCTGCAGCCTGCAGCTCGCCCTCATGCATCTTCAAAGCCCGCTGCACCACAGTCAAAGGCTGCGCGTCAACTGGTGTCACAAGCAACAGCGCAGAGTCTAGTTTCGATAAGGTCAAGATATCATCCACGATCCTCTTCTGATGTTGCGAACAGAGACTGATGATTTGTGCAGCATCCAGGCAGCTTGACAACAGATCGTCACTCATGACTCTGTCTTCGCCTTGCCGGAACTTCGTGAGGCTCGAGGCGATCTCATCTGAACACTGCAATATAGCACTCAGAGGATTTCTCATCTCGTGACTCGTGATGTCAATGAAGTTTTCCTGCTGCCGCTTCAACTCGACCGCCTCCTCCATTTTCCGAGTCTGGATGCCTTCGGCCCATTTCTGCTGCGAGATATTCGTGATGCTGCCAAAGACAGATTTGAGCCGGCCATCTTCCCATTTCTCCGGGTAGGCGGAGAAAAGAACCCAAGTATCGCTGCGGACTCCAGACTTGCGATCTTCCCATTGGGCTTTGAAGCGAACTTCGGAGGTGACTGGTTTCTTCTGCTCAACAAGATCGGACCATATGCGGCTGATGAGTTCTCTATCGTCGTCGGCTACCGACTCCATCCACATATCCGCTGCCTTCTCAATAGTACCAGTCTTAGGCACTCTCGAGATCTCGTACCAAGCATCGTTGGCGAATGTGATGCGCCCGGTTTGATCCGCGATGAACATGCCTACCGGCGCGAATTCTGCCATGCGTGTGAATTTGGTCTCACTTTCGATCGCCTCTTGCGTCCGGTGGGCTAACTGCTCACTCAATTCGATACGCTCCAGAGCGGCCAGCTTCGCCGCCTTCTGCCCTCTCCTGATCTCCTCTTCGAACAATACCACGGATGCCAACGAAGTTGCGAGCTGTCGACTCAGGAGCTGGACGAAAAGGCTGTAGTCATCGTCGTATGGTCGCCGCGGGTTTACTCCGAGAACCAAGAAACCCAAGATGCTCTCCCCAGTCGTCGGATGGATCGGACACACGACCACCGCCCTGACCGGGTCACCGAAACCTCTATTCTCCAGACCTTCCAGCAAGTCTTCCGGTAGGTCTCTGCTTCCGACTTCCAGGAGCACGGGCTTGTCTGCACTCATTACCTCGCGAAATACAGGACCAAAGCCTTCCATGCCCTGTTTCAAATCGATGTACTTGGGCGCCGCAGCATGGCCTTCTGGTACTCCCAAGTGGCCTTCGAGTGTGCACTGCCGGACCGAGTTGACCGAGTTCGAGTATATGCTACTCGCGTCGCTGTCGACCTCATCCGCGACGCTGTAAAGCAACAAGAAAGGCGAGTCGTATTCGTTAAACTCGAATGAGCCTTCCACCTGCGCCCAGAATCCTTTTACGTCTCTCGCGCTTGCTGTTCGCTCACCAACTTCCCGCAGAGTCAGCATCCTTCTCTCCGCGATCTTTCGCCTCGTCTTCTCAAATGCTGGGTTGTACAACCCCATCACGCTCCCATCTCTGCCGACCATTGGTATGATGGACCACGAGAAGTATGTCTCTTCAAGATAGCTATTTCGATTCATGAACAAGCAGTCATCGTCCTTCATCGTTGCCTCGCCCGTGTGCTTGGCATTCGCAAAGACGTCCTTGACTTCATCCCAGATCTCCACCCATGCTTCTCGATAGCTTCGTCCCATCAACCAAGGATGTTTCTGTCCCGCGAGAAGGACATAAGCTTCATTGTAGATAGCAATCAGGTCTTCACCCCAGTACATCGCAGCTGGATGTGGCGAAGCCATGATGAGGTTGCACATCTGCCGCAAGTCTGAGCTCCAGCGCTCGATCGGCCCTAATGCCGTGGACGCCCAGTCGACACTGCGCGCGAACTGGATGTGTCGAGGCATAGCGTCTGTGACGGGTATTCGCGTCCAGTCAAAGGACGGAGCGTCGGATGGCGCAAGAGGTATCTGACTACCTAGCGAGTCAATAGAGCCGCTTGAAGACTTATGGATCATAGGTGGTCGATCAGGTGTCAAAGCAGCAGGTTGGGAGGGCGGTACGTACGCGTGCGTAGACGGGAGAAGGTCGATGCCCAAAATTTCTGTCGAGGTCATCGCTGGCAATGCGATTGCGGCATTCAAGGTCGCATTTTGCTCAATGGTGGGTATGACTCCTCGTGATGTACCTCTGGCTTCAGGAGTAGGTGTTTCGACCGCAGCTGTGGGCATGCGTACAACCCCAGCAAAATAGTCCGTAGGCTCTGTGGCAATATCTCCTCCCATCCCAATCCACGCATCGCCTGGCACACCCGAAGTAATGCTCGCGGGAGGCAGACTCGAACTCGCTGGTGCATTGCTGGGCGGAGGTGATCCTGTAAACGCGCCTGAGATGATACGCAAACGCTTGCGCAAAGTTGAACAGCTCCACTGGACACCTGCGTAATTGAAACCTGGCAAGCATACATTGAGCGATTCACCATTGACACTTGCGCTCAACAGCCAGCTTTTGAAGTGCATGTATGTCTTCAGTCCGGCACCAGACTCCTCTGACGCGACACCAGTGACGAGCTCGTACATTCCTGGAAAAGATCTCAAACTTGGGTTGGCAAAGACCAGGTGCAGCGCACCAGATCCATAATTTGAGCTTTCACCCAGGTCTACTATGAATGTCGGCCTCTCATCCAGCTCCAAGAGTTCTGTGACACCGATACTGCTCAGCAATCCGCCCATAGAGCCTTCTAACCCACTTGTGCTCCCATCCGGACTGCTAGATCTCGCAGTAGTACTCCTGTCCAGACTCATCCTGTGCGATCCTTCCGATCTTAGCGCACTGGTAGGGTACCAGCTTGGCCATGATTGCGCTGCAGAGGCAACAATTGTCCCGCGTGCGAGACTCACAGTCTTAATGTGACTGTCTTCCGTGCGCGCCTTGCTCAACATCCTGGCGCCAGCTTCGGAGCTGCTAAATCGCGGTGGGAGCTGCGGTCGCGGTCGTGGGCTGTTGCTGAAGAACAAAGGGCTTGGTGGCTGTAGCGCAGGCTCGTTGAACGTACCTGGTCCGAAAGAATCGCTGTCAAGGGTGTGCTTGGATTTGGGGCCTCTGAACCGCGGTCTCTTAGTAGCAGGCTCTGACGTCGAGGGCTCAGGTGCGCTGCCAGCTGCTCGCTTGACCGCTGGCCTGTTGAGTCTGTGCGCGGCAGAGGTATCTCGGGTTCGAGGAGAGTATGAGGACGGCACACCGCCTGGCGGTGTCTTTGTATAGAGCCCTTTGCTCGCCTTGGCGCTCCTTGGCCTCTGAAATTGTGATGATGGACTGCTTCCAGTAGCCTTGTTGCGATCAGCAGAGGCAAGACTGGCCCATATTGAAGGATTTCCAACGGATGTGCTGTTAAGCGCCGATTCTTGCAACGAGCTCTGTCCCACGCCTGCAGCGCCTGCGAGATTCTTGCCACTGCCAAGCGCACTCCCGATGCTGTTTGCAAATGTCTGAGGGTGTGAGGTAGCGAGCGACAGCACCGGCTTCAAACTGGTCGACCCTTCCTCCACAGGTGCCTGACCTGCAGATCCCACGGCACCACCAAGAGAGACGCCTGCTGCGCTTTCGCCGACAGCTGCAGCGGCCTGTATACGACCCTGATCCAAGCAGTTCGGGGTGCTTTGTCTGCGAAAGGGACTGCTTGTCCGCGGGATGCTCGCCGACAGCTCACCACTGCGCTGCGGCGGCTCTGTCGGACGGCGAACGAAGCTGGCCGGCGGCGTGAAAATGGACGGCTTGACGTCGTCGCTGTTGGTGGAGCTGGCAAAGTCCGTCTTCACGCTGCTCGTGACGGCGCTGTTGTTCGCGTTGGCGCTGTTCGAGCCGGCAGTAGTGCCGCTGTTGGTCATGAAGCACCAATGTCGTCGCTTGGCGTCGACATGGACATCCGCTGCATCTATTACTGTCTATGTGACAACGCGTCGTGCTGTTTGGTCCGACCACATGGAGGCGTTTCGTGTACGAAGGGATGTATGCTATGACGTCTACCCCTATGCCCTCTCCGCTCTCAGCACCGTGATCCAGCAATCGCAGGTAGTATATCAACACGACAAATGATGGAGGGCCCAGGGCTGTTCAGCTCGTCCCCCGCAAGCACGCCCACTCTGTACAAACTCGTGCACGCGGGTGGATACTATGCCCAGCATCAGTGCACCTCAAGACAGCGAATCACGATGCGCTCTAGTGGGAAACCTTGTCGGAGCATGCCGGATAAATGAGACAAGCGGACCCGGTAACCGGTGGATTGGGACACACTCAGGAAGCCGATTTCTTGTTCTGGTCTCGCTAGTATCTGTGAACATATTGGTACATGCGACGATGGAACGTCCTCGCATACTGCACCGAGGCTTTGAGCAATGCAAACACCGCTGATGCTGGAATTGGTCGGGAGGATTATCCGACCCAGACGCCATCAAAAAGCAAGTGGATAAGGTCACGTGAAAGAAATAGACCTAAGACGGCAAGTTCGAACAAAGCTGTTCCTGATCGTCTGCTCCTCGTTTTCCGGCCGGTCAACGGTTTTATCTCTCAGAAGGGTATCTCTTCAGACAGCAACGGACGCCGCAATCAATCAGGTATGCACAAATCCGGCAATGTCTACTCGCAATTGACTGTCATTCCCATCATCACAGAGCTCATGCACTCAAGGTTCAAATCCTGCCTACTCACCACACCATCACTCTGACCCATCACCACTCCTGCACCTCTCCAGGCTTCGGCTGCTGCACTCGGACGACCTTATCGCAATTCAACAAACACAACGGATCAAACGCTTGTTTCATCTGCCACATGAATCCCGTCAGCACACCCAACCCGACGACACTAAGGTATCTCACGAGATCAGGCAAAACTCACCTTCCTCATCAGATCCACCGCCTCAACCCCAATCTCATGGGGCAGATAATCTCTCTTTACCATTCCCACCCCATGCTCCCCCGTCGCCGTCCCTTCCATTTCAATCGCCCTCTTCACCATCCGATGCACCAAATGCTCTGCCTTCTCATACTCGGCATCATTGTACAACAGAATCGTATGGAAATTACCATCCCCCACATGTCCCACGATCGCGCCCGTCAAGCCCGACTTTGCAATGTCCTCCTTCGCCTCCTCGATGATGTCCGGTAATCTCGACAACGGCACCGCGACATCCGTCGTCCAGACGTGATCGCTAGCGTCTTTCTTCATGCCCATGACGCTCCAAAGCGCTTCTTTGCGCGCGCTCCACAGTTCGTCGCCTTCTTCTTTGTTTTTGGCGAATTCGAAAGTTTTGGAGCCGGACTTTTTGGCAAGGTCTTTGACGATGCTGATGTGCTCTTTGACGCTTGTAGGTGTGCCGGAGAATTTGAAGAATAGCGTGGGAGCCTCCGTCCAGGACCGAGAGGTCGAGCCGGCGTTGTTAATGCACTTCATCTGCACGTCGTCGAGGATTTCGATGGCCGCGATAGGCACGCTCGCATTCACCACTCTGAAGACACAGTCGGCTGCACTCCTGATGGTCGGAAACGTGCAGACCGCGACGCTGACATTCTGCGGCTTTGGAATGATCTTCAAGGTCGCTTCCGTGACCAACCCAAGCGTGCCCTCACTCCCAACAAACGCCCTTGTCAAGTCATACCCAGCACTGCTCTTCCTTGGTCTCTGCTTCGTCTTGACAATAGTACCATCCGCCAGCACCACCGTCAAGCTCAGCACCCATTCCTTCATAGTCCCATACCGGTACGCATTCGTGCCTGAGCAGCTCGTCCCAATCATACCACCAATCATGGCCCCTGGACCAGGATCCGGTGGGAAGAATAGTCCAAATTCTCCTAGCTCTTCGTTCAACATCTCCCACCCCACAGCCGGCTGGACGATGACGTCCAGATCATCCTTATGTAGCTGTAAGATCTTGTCCATCCTCGAGAAGTCGATGCAGATGCCTCCTCTGGTGGCTGCAAAGTGCCCTTCCAGCGACGTGCCGCCCGAATAGCCCGTCACCGGTATCCGCCGCCGATGGCAGACCTTCATGATCTCCGACACTTCCTCAGTAGACGCAGGTTTCAGGACCGCGAACGGGACGTCGCCTGGGTGCTCCGGGTACGAGCTCCACTCGCTACCCGAATGGCTCTTCAAGTCGCCCTCGCTCGTGCTCACATTTCCCTCCCCAATGATATCCTTGAAATCCGCCCAAGCTGCTTGCATGTTCGCTGTACCTACATCATGAATAGGCGGCACCGCTCGCCTCAGCGGGACCGTACTGCTCGTGTCCCTCTTCTCGCCATTTTGGGAACCCAAGTACCATCCGCCCAGCACTCCCGCGACAAGGACGAGAGGCACCACGATGCCAGACTGACCTGCGGCCGAGTTCTGTGCTTGTCGGAGCTGTGCATACCGAGCTTGCTCTGCCCGTTCTCTGTCTACTCGCTCTTTTGTGGAGTGATATAGCTGTCCCTTGAAATCCTCCCTTTCATCCGTCTCGTTCGTGGCATACCGTCGTCGCCCAATGTGACGAGCCGGAAATGCGATGCGCCTGCCAGTCGCCGCTCGTACCTGGCGCCGAAGCACATGCTGGCTCTGCATTGTCAAGGATGCCATGGAACAGCTGGTAGACCGATGTTGCAAAACAGCTAGAGTAATGTGATATGGCCAACAGAGCGAGCGGTGGAGCCATATGGATCTAACGTCGTGCTCGCGCCCTCGCCTAAACACGGTGACATACATGTACATAGCTCCACCACTTTGGCTTTGGCTTCTCCACACTGTCTCACGCGAGAGCTCCTCTATTCGGGAATATCGCAGTGACTACCTCCTACAGCGCTAGCATAGAAAAGTGATGTACCACTGATCAAGCCCCAAAGATAGAGATCGTAATCTTCATTCGAGGCTCCAACTACAAGGTATCAACGCATTCCATTGGTTCTAATGTCCACCCAAGCCATATTCAACATGGCACATCCAATCTTGCAGCGATGCAGACGTATCATGCATGCTAGCCAGGTCCCAACGCCGCCAACGCCCTCAATCAAACCCACCCTCAGTGGTTGACCCAACACCGAATCGCCGTTCAAAATCGTCCAAGAGTATTTCCTAACTACTCTCCGTACTAGTCTGCATCGGCAAGCCCGGCGGCAATCCAGTCGCAGTCAGACCAACCATCTGCAGTGATGGCTGTAACGGCGCTCCAGGTGGCGCCGGGCCACCCTGTTGCGGTGACTTGCCGGGACCATCATCGCCAGATCTTTTCTTCTCCTTCTTCGCCCACCGCAGCCCGCAAGCGTTACAGAGCGTTTTTGGTCCTTTTGGTCCTTTCCGCCATTCTGGCGAGTCAAGAGTGCCGCAGTCCGCGCAGACGTATTCATCTGCGACTTTCTGTTTCTTCTTCTCCTTCTTGCCTCCGTCTCTGTCTTTGTCGAGAAGAATTGCGATGCCCGCGTCTCCTCTGATGAGAGCCGGGGAGGCGTCGCCAGTTGATATGCCGTGACTTCGTTCGCCATCCCGATACCGCAGTCCCGTCATCAATTCGATGGACTCCATGTGTGTGCCCGAGGCCTCGTACCGCGACATCTTATCCGCGATAGAGTCTGGGCGTTGGGCCGAAAGTGCGGAGTCCAGATTCTGCCGCGTCAGGGCCGTGTTGGAAATGGACGGTTTGGCTGGCGGAGGCATGCCTTGATAGTCTTGTTCAGACACACCATTACCAGGTGCTTGCGAGCCAGATGGTCCCTGAGATTCCGACGGTGTCGCTCCGGTACGGGATGCCGAGGCTTGCTCAAGTAATCTGTCTTGCTCGGCTGTCTCCTCTGCTTCTTCTCTCTTCAAGTCCTCAATGCGCTTGATAAGCCGTTCATTCTCAATCTTGTGCTCCAAGAACGAATCGAGTAGGGCGGCATTCTTTGTAGGGTACGGTCTAGCCATCATGAAAAACCCTCTACATAGCCCTTTCATGGGACTGCCGTTTGGGGCGTGCTCGTGGGAGATGTGCGGGTGCCCATCGCACTCAAAGATCATGTATGTTCCGTCGTCTTTCTTGAATCTGTAGAAGAAACGCAGAGCATTTCCACTCGCGATGCTTTCGTTGAACTCCCGCATGAATATCCCACTGTCGTCTGGATGTACGAACTCTCCCATGAACTTGCCAATCAGCTGAGGAGGCTCGTATCCAGTAATGGCATTGCATGATGGCGACACATAGAGTATCCTTCCATCTGGGGTCAGAATATGTAGAAAGTCTTTCAGCTCCTCAATGATCCTTTGCGACCAGTTCCTCCTCTTGGTAAACTCAGTCAGCGTACTGGAATTGTTCGGAGCACCCATCCCGAAGCCCGTCGGCAAAGGTCCTGCACCCGCTCCATTGCTGTTGCTTTCCTGCGGCGGAGCAGAGTTCGTGACCAGTTCATTGTTGCCTGTGTCCTGCTTCGGTCCTGACCTGTCCAGCTCTCCTGCGATCGCACCTGTTTCGTGCAATGAAGTATTCGCCTGGGCAGCTAGTGGTGCGAATCCTGAGGGATCGCTGCTCACCTGCCCGTCCATGTCCATATCAAGATCCATGGGCAGGTTCATATCGATATCCAGGCCACTATCGGCGAGCAAGCCGTCCAACTCCAAGCCATCTATCGTCCCTGGCGCCGTGATGCCAAGGTCTCCCTCTGCGCCGCCCGTCCCGCTGCCGAAGCCATTGCTGTTGCTCGCATGTGCATCATCGTCGCCAGGCACCGCGCCAGCGAGCAGCGTCGGCCCCGACATGGATCCCAAATTCGCGATGCAGTGCGCCGGGCTCTCAGTCGCCCTGTGCCGGCCAGGATCGTCGATGGTGTCGGTTGCGCCCGTCCGAGGAACATGGGTGCCAGACAGACCGCCGTCGCTCAGTGCATCGAAGTGAACACGAGATAATTTCTTGGCTGCTGTCTGCTTCGCGGTTGCACGTACCTGGTGAAAAGCACCGAGTTACAGTAGCGATGATATGCAGATAGCTAGTCCCACGCGACGAGTCGTGGGCTGCGGCTGTGGCTGCCGTCAAACCCGTCGAACTTACTTCGACGACGAGGGAAGATCGCCGCTATACTCAGCCCGATGCTGGCACACGAGCAGGGAATACTTGTCGGCATGGCTGGCTGGCTGTGTCTGAGATCTTGGTGCGATGATTCATGAAGGCTGGTCTACCTTGCATCAATGATCCGGTGGAGGTTACCCCGATGCTGCGAATGGCCCTGGGCCATTTCATTGATCAATGAGCAGTCACGACTCACGAGATAATCCGCAGGAGACGGTTGCAGTGTGGCTCAACGATGGTGCATGCTACCGTCGATATGCATGCATGTCCACATAATTTGACCACCTGCAGGAGCGCAGCAGCGTTTCTAATTGATTGACCAGCGCGTCGAAAGATTGATTGATGGATGACGTCGAATGTGTTCGCGGATGCCCAGTGGCCCAACTGCCGCCCGATGATACAGATGCGGTGCACGGTACCCTCGCCAGCTGATTCAGCACGTGTGAAACGGACGGGAAGCTTCACCAGTGACCAGGCCGCTTCTCCATTCTGCCCTCTTGCACATCCAGCTCTCCGTAACCTGTGCTGCGAAACTTATTATATATACAGTCAAGCCCACACAATCAAAATGGGCTCCGCCGGGCGTCCACCCAGGTATGACTGGGACGACAAAAAGGACATCTGCTACCAACTCTATGTCGAGCAGAAAAAGTCGCCGCCCGAGATTGTCCGGTACTTCGCCAACCACTTTGGTGTCCCCGAGAGCGAGATACCCAGTGCTCGTTTGTTCCGCAGGCAGTTTCTCGAGAAATGGAACTTTCCACGCAGGATCAAACGCTTGACTCCGGACGAGGAAGCCTTGGTCGTGGAGCGGATCAAGCAGCTGTGGGAGCAGAACTTGCGCGTCCGAGAGATTAAAGAGACCTTGGAAGACGAGGGCTGGGGTCTCCGTCCCCTCGAGTTCAGGCGCTTGCGTTTGCAAAATGACTTCAAGCGACGCGAAGGGAATCAGGGTGCCAAGCGAGGGACATCTGAGGATGAGAGCGGCAGCAGCAACAAGAGGAGGAGGGGTGAGTCGCAGCAACAGATGCCGCCCAACAATGTGTATGGAATGGACCCGGCCATGGGAGCAACGAACGGATTCGATGCCGGCGCAAATGCCTTGATGGCGCTGCACTCACGACAGGACTATGGCTGGACTGCACAGAACCAAACGCAGTATATACAACATGTCGCTCAACCGCAAGGCGACTACGACCAGGCCCCGGCGAAACGCAACAGCAAGAAAAAGACCCGCGGCAGAGCTCAACTGCCAGCAGACATCCCTTCAGCAGAGTCACGCTTCAATTCTGAGACTACTCTCACCGAATGCAAAGATTGCCTGCGACTAGACAATGATATGTACATGGCGATCCGTTCCGACTTCGAGCAGATATGTGTCGAGCACGATGTCGAACGAAAGAAAGCCGCTCTAGATTCCGGCCTGTGGCAACAAGTCAAGGATCAACTGGTGCGCGAGAACATGCATCTGAGCGCTTTGATGCATCCACTCCAGCCAGACCTGGAAAAGAAAGCGGTCGCGCTCGACAACATCTGCTGCGACGTGACCAAACGCATGCGCGTCATGAACAAGGGCAAGTTGAGGCTGGCCGAGGCCAACAACCTGTTGGGACTAAACCCGAGAATATCCAAACAAGTTCGCGGCTTGTTCCAAGATATCCTCGCCCGGGGAAATTACACAAATCGCCAAGAATGTGGCGAAGAACACTGGACTGAAATGCGAAATGAATGGCATGCCATGTCTCCCATCCTCACGCAAGCCGTTGCCGACAGCCTCGTCAACCCAAGAAAGATGAAGGCCATCGACCTCCTCGGTCGCGAGGCCGTCAAGCGCTACACCGACGACAAAACCAAGGCCGAGTTACAGCTACAGAACGGCCATGCTCCCGGCAAACCCCCCAAGCCCAAGGGCCCGCCACGAGCTGTTCCGCCCAAACGCGTCCCACCCCCAAAAGAACCCAAACCGCGTGGCAGACCAAGAAAAGACAACGTCGACCCGCAGCTCGATCCTGCGCTAGCTGCGCTGGACGACCCGATCCCAGTCGACTTCCGTCTAGGTCCAGATTCGCATATCGTGGGCTACCACCCGCGCATCTGGCATGGAGAGCTGAAGCAGCGGTCTGTGCAGGCGCTGCATCAGGCTGCGAGGAGTAGGGCCGGGGCGGCGAACGTCACGAGTGTGCAAGGAATCCTCAAGAATGGAGAGGGAATGGAAGTTGTTCATACGGTGGTCGAGAATGAGGATCTTGATGGTTACCTCAATGCTGCTGGTGATGTGCCGACTTTTGTTGTGGTGCTCGAGGGAGGGTATGCTTAGGGTTGCATCGCTTGTCGCTGTGGAACCGAGCCTAAGGTAGTGAGGTATTTCGGTGGTCCTGGGTATGTGAAGTCTCTGGTGCGGGACATCCCCAGTGAAATTATGCTGTGCCCACCTGAGGAGGCTAGCGCGAGTACTTGAATCAAAGGCAACAGACTGGCGCCGTGAAATGGCGCTCATGGCACGATACTGAAGGGCATGGTCTTCTCATATCATCAAATTGGTCTTCAGATATCAAAGCTTGCTACAATAACAGTCGCTTTGCTGCAAGAGGCAATGGACCCCGTGAGAAGCCGTGAACACTCTATGTCCAGATGCCAGATGCCCGGAATGATTATGCCACGGCCGTCGTAAATCGCCCCTCTTCGCCGATTTCAAAACTTTCGCAAATGCTCTGGCAAGCTACAGCAGCCATGTTCACAGCGACACGCCAACTTGTCCAGGCGCCGTCTAGAAACGCAAGTGGCAGATCGGCTACCACTCAAATTCGCCCATGCCCTTGTGAAACACATACTCCTTACCGCCCACACTCATGATTCCATCCTTCAGCGTGCACTTCCACTTGTTCTTGACCCTCTGCACCTTATCGTACGTGCAAAGGATAGAATCGCCCATATCGTCGTCGTCCTCGCCAATTGCTCCCGCGCCTTCGTCGTCACTATCATCGAGGTCGGAGTTGATGACGTTCTCGTCGTCTTCGTCTTTGATCCCGGGCTTGTCTTCGTCTTCATCGAAGTCCCCGTCAAGCTGCGGAATAGTGGGCTCGGTCTCGATGTGCTCTCGCTTTTGTTCGCTTCTCTTGACTTCCTCTTTGACGTCGTTGATTTGCTCCTGTTTGATTCCATTCCGGTTGTGTTCCTGTTTCATAGCAGATGTGCGGGCCGCTGATGGGAGGTTGCGGTTAGGTTGCTGATCGAGGGGGACCATGAGACCGGATGCGAGGTCAGCCGAGGATTGCTGTGCTTTGTCGCGCATCATGCGGTCGGCGCGCTGGCCGTATTGCGCATGTGCCGCGCGACGCTGAGCAAGCATGCTTTGCCACTCGTCGAGACCGTCATCGTTACCATCGGTCTGAGAGTAGTTTGGCAGCGGCCGTTGTTGTTGCTGCTGCTGCTGCTGAAGACCGCCCTGATTGAGCTGTGGACTATCATTCTCGACCTTGATCCGCGGCTGACCTTGTTGCATAGCTGCCTGCTGCTGCTGCGCCAAGTGCTGCCGGTACTGAGCTTGGTACTGAGCTTGTTGCTGAGCTTGCTGCTGAGCTTGCTGCTGACTCTGGGCTTGGCCCTGACCAGGCAGGTGGATACCTTGTTGTCTCTGCTGTGGATTCTGTCCAGGCAGCGTTAGACCACCACGGTTCTGCTGCTGCCGCTCCTGAATCAGTTGACGGGCGCGCTCCTCGCCACCGGCCATGGGATTATGCTGTTGAGCGTAGCCATTCTGCATCCCGTTGTACGGATTACCTGCCGCATCGGGCTCCTGCTTGATGTGACTGCCTCCATTTTGACCCTCATAGTAGCCCGATGGCGGCAGCCCGTTTGTGATCTGGGACGGCATGGATTGAGCCGGTTGCTGCGGTGGCGGAGGCACCGGCTTAGGATCCCATGGCATCTGAGCCACGTTGCGGCGAGAGAGCTTGGCTTGCCATTCCTAGTCATGATTATTAGTTTCCGATTCCTGCCTGATGCCTCGAAATAATGCGTTCAACACGTGACAAAAAGCTAGCTGAAAGAAGGCAAGCGCGGCGGCAAGTGTGGGGCTCAGCTGTATAAAGCCAGTCATCCAAAAGAAGAGGGCGCCCTGCGATCTTGAGATCTTGAAGCCCCGCTCCTTGCCCGCCGAGCGCGCTCGTCGCAGCGCCCCGTCGGTCCCGAGGAGCGTGACCGCCATGCAGAAGGCAGTCTTTCGTTATTGCTCTTGGCTCTCAAAGCTGGATGTTGAGCGGATGGTGGATACGACGAAGAAAGAACGCTGGGTTTTGCGACAAACAAAAGCAGGCGACTGAGACACTCTCGTCGCTGCTGCGCAAGTGGACGGTACACACCTGCTGCAGATCCTGAAGAGTCGACCGGCTGATAGCGTGGTCGTCGAAGTCTCCGCCAGCCTCCCTTACCACGTCGCTGATGATCTTCGCATAGACATCGCCCTGAACGCGAACATTAGCGTTCGCTTCGACCCCATCGCTTTGCGATTCTATCTGCCAGCCTGGCACCTACCACGAGCGTGTTCGTCATCTTACTGGACGCTATCGCCGATGGATGCTGAACTCGTCGGGAAGGGGTGGAGGGAAAGTCTGGATATGAATACGGTCGCCGTTACCGCCGTCGCTGCCCGCCAGTGTCGCTCAGATGGCAGCCGAGGATGCGCCTCGGAGTAATCTCCAGTCAAGCGAGGTAGGTTTGGCGCTCTAGAACGATCTCTGGTGTTTCGAACTATTCTGCATGCCGGAAGCCAGCTTTTGGGGTATAAACCTGTTCTTTGAGAATCGGCGTGAGAGATGTATTTGAGTGAGTTGCTTGAGTGCAACCACGCTTGAGTAGACCCTCTCGCGGGACCTGCCGCTTTTGGCGCCAAAGGCGCATGGTCACATTACAAAGCAGCGCTCAAGCATTCACATGCCAGAGTCACTTGCCGCACGTGGGATCCTATTCTACAGTCACTGATCACGAGAGCGAGTTTAGCATGTGTGAGCATATGGCCACCATTCCTGTTGCAAGATAATCTCAAAGCATGCTCGAGACATCAATGCAGTAGCCACCAAGCTATGCGCAATTGCTGAGGGCGCTGTCACTACATTCATCCATGCTGAGCAGCCATCCTCCGAGCCATCCTTCATGCGACCTTGCTAGCTACCATGGACATGTCATCAAACCCATCCTCTCTCCTCATCTCTGTGTAGCGCCTCATCCTCGCGGGCAGGTGGCACCTCATACCGTGGTCTCTCACTCTGCACCATGGGCCTCACATCGCCACTCATGGCAATCGCATCCTCGTAGCTTGGAGGCGCATCGTCGTACATTGGCGACTCACCGTCCCCGCCACTCATAGCACCACCGGGTCTCGACGGCATTGCCGGCGCGAAATGCGAAGATCCTGGTACAGGCGAGTCGATGGGTGTCGGTGGCACCTGCTGAGATCCGAAACCAGACTGTCGTGTCTCCATTCTCAGCTTCTCTGAGGTTGGATCGGGGATGTTCGTGGTGGGCTTGGCGGGAATCGACTGGGGGTGGTTTCGAGCCTCTTCCATCGCCTGCAGGAGCTCAGGCGGTGGGGAGATGCCGGAGTAGACCAGCGTTCGAAGGCGGAGCGGCAGGACGATGGTCTGGGCCTGCGCAATAACGTCAGTCATGAAGGCCCACGTTGGTGTCTGCGGCCTACAGCAACCAAGGTCATTGCGTACAATTCGCGGAACATCTCCTTTGCGTACCTTGGAGGAGCTAGATGCACTGCCGCTGTAGCTCAAGCCCACCCGAATATCTAGTTCGTAGTCCCGTGAGAGGTTGCAAGTCTCGAAGGACGGCGCCACAGTATTTGGCAATGGCTGACCTCGCCACAATCCATCATCTATCACTGCTTCACTGTCGACTGCATCTGTCGGTAGACCAATTGGAATACTCATATTACTCTTGCTTACAATGATCCAGCTTCGGCTCTCTTTTCTGAACACCTCATGCGCTCTGACAATTGTGTTGCCAATGAGTAATATCTGCAACGAGTTGAGATAGACCGTCTCATTCGCACGATTGAGCTGCTTCAAAACCAATCGCAAAGGAATCTCCTTGTTGCAAGTCAAAATGGCCGGTTCCGGTAACCTGGCATCTATGCTCACATATGGCGCATCACTCCTGACAGTATCTTCAGCTCCGCCCTTTCCCATCCCAAAAATCTCTTTCATCTTGTGGCCCTTGGTTGGCTCTGCCGGATACTGACTGAATAAATGCTTTTGCCTCGCGTAGATTTCAGCTCCTGTTGCCTGTGGCCGCGGAGGCTCGGTAGGAAGGAAGTTGAAAGGCACGTAGGCTCTCGGGTTCTCCTTGAACATCGAACGTCTTCCAACAGTAGCTTTGACGAAGTACCTGATCTCGGCTTCGCCGGGAAAGCCACTCAGGGTAGGTGGCAATGTCTTCTTCACATGTCGTGGTGCGGGCTTGCTAAACTCTAGACCAGATGATAGACTTACGGTGGGCATCTGCATCCTCTCGGCCGCACACGCGTTGTTGAAGGGTATCTTGAACCGGAAGGGATACTCATGCTGTCCAGCTGGTAGAGTGTATGCTGCTTTACCACTCGCCACGTTTTCCCTTCCATAAATTACATGAGCAGGTGGGAACACCGTCTGGACTCTGTATAGTATCTTGTGAACCTCTAATTGTGGTCTTGGGCCTTGGTCAGCATTGCCTGGGCTCATCAATCTGGTCCGAGAGTCTCCTTCTAGTTTGACTGTGATGCTGTTGATGTCGACTGATTTGGTGCAGCGGACAACTACCCGGCCGGAGATCTCGTCCAGGTTCGTGTAGCTGATGTGGCCGCTTTGTTCTAATAGAACTGTGGCGCTCATGCTGGTAGAGCCACTCCATGGTGAATGCGAGAAGGGGAGGCTGGGATGTTGACCCTCGTTGTAATGCATTATGCACCATCACGTTCTTGCGGGCGCAATATGTCGCCAAGGACGTGACCCTTGAAATGATGGTCAACAGATTTACGTAGCGTACCGACTTGTCTAGATGCGCTGCAGTAAAGTTGACAAGAGATGCGACGCGCTAGATGCATACCTACCTAGGTACCTTAGGCTGGCAAGGCAGCCCGCGAAGAAGGTGCGGAGATGACAAAAACGTCATGGCGTGAGAATGCCTCGCCTTGGCCATGTTCATAAGGTACTAGTACATGTGAGAAGTCGATGTCCACCGAACGGCAATTCTGAAGTTGTAAAACCTTGTCTACATGTATCTGGTAGTGTATGAAGGCACGGAGATGGTGGCCTGCCACTCTGCAGCAAAATAAGCACGCCTAGACCTAAATCCCCTTCTCAAGCCTTCTTCTGCCACGCTATGCTGGGTATCCGCATTAAACCTGCTCGAAATGCTGAATCGCTTGCTCAACGCAGATCACAAAACAAACAATAAACCCCTCCATCTGTTAGATGGTGAACTCGAGCTGAGCCTGCATCTTCTGTCCCATCGTCATGCCATCTCGGGACTGCAGTCTCGGACTCGACATCGACTTTGTAGAAGTGACACTCAACTTCCTGTCGATGGCTTGCAAGGCACCGGGCCTGCTCGTCTGTCTTTCCTCTTCTTCATCAATTGGTATCGGCACCCATTTACGTATACCGCTCTCCTTGTCCAGAATCTCCTTATCGTCCTCGCCAGCAACTTCAATGCCTGCTTCGCGAATAACCTGAACCATCGCACGCGTGTTGAGTTCGAGGCATCGTACCGGCTCTTGTGCTTTGGTGACGCGCAACGCAATGTATGGGAAGACGATGCCAAAGTCGGACTGATTGAAGTGCTGAGTCATGCCCACGTAGAACATGTGCGGGCCTGCTGTGCGGTCGCTGGAGCGCTCCGGGCTTGTCTTGGCTGACGAAGACTTTGAAGGCGTCGTCGTCATGGAGGCGCGACTCGCTTGGCGTGTGAGCGATCGAGACGCGGATGACGCGTAGCCAGAGTCCGATGCTGGCGAGCGTGCACGCAGTCTCGCAAACGCGGGCAACAAGTGGCCTTTCTCGCGAGACATGATTGGAGTGACCGATGGCCGACGAGACATTGATGGTTTCGCCGCGATAGCTTTATTGATGTTGAGGTTGTCTTCCCAATTCTGGAAGGCTTCTGAGAGGACCGAAAGCACATTTGCGCCGTTTGGCCCGCCAAGGCCATACGATGGCAAGGGTCGATCCCAGAGGAATTTTTGAGAAGGAGACTGAAGCGGCAGACCCCACATATCGAGTAGCAGTGTTGGCGACTCTGGTACGATTTGCTGAATAATGGCTGCATCTGCATTTGGCCGGATCAGAGTCTTGCAGTCTTCCTCGCTTCGCTCCCTGTAGTAGAAGATGCTCTTCAATAGCTGCACGGTGGTCGCTGCACCAAAAGAATGCCCGGCCCAGGTCACCTTGCCGGGGGTGTGGATGTCCATCATGTCGTTGAACTGCCACAACACTTCCATTCGCTCCTTACGCAGCTTCGATGTATTGCTGTCCAGATTTTCAATGTTGTGACCTTTATCTATTTTGACGAGAGCCTCGTATGCCATGCTTATCTCCCACAAGCGGATTCTGATCTGCTTGTCGCGACCCTCGTATACTGCGTCTGTCACGGGGTGATGCGGAATCTTCGTGGGATACACAATGTGTGCCTCGGTCGTCGCTGTCGCCCGCACGTACTGGATTGGACTACTTCCATCTCTATGGTCTAACGCGATCACAATCATGCCGTTCGCTGCCAGATCGCCGCATATCTGACTGTATGCATTTCGCGATCCGGCCAAGCCATGACTGAAGAACGTGACCGGCCATCTCCCGTTGTTCGTGGGGGGATCGAGCAGTCGTGCGTTTCGATGCGCCGGTAGTTTGATCCAATACAACTGCTGCGGGATGTAGCTGAAGGCTCCAGCGATTTTCTGTGGCAAGCCTAAGAACTTGGCAAAACTGGCTATCGTCGCTCGCTGCGGCTGCGGAATCCAACGGACTGGTCGGTCAACTTCGTCCTTCTGTGGCTTTTGACATGGGTAGAAGATACGGAAGGCGATCGTGGGCTGCGCGTCTTCTGGCGCGTTTGATGGTAGTGGAAGGTCTGCCACGGGGATTTCGACGTCCACGGTGCCTACATCGTAAGGGCCGTGGTATGCCGGGAAGAACTTTATGGGATTCCAACCTGATAGCAAAGATGCCATTTCGATATGACTGTTCTCGGCTCCTGTCTCGACTCTTGCTATGATGCTACTGCCAAATTGTCTGCTTCAATCTTCTGGGTCTGATCCTCGTTTTGTCCTTTCCTGAAACGAAAGCTTGGGCCGCGCGGTCGCCAGCCCGATATCTGATGGTTGTTCCAGCAAACGCTCCAAATATTCGTCTCTCTGATCGATGGTATCTCGAGCGAAGGTAAAGTAATGCTAGTTACTATGCGCCGCGCCAGGAAAAGTAAAGATGGTGAAGAGTGGATAGGTCTAGGAACGAGAAGGTGATCGCGTGCCTTGTTTCCTGTGTATCTAGCGGCCAGGCCGGTCCGAAGCTACCGAGCAGGCTTGTCCGGATTTTGCGATGGTGACAACGTCATAGGGCAGCGGGACGGCGGACAGCGCTCTGCCTTCAGCCAAAATATATTTCATCCAAATCACTGATGATCCACCGATACTTGTAGTCCTTGGATCTTCGTGGGTAGAATGGCGATCATGCGGACGCTTCTAGGGAGCGAAATGAATCGGGAGGCCGAGCGTCAACAATACTTGAGTGGGCGGAGAAAATCAAAGAACGCATCCGGGACGCTGGCAAAGTCTGCAGACATGCACAGCCTCGGGCGATGCCACGAACGACAACGCGCCACGCCAAGGAGGTACTTCCTGGACCATGATGCTTTTCTCGCATCGACTCGGGCTTCCATTGGGACAATCTTATTACGCTCCTGGAGTCCTGCCAAGGTCGGGACGCATTCCATGCCGGCCCGATTGCCTATGAACTTGCTGAATAAAGTCTACAGCTACCTTGTCTCACAAGCGCATGCACGTTAGCACGCAGGATTACTCTACTGAAACCCATGTTGCCATCAAGAACCTGTAGATGGACCGATTTTGTCTCTTGGCATTGTGGGACGTTCAAGCGCATGTGTAGAATCATTGCATCTCATGCTGCGTCGTATGCTGGCCGACTCACCAAGCATATTTTCCGGACGTGACACGAGGCCATAATGTAGCGCATCTGGCGAAGGAGGTGAAATCCATGGGCAAGGTTTGGCAGAGATCATGTTTTGCGTTCAGCAGTAGAGTTTCGTCAATCGCCTTATATGCTCCGACAAGACTATTCCCTTACACCTACCTCATAGTCTGGCCTGCGTTCGTGGTTGTGCCTCAACAGCCCTTGCTTTCGATCCTTCTATGATGTCTCTCATCTCATACCGCGGCCAGTCCGGGTTGGCCTCGGGCCCTGGCCTCTCACGATCCCAGGCCCATTTCTCCCTCAATTCACTGGACAGTCCACCTTCAAGCATTTGCAGCACATACTTTCCGATTACTGGGAAGAACTTCCAGCCATGGAACGAGCCACAAGTAGCCACATACAAGCCAGCAGCCGCAGTGTGTGGGGAAATAATGAAGTCAGAGGTTGTGGTGAAAGCGTCCCAGCAGATACGGTACTTCTCCATCTTCCACTTCGCGCCTTTGTGGCCGTAGAAGACTTTGTTCGCGTGGTCGATGTCTTCCCTCAGGTGCGGATGCACGTTCCACTGGTCGTAGTCTGGGTTTGCGGGCGGTGCAGAGAGATAGCGCCCAGGAAGTGCCATGTGAGTGTTCTTGAAGATCTTCTGTCCCCACCACTTGAGTTCGCGGTCTGGCGTTGGTGGCAAGCTGCCAATGAATGGATCTGCAATGCAGGTCAGACAAAATTCATAAATTTTTCAATCCAACTCCTACCAGGAGAGGTGTAGCCCTGGACGCCAACTGGCATTGACGCGAATCTGGGAAAGTCCTCGTCTAAAAGCTTTGTCATGCCTGTCGTGATGCCCCCTGCAACAATGATACCATCTGCCCTCAGCTTTGCCATGCCAGTCTTCGCTGCACTCTGCTCTAACAACTTTGGCGTATACGCGCCACTGCTGAGCACAGTATGTGACGCTTCCAGCGATCGACCGTCTGCTGTTTCGACGCCAATGCATCTTCGGCTCGAGTCGAATTTAAGTGTGCTGATTTCAGCGGTAACGTACTTCACGCCTAGCTCCAGAATGGCTGCAGTTACAGCTCGCAGGCAATCTCCAGCTGCTGCCCAGCCACTCGTCTTGTTGACAAGAACTTCTTTGACGCCTGAGTAGTCCGCGTCGTCAAAAAGTCCACCGTACATCTTCCGGGCCTCGTCGATAGGCACAGCAGCAAGATCAGCTTTTCGGCCCAGAGCCCTGTAATTATCAATGACTTCTTGAGCGTAGTCGCTGCGACAAATCCAGTAAATTCCAGTTTCGTGGAAGAAAGGCTTCCACAAGGGATCCGACCTGAATATGTCCTGCGCCTCGATCCCTAATTGGCAGTAAACTTTGTCATCGTAATCTGCGCGCACGACTTTGTTCCAATCCCAGGAAGCAGCGACTCTGCTCTCTGCATCGTATGCGTCCCGGTCGACCAGAGTTACATCAGCCTTCGGATATTTCTTGATGATATGATACGCTGTTGATACGCCAAAAACTCCTGCGCCGACGATGAGGAATGATCTGTCTGTGGCCATGGCCGGAATGGAGCGCAGGCTTGTGAAGAGAGGCGAGGACTTGATAGCGCGAAAGACGCAAGCTGTCGATGCTCATATCTATAGAAAACGGTCATGCCTCGTTGTGGGCATAGGCTAGTGGTCACGTTCGCCGCGTCGTATTACCTCTTTGAGCAAAGCCATCCATTCGTCATTGTGAGAGAAATCGCCTGGTTGGCTTTACCCATATTAGAGCGCATCATACTGAATCACCGAGCGCATATCCTTCAGTGACGAGCAGCGCGCACGCAGAAAGCTCCGTGTAAATGATAGACGAGAGAAGAACAGATCAGAAATGACAAGACGGGGCGATGTGCAAATGCAAAACTTCGGAGTAGGGACAACCCGAATTCCGCAACGCAGTCCGCAGAGGACAAAATCCACTTCAACTTGCAAGCCGCGGCGCAGACTACATGGAACCACGCGTTTAAAGTTGATTCGGCTACCTTTTAGAAAGAGGCCCTCGTGTCATATACATGTACCCATACATTCTCTGACATGCCCTCGAGCCTGCGCTGCCCACTCTCGACTAGCTGGCACAGGTCAAGGCATGTACGCCATGATGTTCGCGAATCCTGCATCATCAATTCTGATAATGGCAAAAGCATCGTCTTGACGGAATAGACAGTCCCGCTGGAGAAACGCGATGCATCAATGCACCCCCGCGGTGTCTTCTGCAATGACTGGAGGTTGTGAAGCAACTTGGCCAGCGTGGCGTACCTCAAACTCCACAGTGTACCAGACGTCTTCTCTCCCCACCTCCAGCTTGCTGACCATTGCTTCTCATCCGATAGGGACTTGGAGCCAAATAGCCGAACGAAGACACTGCCAATTGACCTCATCTGTTGGCTGACCCGCGGGAGCATCGTCACTCTGTAAGTGAGGAGAAGTCGTGTGTCTGGCGAAGGTCTACACCCCCTTTGATCCCCGGTTCTGCTGTCTTCCCTCATTTACAATACCTTCTGTACCGAAATGTCTCTGATCGCACCTTTGATTTGGGTGCTGACGCCTTGGCTGGCATCGGCAGCCCCGACAGAACCTTCCCAGACACCCAGCCAGAGCGGCATCACCAGCAATGCGAATCAAGTCCTAAACCAGAACTATGACTATATTATTTGTGGCGGAGGTGAGACTCTCAAGACTGCAGTCCGCAACTCTCATTCACTGACGAGTCTCAGGTCTCACGGGCCTCACAGTAGCTAGTCGCTTGACAGAAGATCCCAACATCTCCGTCCTCGTCATCGAAGCGGGAGGGGATCACCATAATGACCCGAGAGTCGACGACGTGCGGACCTACGGCCAAGCCTTTGGCAGCGAGCTCGACCATAACATCACGTCGACTCCAGTCGGATGGCAGCATGGTGCCCGGCTCCCGCTCGTGGCTGGGAATATGCTGGGCGGATCTGATAGCCTCAACGGAGCCTCATGGACCAAAGGAGCAGCCAGCCAGTACGATATCCTGCCACTACTGAGCGGAGATGCTTCATGGGCATGGAAGCCCTTCAATGAGTACATGATGAAAGCGGAGCATTTCTCTCCACCGAGCGATAAACAGAAGTCTGCCGGTGCCCAGTACGATCCCGAGTTTCATGGTACTGACGGTCCGGTCGAAGTCTCCTTTGCTTCTGGCATCTTCAAGTCTGGCCAGGCGGAAGCGATTGAGGCCTCGTACAAGGTTTGGGATGGGCTGGTCCACGACGTCGATGCGGCCGATGGCGAACCTAATGGAGCCACAATCAGTGAGTCTAGCTGTTTGTTGGTGCGATGGCCCTTGGATATGGCTGATATATCGAACAGTCCCGAACATGGTGGAACAGTCGAAGCTGCAGCATCGCTCTTCCTCATTTACTGCATACACAGAGAAACAAATTGCACAACGCAGCAATTGGAAGATCCTCACAAGTCATCGTGTCACCGGGATCATATGGAAGCCTGGCCAGGACATAGTAGCGGATGGTGTCCGATTCTCTCGTTGTCGGGAATGTGTGGTCCACGAAGTCAAAGCCAAGCGTGAAGTCTTGCTCGCAGCTGGATCTCTCCAATCGCCGCAGATTCTAGAGTTGTCTGGGGTCGGCGACCCAGACGTTCTCGCTGCGGCCGGAGTTCCATTGAAGAAAGCAATGCCCGGTGTTGGGAGGCATATGCAAGAGCAAACCAAAAATACCATTGTTCACAATGCCCAGAGCTTCTTATTCGATGGCACGGGTCCACCGTCTGCGATTGTGTTCCCAGACATCGAGCAGATCCTAGGAGGCAACACATCAGCCACATATGACTATGTGATGAGAACACTACCCGCTCATGCTCGAGCTTTGAAAGAGCAAGGCGCCGTGGCCAGCGCCGACGCCACGCTGATGATTCTTCGTGCTCAGGTCGACAATCTTTTCAAAAGTAAAGCTCCGGCGGCCGAGATCTTCTTCACTCTGGCTCCTGGGACAAATGAACTTGGCATTGACATGTGGAACTTGATCGTACTTTCCCGCGGCACGGCACATATTCGCTCCTCAGACCCGTGGGAGCACCCGACAGTCAAGCCGAACTACTTTGGCCATCCGCTGGATCTCATGATCCAGGTTGCCGCCTCCAAGCAAAGCGAGGAGGTGTACAGGACTCCTCCATTGTCAAACCTCGTCAAGCATCATGATGGTCAATCCTTACCGGGCGATGCGGACCATCCGGACAATTCCGACAAGACGTGGGAGGAATGGGTCAAGGAGAATTTCACCAGTGTATGGCACTATATCGCCACCCTAGCTTGTATGAAAGAGGAATATGGAGGTGTGGTAGATGGCAGGTTGAGGGTGTACGGCTTAAAGAATGTGAGGGCGATTGACGCAAGTGTGCTGCCTATTCAGCTGAGTGCACATCTGAGCTCGAGCTTGTATGGTATAGCTGAGAAGGCGGCCCAGATGATTAAGGAGGATCAGGCATGAGGGAGAGGGATCCATTCGTCCAAGAAAGGTCTTGCGTGTGGAACGACCGACAGGCTCAGGAAAGCTCAGCAGTCATAAATCGATGGCTAGGAATGTCCAGACGTCCAGCTAGAAGGTAGTTCAGGTAGCGATGAATGTCGAAGACCAAAGATTCAAGAGAACCCACTCCAACAGCATGAGTGGCATGCCCAACAGCGGATTTGTTGCTTGAAACGTCCCTGATGCATCAATGCTCGCTGTCCAACATCAATATGCTGCATATCTTCCGTGATCGCTGGATCGGTCAATGAGTCGAGCGCAGGTATGAACGTCTAGCCGGAGACGTTTGGCATCTGGTCGGTGCGGGTAACACCTGTGTTTTGTTGCAAGATCAGGATTGCAAGATTGCAGTTGTAGATGGAACGAAGGAGTATTCCAACGTTCCCATGCTGTCCATCTGCCACTGCTTACTTGTATTCTTCATCGCTCTCGCCATCGTTCGTCTGCACGCGCATCGAAGAAGGCACGCTCTTCGCCAAGTCGCGCCGTTTCTTGCATGCTAGATTTTCACAAAAGAATTCTGGAGCCTGTCGTGTAGAAAGAAGTTGGTGTGGTGCTTGGATTCATCACCATTCTGACTTACCGCTGACCCGGGCTACCACCTTGGCGGTTCGTACGCAGCAAGCAACCACCCTGCTCAACATCCGGAATCACATCCTACCCAATCTCCTTCGGGTCCTCGAGTCGCCGCAGTATCACACGCAAGCAGGCAAGAAACCGGGTGGTACGGAGGCACTGACAGACGATCCTCCTTCAGACACTGCACAGATCCAGTTCTGCCCGGACCAGCCTGCCAGCGCAAGCGCAGTGTTTCGAGCAGCAAGGCCCAACGTCATCAGCGGCTGACCAGGCGGGCGAGCGAGGGCCGGAAAGGTGGTGACTGAAGCACCAAAGCTACAGGAAGAAAGCAGGTGTACCTGGTATATCAGGCCTCGGTATGACGGCTTACATGGCAAGGAGGATAGCACGGATGAGTAAGGCGGTTTCAGGATAGAAGATAAGCTCGCGCTAGCGAAAGGGAATCACCGTTCTGGTGCTAGTCACACAATCGGGCAGGGGCTTCATGTGACGCGTGAGGTAGGTCCATGCTTGGCGAGATTGTCTCTGGACCGGCGACCCGCTCTAGAACCAGAACGGCAGTGTGGACCTGCGAAAGAGGCCGATGCGTGCAGACTTGCTATCCGTCGTACACATGGCGATAGTGAGTGTTGGGGGCGCGACGAATATCGTTACCTTATTATTGTATTATCATTATTACCACTATCGAAGTCGCGATAGACTTCCGCCTGTGGACAGCTACCGCTGACACCAATCTCGGCCTTTGACTCGCGAGCGCCGATGCGAGATGGAAGTACATGTAGTACATGTAGTAGGGATGCTGATGACGCCGCGCGCGCGAGAGCTTCAGACAGACGGGTCGCACTCACATCACGATCCTCCCCTGCTACCATGTTGAACCGCGCGCGCGTATAGAGTCCGTGAAAGCGGGACTCTAGCATATCGAAATCATCAGTGCATGAAACAGCGCGCGCGGCAAAAGACCTAAGCCTCAGGCGTGGCGGTAGGTGCACGGGCAGCATTGGGCGACTCGGGTTGGGCCTGCCGCCTGCTAGCCACTTGCATTTGCTAGTGCGAGCGTCCAAACACTCCCGCGTCGTCGACGTCGCCGTCGCCATTGCTGTCTCCTCTCTGTGTGCGGAGGGGGTTGACCGTTGGTTGTCGTTGCTGTTGTCTTTCGCTCACGCCCGCCCTCTTCTCGTGTGGGAAGGCGCGACCATAATCCGGCGGTCGAACCATAATAATACCTACCTTACATACCGGACCGTACGCAGCGGGGCCGCCCCCAGGTATCTTGCCTTAATCACCTGGACGAAGCTGCTGCTGCAGTCGCAACTCGCAGGTGCAGCTTCTCAGAGCAGCTTGCGCGCCTTTCCGCCCTTTTCCTGCGCCTGGCCTGCAGCATACTGTGCGATCGGACGGCAGCAGGGCCTGCCAGCAGACGCAATCAGCAGGATCGCCGGCTTGTGATTACTGCAGGAAGAAGAAGAAGAGCATTTGGGTGAAGCACACGCAGACAGACGCACACATACACGACATCAATCGCCAATCTTTGTTTACGTGCGACATCCAATCGCTGCCGCATTCGACCACTTCGGCTTGGCTTTGGTCCTGCCGATTGCATCTCCACCGATCCCGATCCCGACTCTTCGGCGTCAGGCCGTCAGCCATCTCCGGTGTAGCAGGCGTCGCGGTGAAGTGGAGCTTTGAGGTGGTCGCGCCTGGGAAGAACAACCGTGGCTGGCGCTGTGCGAGGGGGACATTGGACAGCAGCAGGTGGAGGACAGCGCGTGCGTGTCACGGAGACCATGTCTTCGGCTGCCGTGCAGCACAGCACGCCCGCTCAGTACGACGGCACGTCAGGACGCGACAGATACTCCGTCAATCCCGTTGCCAATCTCAGCAGCACTCCGCCGTCGTCGCGGCGGAAGGGACCGAGCGTCAGCGGCAATGCGAGCTCCTTCCCGACTAGTTCTCAACCACCGACCAGCCTCGACTCCGTAAGCGCGCCCGTGGCCATGAGCACATCGCGTGGGCCCACGGCAGATGCAATGGCCGGATCGACATACACGCAATTCTATCCGGAGCAAAGCAACTCGAGCATGCAGCAGGCAGCACTACCCATCAGATCCACACCAACACAGCAGCAGAGTCAGCCGTCAACAACTTCATCATACGACCAACAAGGCTTTGCCAGACCGCAGACCGGTGGTTATGGCAGCGAGAGCGAGCGGGCAGGCAACAGCGCCAGTGACAGCGACCGAAGGCGGCAGAATCACCGATCACCGCAACCAGAAGCGCCTGGAAGCGGGAGGAGCCAGCGCAGTCGCAACGTGCCAACCGCCAGCCGTAGTGCGACTGCTGTCGGACAGCCACCGGTCGACACATCACTCCCTCGCGAGAACTCTGCGATCATCAATCATATCGTGGTAGATGATCCACGGTCAGATCTCGAGCGAGAACGGGCGCGGACCTATGAAGCTCGCCCTTACGCTGGGGCAAGCGGATATTCAGAACGCCCCGCTACTGATCATGGACCACCTAGTGAGCATCGAGCATCAGCTCCTGTTCAAAGGAGCCGGCAAGAACATCTCCGCCAATCCTCACACCGCAAAGAAGTCAAGTTCGGCGAGTACATCCTTGGCCAGACGCTGGGCGAGGGCGAGTTCGGAAAAGTGAAGATGGGCTGGAAGAAGGACAGCACTGTGCAGGTCGCTATCAAGCTCATTCGGAAGGAGTCGCTGGCAGGTAATACCACACGGCTTCCCAAAATTTACCGGGAAATTGCGATTCTGCGAGGCCTGGAACATCCTAACATAGTACGCTTGCATGAGTTTGTCGAGACCGAACGACACATGGGTATAATACTGGAATATGCTTCTGGAGGTGAGTTGTTCGACTACATTCTCAATCAGCGCTACTTGAAGGACGAGAAGGCGCGCAAGCTGTTTGCCCAGCTGATCAGCGGCGTGGGCTATCTGCATAAAAAGGGCATTGTACATCGTGACTTGAAGTTGGAGAACTTGTTGCTAGATCGGAACAAGAACATAATCATTACGGACTTTGGGTTTGCAAATACGTTCGATCCGATGGACGAGCTGGGTGAGGACATGGAGCGAAGGATTACGGATAAGGAGTTTGTGAAGCGAGAAGGGCTGGACGTCGTTGGGAAGAACAATCACCGGAGGGGTGACCTGATGCAAACGAGCTGTGGCAGTCCATGCTACGCTGCTCCGGAACTGGTCGTTAGTGACGGCTTGTACACCGGCAGAAAGGTAGATGTCTGGAGCTGCGGTGTCATTTTGGTAAGCCAACCCGTTTGCATGTTGTACGCCTGCTGACCTCGTCAAGTACGCTATGCTCGCAGGCTACCTTCCATTCGACGACGACCCAGCCAACCCGGAAGGCGATAACATCAACCTCCTCTACAAGTACATCGTATCAACACCTCTCACGTTTCCGGAGTACGTTACGCCGCATGCCAGAGACCTTCTCAAGCGCATTCTGGTACCAGATCCGCGTAGAAGAGCAGACTTGTTTGAGGTCGCGAGACACAGTTGGCTGAGCGACTACATGCACGTTGTTGGCTTTATCGGCAGCAGCAACAAGACAGAGCGAGACATTGCTTCATCGGCGATGCGCCAGGATGAAGAGCCTTCGCTTGGAAGGAGCGCTTCGGTCAGAGAGCCATCCACGAAGTCGCCTGTCAACGCCGCGTCGATGTCGGCTAGAGAGGAGGAAGAGGCAAGGAAGCAGCGCGATGCCAAGCGGCGGACAGTGCAAGTCGAGTATGTTGCTCCTCAAGGCGCCACTGCTCGCGGCGATGCTGGAGTTGCTGTGCCTCCTTCGATACCTGGTCCAGGCCGCACACGTGCAAGACCAGAGAGCCAAGGTCCAGTCGAGGTTCCACCGCAGCGCAAGGACGCGCCGTCTCAGGCTATGCCCCCGCCATCGTGGTCCAATCGCGACTCTGTGAGAATTGCGTCAGACGCTTCTGGCTTCTTTGGTCAACCTGTGTCATCTGCGTCGCGTCCGAGCACAGGCGGTGCTCTTGGAGGCGCTAGGCTGCCATCTCGCGGCAACTCATATAGTCAACCAGCAGTGGCTACGCCGACCACGGAGAACGTCCAGGGTCGCTTCTCGCAGCCGAAGTCTGGAACCGGCTATATAATCTCTAGCCCTATGTCATCAGAGCAAGGTGTGACGGCAGGCGACTCCACTGCCAGCAACCGGCCAGGGAGTCAGCATGACCTCAACCAATTCCAGCAGAACCAGGCGCAGCCGTTACCGAAGTCTGGCGGCCACAAGCGATCGAGCACACTTGGTAGCCTTGGCGATCGTCTTCTTGGACGGAGCAACAGCCGCAAGTCCTCCAGAGGTAACCCGTCGGAGACCACCGGCCAATCCTCGCCTGTGACAAGTGAGAAGCGAGATCGTCGATATCCGCCATTGAGCATGAAGCAAGCCATCCCAAGCAACCTACCGACGAGTCAAGGAAACACGGAGGCTCCTCCTAGGCCATCTTCCGAGAGTAAGAGACGACCTAGCTTCTCGTCTTTCATGAGGAAGACTTCGGATGCACCAAGCCAGAGCGGCAACGAAAGCAAGAGAACATCTAGGAGATTCTCCCTACTCCCAGCAAGTCTGAGCATGCACAATTTCGGTCTGGGCAGCAGAAAGGAGTACGATTCCGATGGGCCTGCTGGCTCGCGGAGGGACAGCATGCAACAGCGTTCTGGGCGCAGTCAGCAGCGACAGATGGCTTTTGGACGGGGTCAGTCTCCTGCGGAGAGCCAGGACACCAGCAGCAGCACGATCCCGCTTTACTACGACCAAGAGCGCGAATCCGCACGGCAACGCCGGCGCAGCGGAGCGCCGGCATCGAGAGGTGGTTACGACAAAGCCGTAACCTCTAACCCGCAATTCGGTAGACAAGAGGAGCCGCAAGTGCACAGGAAACAGTACAGAGATGATGGGTACGGCAGCAATATGCTTGATCAGTCTGGAATTCAGCAAGATCCTCCGGAGAGGTATTACACCCCCATTGAGGACTTGAAGGCGCAGGCGAGGCCTGGCCAGTCCCAGTCCGGCGGAATCCCTCTGAGAGAACCCGAGACCCACGCGACCTATGGCTCAGCCAGTGATGGCTACCTCGCGGACGATGGGTACGGTGCAAATCAGACGCAGCCGTTGGGCGGTTCGCAGACAGGCATTCGGCCGCAGCAGCGCAAATTTGGTGAAGCCTACGATCAGGCTGGACATGGTGGCAGCTCTAGCGGAGCGCGGCGTGTCATGGACTTCTTTAGGAGAAGAGGCAAGGACAGAAGTCAGGTCTAGAAGAGCTTGGACCTCACTTCCTTGAGTCTGCGTCGCAGGAGGGAGAGCAACAAGTACGTGGTTAGCGATGACGAGGGTGGGGACGGTGCGTGGTGAACCACAGTAATGTGATTCTACGCGAGGATCGCGCATGCCGAGGACTATGTGCCTCGCAAGATTGCATCATTGGCTGCGACTTTGGCAAGAGTACACGCGCGTGCTTTTAACGGAGCGCGCAGGCTGGCACGGGGTCACAGGGCGCACTGTGGATGGCATGGCGTGCCTGGTCAAGCTAAGGTCGGATTGTTTCGAAGCTTTTCTTCACCTGTAATGTTCCGAGAAGGCCTGGGTGTAATTGTCACTCGTACAGCGACGGCGTTGCAGGCATAATGTTTTGAGGGGGTGGCCTTCATGGGATAGGCCGACATTGTACGTATTCTGCAGCTTCCCATAGGATCATGGTTTTGCACAGTGCTTCTGAATTGGATCAAAGTACATGTATCAGTGGATTGCGGGCGGACGCTGCATGAGCTCGAAGTAATAGAAGTCTCGGCTGCAATTACCCTATGAAGCAGGTGGGTGAGGACGCTGGAGTCCTAAAGAGTTTCCGAGGTCTAATAAGAAATGTTATATTAAGAGGAGAACAGGTACATACAAAGCACTGCTATCCCATGTCTCGCGCCACGTGGTGACGATGACTGATCGACGACACGACTGGCGTCTAACGGCAAGCTCCCAGTATGGCGTAACACAGTACCTTTCCATTTGGCATGCCCAGACCGGAAGACGATGGAGCAGCCAACCATCTGGCCGGCCTCGAATTGCCGTCCACACCTTGACCATCGACGGCAGGCACGACCATCGACCCATCCACTCTCTCCGGACTCTCGATCATCTTCTGCTGTCCCCGCACCGCCGCACCAGGCGAGACCGTGCAAGACGAATATCAATGGTTGAGTGATGAGAGAGGCATGAGTTGATCGGGGCGTTGAAGCTGCCGACCTTGGAGTGGAAGGGGAGTGTGCTGACGAAGCGACTGACGATGGTGGTGCGGGATGGGAGGATTGAGAAGGTGTTTTATCCGGTGTTCCCACCGGATCAGAGTGCGGTTAGTATTTGCTCTGGAGGTCATTATTAGTGGACGCTGATATGTATGCTGATGCGGGTTGGCGTCACAGGATGAAGTATTCGAGTCTCGTTGTTACAGGGACAGTGCGGGAGGTAGGAGAAGATCCTAATAACCGAATATCCTTCGGATCTTCGATCGATTGCCGGTCACCACTGTGCGGTAGTTCGCGGAAGGATGAAGTCGTATTCTCATCAATCGGATTGTATCCTTGTACAAATAGCCCCTATAATGAGAGTCGAGTGAAGTCCGGCTGTGAGCGCAAGTACAGCTTAAGATTGAAGAATGAGAGACAATTCCAAAAGCCACGCACTTTTTACATGGCTCCCTAGATCTGCCGGCGCGTTCACATGTCACTTCGCGATGTTCGCAGACTAGTGGGTACTGAATGACTCGGACGGATGTACTGTCGCTACACGTATCATTATTGCTGAAGATGGCCAAGATGGCGCATTGCTGTAAAAGGGACCCGAGAGGAGCAGGAGCAGTGCTTGACCGAGATAACATTATTGTGATTCTGTTTCACTCTTGTGCCACGGCGGCATTCTTCTGCCCTCCCGATAGGCCTAGGCTTTATCGAATCACGTATTGGATCAGGATCCGTCGCGTGCGTGTCTTCACAGCAAGGGCACTTCGTGACCCTCATGATCCCCGAGACTCCAATATAATATCATACCCGAACAAGCTTGCTGTTGACTCGCCAGATCGTGCATTAGCGGCACGATAGGGTGCACGGGTCATTGCCGTCCGAGGTCCGCTCGACGTCGTACCAGGGCTCTGAGATTGCCCTTCGACATCGACTGGTATACTACTACAGGATCAGTACATGCCCCCCCCCACCCCCACATCCTCCAACCCGGCGTGGTATCCGTGGTGTGACTCGTGATGATCATATAAAAAGGTACTGTACAACGGCGCTCATCAATCGATCGTGGGTGCCGGCAGTCGCAAGCTTCGCCCACGGGCCTGCCGAACAGGAGAGCCCGGCATTGGTTATTAGTTGGGTGCAAATTGGTCGCTGGGCAACAACCCGGGCCCTCGCCGCTATCATCATGCACTCACGGCATGGCCACGAGACATCCATGGGCCAAGGCCCGTGGTTTCAGATCGTATATGAATGGCCGCTATGCACCACCAGCACCCCAGGGTCTGGCCCTCGTGCTCCAAGGTGCCGACCGGCTGCTGATCATGCGGGCCTGAGTTCACGACACGCGTGAACTCTCAGGGTTTTGGCCCTCTGCTGCACGACCGCGCGCTTCGGAGCATATCTACCACCGCATAGGCCAGTCCAACTCACCTCATCACCATCACCGCACCACTGCGGCGTTCATGCATTCCTCCGCCTGACTCCACGGTCACGGCAACACATGGCGGGGACTGACAGCCTACCAGTGGACCGCAACAAGGGGGACGAACTCCTGGATGTCTCGTGGGTTCTCTTCGCCATCTCCACCATCTTGATCGTTGGTCGAGAGTCCTCGAAACTGTTCATCCTCCGCCGTGTTGGACCCGACGACTTGCTTATGCTGCTGGCCTGGTGCTGCACGGCTATCTATACCATATCCATTGCGCTTTCATACCAGCATGGACTCGGGCGGCATTACCAGTACCTGGACCTGCAAGATGATCTGGCGGCCTTGAAATGGATATACATCGGCCAAGGCTTCTGCCTCTTTTCACTGATCTTCGGGAGGTCCTCGTTCAACCTGTATCTGATCTCGATCATGGGCAAAAGCAAGCCGATGCTACGACTCTGCTTGCTGGTCACTCTGGTCGTGAGCGTGGTGCTCAACATTGCGCTCATCGCCGCTTTGTATGGCAAATGCGGCCCAAGCATCTCAAAAATCATCAAGTCGGTCGTCAGGAGCACACGCTTGATCAGAGCCTTCGCTGACACATGACGACAGCCCGGTCCTGACATGTTACAGGCCCTCGGCACTGTCCCGCTTTTCTCAATTTGTTGGATGTGAGTGGTTGCCGCCTGATCGTGATTGTGCCTTGCTGACAATCATCGAGCCGTGAATGTGGTGACGGATGCTGTGTTGACCATAGCTCCGATCGCCTTAATATCGAGGCTCAACACTACCCCGAAGGCCAAGGTCGGGGCCATTGCTCTGCTCGGCTTGAGCAGTTTCGCCATGGCCGCTTCCATCTGGCGAGTCGTCACGATCGAAATCATCTTCTCGAGAAACCTCGACTTCACCTGGCTGACCATTCCCTACCTCGCCGCATCATCCGTCGAGCAAAATATCATCATCATCACGTCCTCGGTTCCTGCACTTGGGCCAATGATCAGATATTTGAAGCGAAGGTGGAGCAGCGCCTCAAGTACAACCTCTTCCAGGCTGGCTTCGTCTAGGAAATCATCCGGAGACAGCGATGAACTCTATCATAATCTCGCGATGTCGCTTGGCATGCGAGTTCCACATCTCGGCAACCATGTCACGATTGTAGCAGGATCACAAGCGCGTGACAGCGAAGAGCGGATTCTGCCTTTACGGAATCTTGCGGCGATCAAAACCACGGTCAAGACGAGTGTGCATGTGGAGAGTGATGACCATCTTTCGCAGACGCATACCAGATGAGGGGCTCGAGTGTTTACGAATCTTGCACCACTTTCGATTGCAGCACAGCCTAGCAACGGATCCCTGGCTTCTCTTATATGAAATGCTCATGCTCAGACACATGGTTGTCCATTTAACGACCAGGCACATCTTGAAGAAGTTTCCTTTTGGTGTCGCGGAACACTCTTTACCGCATACCAAGGCCGATGTTAGTAGACGTCAAGTCTCGGCCGGCGACTGACTCCCGAAAATATATCACCGCAGCAGGGGGTGCGCTGTGGCGCTATAATGCCGAGTCCGGCTGACTGCAGGTGCACGCGATGAGCCAACAACAGGCGATCCCCAGTGTTGATAACAATTTCGAACTCCTCCGTCACCCTTCTTTGCGCGCAGCAAGTCTTGCATACTGCTCGGATCGCCATCGACGGCCCACGCACGGCTCGGCAACGCGGTCGAAGGACTTACGCGTATTAGAGCACTCCGCAAGCTTGTCCATCCACCACGAAGCCATTCCACTGAAGAAGGTACATGGAAGCACTCTATCGCAGACACGTGTAGTTTTGCACTGACATGATGCACAGCAACCCACTGCCCTAGCACCGGGGCCGAGGCTTCCCATCTACGATCTCGTCCACGAGGACAACGCACCCTGGGCCTCAGACGTCCCTGACGCCAAAGTCACGCGACCCTCACCCTCCCTCGCCTCGACCTGTCGTCCCTCGTCCACTGAGGCCATCGGTGTCCAAGACAGAGCTCGGCACGGGTACTGGAACCCCACCGGCTTTCGCATCGACCGCGACGCCGTCGCGCACTTCCCGATCCTTTATAAGATCGATCGTCGACACGAGTCGTTCGATGCATTTGCATGCGCCGGGCTGACCGCGGTCGTCACGGCATGCGCGTCAAAGTGACCATCCATGAGGATTCTCCCTTCGTCGACGTGCATTACTGCTGCTATGTCGATGAAGCTGGGGACTGATCCTCAGAGTCAACATCGGCAATGGTTCTCCTTTCGCCTGACCGCACCCGTCATCCGCACCAAAGTGACATTCCAGGAGGACTCTTCCACGGTCCATTGGCACTGCGACATTCGACGAAGTCGGAGACCTGATTCTCCGAGAGTCGTTATCCGATCATGGATCTCCTCACAGTGCCCACGATGATCTCTCCAAGGCACTCCACGAAGTGGGTGGGACGGAGCGTGACACCCTGTTGTTTCCTCGAAGCGGTGAGAGTTGGTGTGGCGACGGTTGTTGATTGGGAGCAGACGCCGGAACTGGTAGATGATCCTTTTCTAGACTGTGATGATGATGATGATGAACTGGAGGTGGTTGAGTCCTGTGGGGGGCGCGGGCATGGTGGTGGGGTTGTGGTCAGAGGATCAAGTCATGTGTAGCGCCTTCGCGGTATCTGCGTATGAGAACGGGAGAGGGAGGACAGGACGTGGGTGAAAGATGGCTTGTGATCGACGACTCGTTGGTGTCGTGTCACAGATCAGCTTCTCAAGTCGATACACTTCCTGTCTCTCTCTTGTACTCGTCTTTTGATCCCCTCCTCAGCTATGGATTGGAGTTCGTCCCACGGGAGATACATCAACAGTCACTGACGGCAGCCACTGGGCATGATGGCGCACACGAAGGCGCACGATCTTCGACCCGGCGACGCCCGAGACGGAAGATCCTTGCGCCAACCCCTCCTCGTCGCCATCGCCTCCCATCGACCGCGAGAGTCGGGTGGAAGCGCCACCGTACTGGATGAGCAGGGCTCCGGGCCGAAAGAACGGACGGCGCACGGAGTGGTAGAAGTACTTGAAATCATCTCGACATCATGGCCTTCACGTATTGATAGCGACATCGACTCCTCGTCCTTCCATCTCCACGAACGACAGCCAGCCTCGCAAACACACAAACAAGCAACCACGACCACGACCACGACCACCAGCAGACACCCTCTCTCCCCTGTCGGCCCCCGCCAAGCCCCTAAATCCAAAGCACCTAGCCCTCACCACCCACCTGTCCAACCTCCCGACCGCCTCCCCGCACCATCACATCCCCGTAGAAAAACTTCCCACCTCCAAAAACTCCCAATCGGACGACGGAATCTGGCTGGGTGAGGCTGTAAAGGTCGTAAGGGGGGAGTTCTGTGCGGTTGGAGGTGAGGGTACTTATGTAGATGCCCGGCGTAGGGAAGAGTGAGAGTGATGGTGGTAGGTATCCTGACGCCAAGACGACAGAACTAGTTCCCTATACTTCCATACTGAGACCTTACACGTACCTTGTCAGTTTGAGAAGGCTGAGAGGGAAAAGCTAGACAGGTGCTAGTGAGATGTATGTATGCCCTTCCTTTTGACACCCGACGCGCGAGGAGTCGAAGAAAGGGAAGCCAAAAATGGGGGGTGGGGGCCGCTCCTATCATCTTCTCGCCACGTGCTGGTGGGTTTCAGACGTGGACGACGTAGTGGTGCTATGTGCATATAAGATCGCGGGCTCGAGATCTGGTCCGTACTACCTTCGTACCGGGTTGCGAAAAGTGAGCCGGTGATTGCAGAGACACCACATGAGCGAGATGGAAAGGGGGACAGGAAACCAGCCTGCACACTTTCTTTTCAATCAAAAAGAGAGCATCTTCTCATTTCCATCGTCTCGAAAACAAAGCTTCACGTGAAAGGGAGAACAAATGCGAAAAGGACGGGACGCCAGTATTGGCACATGGTATCTCAAAGATTGCCCCCCTAGAACCCAAAACCTCACCCAATCTCATCCCAATGGAAGATATACACACAGCCGACAGGGAACGCCAAGACTCCCAGAAGATACATACTCCTTGTCGAAACCGCTAATCGATCGTCATCCGCGTCGACACGCTCCCCAGCTGATGCGCAGACCCGACGTAGCCGTGCCCGAACTCGCCGTACTTGCCCTCCCCGTCGGGCCCGGGCACGCTGGGCCGGTGGATGTGCGGCCGCAGGCCCTTGTTGAAGTTCTTCATGCACACTCCCGCCACGGTGATGGTGACGACGAGCAAGAGGATGGTCAGGACGGCGAAGGTGGTCAGGCTGCGGCGCACGGGCTCGTAGTCCTTGCTGCGGACCGAGTCGTACATGCGCACGAGCTTGAAGACGAAGTAGACCATGGCGGCGAAGTAGATGGCGATGATGAGGACGTGGCCGGGGGCGGACTCGCGGCGCACGAAGTAGGCGGCGAGGAAGAGGAGGACGATGGTGACGGGCATCGCGACGATGGTGATGTAGAATTCGGCGTCGTGTTGTTGGTCTTGGACCACGACGAGGAATTGGACGGTGAAGCCGAGGAAGAAGAAGAAGTCGAATTTGAGGAGGGCGATGTAGATCTGTCATGTGTCTGTGTCAGAGTGGTTTGGTGGGGTGTGAGGGATGGATGGAGGGGTGATGGTCACACACCTGATAGGTCAGATATCGCCTCTTCAGTCGGAGGTCGGCGGAGATGTGCTTGTAGATGGTCCAGGCGAATTCGTCGTAGAGCTTCCACGCGATCACGCTGAGCAGCACGGTGCCGAGCGCGATGACGCAGGGGGCCGCGATCAGGAAGGGTCGCAGGTTGGACCACGTGTCGGTCTCGATGTAGTCGTTGGCGCGAAGTTGTTCGATGGCCTCGTCCACCTGGGCCATCTCGACGCCGGCGTAGGTCAGCATGCCCAGGTTGTACAGACAGATGCCGATGACCTGGATGGTGTTCTTCAGCCGCAGCGCGTCCCACACCAGCACCAACTCATAGATGAAGCCGAAGATGAAGAGCGCGAGGTAGGTGGGGATGGTCAGGGCGCCGGTGATGGGCTGGCCCAGCGCGTCCTTCGGGTTGGCCTGGTCGGCGGCGCCCCGCAGACTGGCCTGGAACTCCCCGAACACGTAGGCCTCGATGGCCAGGGCGATGATGCACTGTCCCAGCGCGACGCCGCTGAAGGCCCAGGTCCACTTCGACGTCGGGATGTATAGCCAGCCCTCGCTCTTCCTCCTCCCCGTCCCGGAGCCCACGCCATTCAAGCCGCCCACGACGGGCGGGAGACTGTGATCATAGGCGCCCGCATACTCCTGCCGGCCCATGGGCGAGAGGTCTGGGCGGGTGGCGCTGCTGAAGGAATGCCCGTGGAGGGGCACATAGGCGTCGGCGCCGCGCTTGTCGATGCCGCCGCCGCCGAGCAGGCTGGGGCGGGTCTTGGGGTGGTGGGCGGAGGGAGCTATTTTGTCGGTGGAGGGTGGCCGCGGTGGGCAGCGGCCAGGTCGGGGGGGGGAGGTGACGTCTCAAGAGGGCGGGTGGCTCGTCGGGGTCCGGGGCCGAGTCCGGGGGAGAGGGGCAGTGACTCGGGGGGGGGTGTCAGCTGCCCTGCGGCTGGGCGACGACGATGTGGCGGTCTGGTTGCGCGTCTGTGTTTCGCGAGGATGCTGGTGTACGACGAAATGCGGGCGGGTGATTCGTCGAGATGCGGCAGGGGGGTGTCACGGAGCGCGGGCCAGAACGGTTGGCGGCGTCGTCAGCGTCTCAGTGTCCGCGTGGTGGGTGTCGGTGGGGGGAAGGGGTGTGTGGGGAGGCGGAGGCGATGGAGGGGACGGTGATGGTGAAGAAGAACACAGTAGTAGTCAGACGAGAGGGTGCGGTAGAGCGAGGGGGCATGTGAATAATCGTCAGTCAAGTTAATATTATGATCGAATGCGGATGTATCTAATTTGGTTGACGACGCATGTCGCTGCCAGCAGTCCCCTTCTTCCTCTTCTTCTTCTTCTTCTCCCTCACCATTCGAGGGTCCCCCGGCTGAGGCTGAGCATAAAGGTCCCTTTTAGCCTTTAAGCCGCGGCAGGCTCTGATGCCGCCCGTCCGCCCGTTCCCTTCCATTATTATTATAGAAGTATCATCATCACCACCACCACCACCACCACCACCACCATCACCATCACCATCATCGGTAAGATAGTCCCTCCTCCCGCCATAATACCACCACCATCCCATCCACCTCACATGATGACCCCATGAAAAGAACCGTTGCGAATGACGCTGCTCCGGCAGAGGATGATCGTCCAAACACACTCATCAAAGATCCGTTGTCTGATGATGGAATAACAACAACAACAACAACAACAACAACAACAACCACCACCACATCTTCCATTGTATGGTCCCACCGGCTGACCATCGACACGTCGTAGCACATGGCCCAGCCCATCACCCGCCGACTGCGGCCACATCTCTTCCACCGCCTTCGGACCCACCACCACCACCACCACCACCCACACCCACACCCCCACTCCCACCTCCACCACCACACGCCCGCGGGACGGACATTCTCCGCCGCTCATGCCCCATGCCAGCGTGGTGAGAAGGCAGGCCCGGCGACGACACATGACTATGAGAGACGCGTCGGTCAGTTGCAGGCGGACAAGCAGCCTCTGCAGGACTGCTATCCCCGACTGCCTCGACGCTTTGCCGAGAAGAGACGGTCGATCGCCCAGTTCCGAGCACAGCATGAGACAGTGGCCGCTGGACAGACTGGACACGAGATAGTCACCGTCGTAGGTAGGTCACATACAGAAGGAAGTCACGGCAACTGCCATCTCATCATCATCATCATCACGTGCCATCTCTCATTCATGTCTCACGGCGCTGATCCATCACTCCACCGACGGTAGGTCGCATCTCCTCTGTCCGCACCGCCGGCTCGAAACTCGTCTTCCTTGACATCAGCGACCACCCCAGCACCTCCCTGCAAGCCGTGTGTCAGCTCTCCCACATCCCCCCGGACGGATCCCCACACGACTTCCCATCGTTCAGGCGCATCGCACGCCGGGGCGACTGGTACGCCATCACCGGCCACCCCCATCGCACCCAACGGGGAGAGCTCTCCGTCCTGGCCACCGCCCTCCCCCGACTCCTCTCTCCCTCCCTCCACCAGATCCCCGACGCCCTCGACGACCCCGAGACCAGAGCCCGGAACCGCCACATCGACGCCCTCGTCAACCCATCCGCCCTCCAGCCCCTGCTCGTCCGCCACCACATCGAGAGACACCTCAGTACCTTCCTCGACGCCCGAGGCTTCGTCAAAGTCAACACCCCCATCCTCACCGCCGGGGCCGGCGGCGCCGTCGCCCGCGCCTTCGACACCGAAGCCACCGAGCTCCCCGGTCAGAAACTCAACCTCCGCATCGCCCCCGAGCTCTGGCTCAAACGCCTCGTCGTCGCCGGCCTCCCCAGAGTCTACGAGATCGGTCCCGCCTTCCGCAACGAAGGCGTCGACGCCACCCACAACCCCGAATTCAGCATCTGCGAATTCTACGAAGCCTTCGCCACCCTCGACGACCTCCTCACCACAACCGAATCCCTCCTGGCGGATCTGGAATCCTCCCTCCACCTCGCCCTGCCCGACCTCCCTGCCCCCGCCACCACCCTCCGCGGCCCCTACCCCCGCCTCGAATTCCTCCCCACCCTCGAGTCCGCCCTGAACCACCGCCTCCCCTCCCTCACCTCCCCGACCGCCCAATCCGACCTCCACCACCTCTTCCTCACCCACGTTCCCGACGCCCTCGCCCACCTCCCCGCCCACCCCACCCTGCCCCGCCTCCTCGACGCCCTCAGCACCCTCTATCTCGAACCCCTCTGCCAATCCCCCACCTACATCACCCACCACCCGGCCGCCCTCTCCCCGCTCGCCAAACACTTCGTCTGCCCCCGCACCGGCCAGACCGTCGCCGCCCGCGCCGAACTCTTCATCCGCGGCCGCGAGTACGCCAACATGTACGAGGAGGAGAACTCGCCCTTCGAGCAGCGCCGGAAGTTGGCGGAGCAGGTGGCGTCGTCTCGCGCCGCGGATGGCGACGAGGGCGGCGTGCTGGAGCACGACGGGGCGGCGGTCGATGAGGCGTATGTGGCCGCGTTGGAGTGGGGTCTGCCGCCGACGGGGGGGTGGGGGTGTGGGGTCGAGAGGCTGGTCATGTTGTTCAGTGGGCGCGACAGGATCGCCGAGGTGTTGCCGTTTGGGACGGTGCGGAATGTGGCGGGGTTGGGGAGGAGGTGAGAGGGAGAATGGAAGGATGAGATGTGATGATGTTTCTCTGCAGGACCGCTCAAGCCTCTTGCACCTGTGATCGAGATGCGATCATACCGTATGGACGGACATCTATATCACATTCGAGCGGACGTGTCTCGTTGCCGCCCCTGCAACCACCCTTCAAAGACCGTCTCCGCACTCCCCACCGCATCGAACCCATACATGCCCTTCAACTCCCGCGCGTCCGCAAACGTCCACTCGAACCGCGCCTCGTCATCCCACCAATCATGCTCCTTCAACAACGCGTCCCTCCGCCGCTGCTGCGCCCCGTCCACCATGTGGTACAGCTCGCGATTCCCGTCCGCCGTCCTGACGACCGTCCCCGTCCGCTCCCGCCGCAGATCCTGATACAAGCGCAACAAGCCCGGGAGTCGTGCCGCCGGGAGACGGGCGTCGGAGAAGAGACCGAGCAGCCGCCCCAGCACCGCACCGTCCTCGACCGCCATGGCGGCCCCGGACGCCGCGTACGGCACGGACGGGTGGCAGGCGTCGCCGAGCAAGGCGACGGCGCCGCGCGTCCACCGGTCCAGGGCCGGCATGCCCCAGATCTTCCACTTCAGCGCCCGGTCCACCTTGCCCAGCAGGCGCCGCAACGTCGGATCCCAGCCCTCGAAGCGCGCCGCCATGTCGCGCGGGTCGACCTCCTGTCGGTCGGTGCCGCGCGGCAGGTCGTCGGGACACACGAGCACGAGGTTGACGAGGGTGTCGTGCCGCACGCCGTACAGCACGACGTGGGCGTTGGGGCCGAACCAGATGGCGTTGACGCGGTCGTCGACGACGCTGCGGAGGAAGGGGTCCGGATCGTCGCGGAGGAGCGCGGCGCGCGGGATCGTGACGCGGTAGGCCATGTCGCCGCTCGCTTCGGGTTCTCTCACGTGGCCGAGCACGGCGGTGCGGACGTGCGAGCGCAGGCCGTCGGCGCCGACGACGACGTCGGCCTCGAGGGTCTCGCCGTTGGCGAGGCGCACGACCGGCCGGCGGTCGAGGCACGCGACGCCCGCGACGTCCTGCCCGAGGCACAACTCCGCGCCCAGGCGCTCGGCCTCGGCCGCGAGCACGAACTGGTAGTCGGCGCGGTGCATGACGTGCCACCGGTAGCCGAACTTGGACCGGGCCCAGCGTCCGCCGGGCCGTCGGCCGATCTCCGCGCCGTCCTGCCAGCGGCGCACGCGGTTGTGGGACTTGGGGGTGCAGCCGGCGGCGTGGAGGCGCGGCATCAGGTCGAAGCGGTCCATGACGCGCGTAGCGTTGGGGGGCAGCTGGATCCCGGCGCCGACTTCGGAGAGGGCGGCGGCTTTTTCTAGGATGGTGACGGCGAGGTTCTCGTGGCGGCAGGCGATGGCGCAGGCGAGGCCGCCGAGGCCGGCGCCGACGACGAGGATGTGGAGGGGTGCGGGGGCGGGGTCGGTGGGTGGTGGGTTTGGGGTCATGGTGTTGGTCGCTGGATGATGCCCAAGACTTTGTCCGGATGTTTTGTGGAGGTGCGGACTCGGGATGTCCTTGGTCGATCTAGTCGAGTCTGAGAAATGGATCTTGCTTGAAACTCATCGGATGTGATGATGTAGGATGATCAAGCGTTTGCGGTTTCGACTGATTAGGTATGAGGGATAGTCGTGTGAGGATGCAACGAGAGTCCCAAGTCCGAGACTTGTGGCCCCAGTCGCCTTGGAAGGTCGATGTAGTGGGTAGACTGTTCTCACTTGAGAGATTTTGGCGGAACATGAGGGATCTGACCGTGCTGAATCATCGTGGGAAGCTTATTAGTTGTTGTTGTTGTCGAGCAGGTGGAGTCGAGGTTCGGAGCTCGGCTAGGGAGGGGATCGTCCCTTTGCCACTACTACAGATGGAGAGTATCTGCATGCTCATCATGATGAATGATCGCATTCACTATGTGGCAAACACAGGAGAAGACGCGACTACGGAGGTTAGGTACTCAATCTTGGTTGGGGGGTTTTCGGCGACGCGCCCGCTTTGGGGGAGATGATGATCTGTACATTGTAGAAGAAGCAGTCTTATTATCCATGACTCGTTCCGGGCTTGACCATCCAGCTAGCACATCACATCACGTCCCTACAAGACCTCGGCGACCTCGTCCGGCAGGTCCGGCTCCACCACCACCTTCTCGATCAACCGCAACGTCGCGCGGAGCGGCAAGCCCACCACGTTGTCAAACGTCCCTTCGATCTTCTCCACGAGGATGCTGCCGACGCCCTGGATCCCGTAGCCGCCCGCCTTGTCCGCGCCCTCCCTCGTGCGCACGTAGCTCACGATCAGCTCGTCCGTGATGTCCTGGTCGAACTTGACCGCCGTCTCCTCGACGTGCGTCTCGAGGGTGTAGCCGGGGTCGACGGCCGACTCGAGCGGCGCCATGGCCACGACGGCGGTGTAGACCTTGTGCCAGCCGGCGTGCTGGTCGCGGAGCGTCTTCAGCATGGCGACGTGCTCCCGCTCGCTGCGGGGCTTCTCCAGGATCTGGCCCAGGTGCGTGCTGATGACGGTGTCGGCGGCGAGGACCAGGGCGGGCTCGCCCTTGCTCGGGTGGTCGATCTCGGTCGCGTAGACGTGGCGCGCCTTCTGCTCGGCCGTCGCGAGCACGTATTCGAAGGGGCCGAGGGTCTTGTCTTGGTTCTCGGGCAGGGTGCAGGGGATGATGTCGAGGTCGGTGAGGCCGATCTGTTTGTCATGGCGGCTGGGTGTTACTGGTTGCTCAGCAGGAGCTCGGAGGCGGACCCGGGCAGAGAGGTGGGGGGAGGGGGAGGAGGGCTTACCTGGGCGAGCAGCTGGCGCCTTCGAGGGGATGCGGAGGCCAGGATGACTCGCTTGCCTTTGAGCATGTTCAGGGCGGGCAGATCCAAGGGCAGGGGCACTCGGGGACCTCGCTGCTGGGGCGCGGCGGTGGCGGCGGCGTCAGGCTGGGGTGTGCGCTGGCCATCGTAGCGGGGTGGTGGGTCCATCGAGGTCTTCTCGTCGAGGAGTGACATGGCTGGGGTGGTGTGTGATATGTATCTCTTGAATACATTGGAACAATCCATGGCCGCCAGCGGGAGACGGGACGGGACGCTCTCTTAATCGCCGAACAATCTCCGAGGCGGTGGTCATCATCGACACGCAACAATCAACACATCGTTCGCTACATATATGTATACATGTATACATGTATACATTACATGCTTACATTATCTCTGTCTTGTATGGAACATGGACATAAAAGTCCCCAAGTCGTCCATACGATATTGTCGACATAGGTGATTACTACACTGACAGCAGTCGATGATCAATCACAACTGCCGGCGATGCCCTGCTTCGGGCAGTCGCCGAGCTCGACGGCTTCTTGACTTTGGAGCCCCTCGGTCCAACACTCCCATCTGATGACATGGTCCGATCAAAAAACCTCGACACGGCGCAAGCCCCGATCCCCCCCCAGGACCGCCATCCCCTCCCTGTACTTTAGCATCACCTCAGACCTGCACGCCTCGAGGGTTCTTCGGCGCCGGTTCTGGTGCAGTCATTAGTGATCATTGGTGTGCATCTGCTTTCTAAACCCTTCGATGGTGGGTGGCATGGTAGAAGAGTAGGCGCGGTACATGTAGCTACATATACTATATAGCATCATTCTTCCTCGCTCACATCCCTTTCCATCGAATCCCCACATATCACTCACGAACAGCACCACGCCAATAGAACAAATTAAAATACCTCCACTGTCAAGATGGTTCAGAACAAAGGCCTCATCTACCGGGCTCATCCCACGGGCATGCCCGAGCCAGGCAAGCACATTGTCGTCGAAGCCCGCGACTTCGATGAGAACCAGGCTCCGCCCGCCGGCGGCATCACAGCCAAGGTCAACTACATCTCCTTCGACCCCTACCAACGGGGCCGCATGCGGTCACCAGAGATCAAGTCGTACGCGCCTCCCTTCGATCTCGGGAAGCCCATCACCAACTCCGCCATCGTCACCGTCATCAAGAGCGACAACCAGAAGTTCAAGCCGGGCGATGTGCTGTACGCAACAAGAACATGGACAGAGGAGTACTCTGCCCTCTCGGCGGAGGAGCTGGAGGGGTTTGAGGTCTTGAACAACCCATACAAGCTCGACCCCAAGCTCTTCATCGGCGCTCTGGGCATGCCAGGTCTGACCGCCTACTCCTCCTTCTACGAGATCGGCAAGCCGAAGAAGGGCGAGACCATCTTCATCTCCGCCGCCTCTGGTGCCGTGGGCCAGCTCGTAGGTCAACTCGCCAAGCACGAGGGCCTCAAGGTCATCGGCTCCGTCGGCGACGACAAGAAGCTCGAGTTCATCACAAAGGAGCTCAACTTCGACGGCGGCTTCAACTACAAGAAGGAAGCACCGCTCGACGCCCTGAAGCGTCTCGCACCACAAGGCATCGACATCTACTACGAGAACGTCGGCGGCGAGCAACTCGAGGCGGCCATCGCCCACCTCAACACGTTCGGCCGCATCGTCGCGTGCGGGATGATCTCACAGTACAACAAGGCGCCGGCGGATCAATACGGCGTCAAGAACCTGATGAACGTGGTCGCGAAGCGGTTGACGATGAGGGGTTTCATCGTCTTCGATCCTGACATGGGCCCGAAGTACGCGAAGCAGCACCAGGAGAATGTGCAGAAGTGGATCTCCGAGGGCACCTTCAAGGCGGAGCAGAGTGTCACCGTGGGCATGGACAATGCGCCGGAGGGTCTGCTGGGCTTGTTTGAGGGGAAGAACTTCGGCAAGGCGGTTCTGGAGGTTGCAAAGTTGTAGATGCAGGACTGTCACGACGGCAATGACGGAGTATTGGCGGCATAGCGCAGCACTACGATCAATGGCCAAGTGAGGATTCCTTGACTTGCTCGAGTTCTATAGATCTGTTCTGCCATCCCGAACTCCGCATCTGACTCCGCGCCTGCATAAGGCATTCCCCGCCAAGCCTATAGGCCTATCCGCTGGTTGAGGATGTACCTTCCTTCTTTGACGGTACGTTATCAGAGGCCGTCATCGTGCTCCAGTAGTCATGCAAATATTCAATGCCCCGATCTCCTTGTAGATGAAGAGGGACAGGTGAGTCTGAGAGCGGATGGTCATGCTAGCAACGACCGTTTCCAATAATACGATCAACTCCAACCTCAACACCCATCTCGTTTCTAACACTCAGGGCCCATCATGGAGCTGAGACGGACGTCAGGCGTTCTCATACCATCTGCCTTGCTCTTTTTCGTCGTCGCGACATATCTCCTCTCCACATTCAACCACGAAAGGCATCTCGCCACTCACAGGACCACAGTACCGAAGGCAGAGTTCCACGCCCCGAGACAGAACCTCTGGGCCGAGCTTACAGAGGACGAAGCGAACGATGTCAACGATTTCCTATCCCAAGAGTTGGCCTACTTGAACCTGACCAAGCGACCCAAGAGCGCGAGAGACAACTTCATCTTCATCGTCGAGACCCTGAGACCCAACAAGACCGACGCGACCCCCTACCTCTACAGCCACGACCATGCAAAGCCCGCTCGCTGGGCCAAAGCAGCAGTCGCCCAAAACTTCCCCGACGACGGCCCTCACATGGTCTACTACCAGGTCGGGCCCCTCCCCCTCACCAACTCCTCCGTCATCACACCCCTGACCCACATCTTCAACTCCGGCCGCCACTACGTCCGCAACCCGATCCACGACTTCGCGGCGATCCAGGACTTCGCCCTCAGCATGGCCGAGGACATCTCGGATATCACCATGGAACTCCTTGGGGCGGTGGCGAATCGAGCAGACCCGCAGGATCCGGAGGGTCTGCTGGCGTCTCCACGGGCAAGTCGGGTGGAGGGTGGCGGGCTGACGATGTGGATGCAGTTTTATCGGCCGGGGTATGGGAGTGGTGCGAGGACGATCTTGCCGCAGGGGTTGTATGCGAAGGTTGATGCGAGGAGTAGTGATGTTGAGCAGTGGAGGGTTGGGGAGTTTTACTATAATGGGGTGCTGTATAGTGATGCAGCGGCTTTACGGGAGGCGCTGAGGGCTCCAGAGTTTCAACGCACGCCGGCTAATCTTGATGGGCCGTGGACGGAGACGGAGGACTTCAATGCTCAGCCTGAGGGTCGTGAGTTGCCGCCGCCCGTTTCCATACAACCGTACGGACCGAGATATCGTTTGGATAAGGAGCAGCAGTTTGTCTCCTGGTTCGGATTTGAGTTTTATATCACGACCGCTCAAGCTACGGGTGTCTCGCTGTTCGACATCCGATTCAAAGGCGAGAGGATCATGTATGAGTTGGGGTTGCAAGAAGCTATGGCGCATTATGCTGGCGACGACCCGATGCAGGGCGGGTTGGAGTTCATGGACAGTTTCTTTGGGATGGGCAAGAATGCTTTCGAGTTGGTCCCCGGGTATGACTGTCCGGCTTATGCGGATTACTTGGATTTGGAGTGGCATCAGGTCAGTCATATGAGGTGGTCGATTGAGGTCTCTGCTGATTGATCTGTAGGCATACCAGACACATAAGCAGCCGAACAGCATCTGCATCTTTGAGTATACCAGCGATGCGTTGTTGAGTAGACACACGGCCCAATACAGTGTCACAGCTTCCCGCAACACGTTCCTTGTTGTTCGGAGTGTCTCGACGGTCGGCAACTATGACTACACCATTGGTATGCCTTGTACTGATCCTGCTCTCCCATACCTGACTGACTGCCCATCATAGACTACATCTTCTACCTCGACGGCAGCATAGAAGTCAAAGTGCGCGCCTCCGGCTTCATCTTCGGCGCCTTCTACACCGCCAACAACACCAAGAGCGAAGACGAATATGGCCACCGCATCCACGACGCGCTCTCAAGCTCCATGCACGACCACGTCATAAACTTCAAAGCGGACATGGACGTCGCCGGCCCTGCAAACGACATGGTGCGTCTGGCCATCGAGCCCATCACCAAGGCGTTCGAATGGGACCAGCCAGAGGTCAAGGCGCGGAACACCATGCACCTCGTCGAATACCCGGTCTCCCACGAGACAGGGCTCGATTGGCCGAAGAACTCGGGTGAGTTCTACCTGGTGTACAGCGCCAGCGAGAAGAACGCCTGGGGCGAGAGGAAAGGATATCGCGTCACCTCCGGCACGGGCATGGGCAACCCGCCTCACCTCACCATCCTCAACTCCACGACCCTCGGCGACAGCGCCCGGTGGGCCGAACAAGACCTCTGGGTCGTGCGACGCAAGGACACGGAACCCCGCTCCGCCGACCCCCTCAACTACTTCGCGCCGCACGATCCCCTCATCGACTTCGCCCGGATCGCGGACGGCGAGAGCCTCGCGCACGGTGGAAAGGACGAGTACGACGGCGACCTGGTCGTCTACTTCAACGTCGGCGCGCACCACGTCCCGCACTCGGGCGATGTGCCGAACACGCTGATGCACACCTCCGCCTCCAGCGTCCTGTTCGTCCCGCACAACCTCCACGACCGCGATCCCAGTCGCGCGTCGGCGCAGGGCGTGCGGCTGCAGCTCGCGGGCGCCGCCGGGTCCGGCAGTGGGGGGTTCGCGGGCGAGACTGGTGGAGGCGACGTGAGGGATTTGCGGAGCCGGAGCGGGGGAGAGGGTGGGACGCAGGCGCGGTATTTCGGGGCGACGTACAGGGAGGGTGTGGAGGTCGAGGTGGGGTGGTTGGAGCCGGATGTCCGGGCGTATGTGAGTGAGGTGCATGCGGTGACGGATTTGGGGTTCAATGGGAGTGCGGCGGGGGTGTGGCATCGGGAGGGGGCGTGGGGAGGGTGAGATGTGGGAGGGAGGCTTTGGGGCGTGGGCGGTGCTCTTGGCTGACTTGATTCAGTGTGATGACTGGGCGGGTTGTTGCTGGGCGAGCTGGGTTGTTGGACAAGTCAAGTCAGTGGGTTCCCCGGGGTTGGATGTGGATTCGGTCAGGTAGGGGAGGATTTTGACTGCTAGACCGCTGGTCGACGATGAGGGCACCAGCACCGTCGTGGGCCACGTTCCTGTCGCTCTGGTACGCGAGCTCACCATCGGCGAGCAAGTACGACCTCCACCACCGCGTGGGCCTGGCTACCCACGCTTTCCTTCCCCTCGACGTTTGTCATCGTCATCGTCTCCTGAGTCGTCATCGCTGGCGGTCCTTGGCCTCTTGTGGGCTTCCTCTACAATGGCGCACAGTGAGCCGCCCTCGCTTTTGGAATTCTTTGTCTGAGTTTGACGACGCTCCCGTTGCCACAGGTCGTTTCGTCTTCCGTCGTGAAGCTCTCTCCTCACGGGCTTCTCTTGCGGCTGCCTCCGGTGCGGACCGTCGGATCGAGTCGGTCGTCTTTGCTGGTGCTGGTAGGGTAGGAGGTCTTGGGTTCATCCGTCGCTGGCTTTGACTGGATGGACCAGGCGCTTTGCGTCCGTGCCGAGGCGGAGGGAGACCAGCTTGTAGTTCGCAGCAGTTTGGTTGGGAAGGCTGATGGTTCTCGTGGTTGGTTAAGAAGTTGGTTGAGGCTCAGAATAGCTAATGGTTGACTGGTTAGTTGCGTGGTTGATGTGATCTTGGGTTACGTGCTATCCGAGATCGTATTGATTAGCAGATGAATAATGTCTTGATTTCACACCGATCAACCGACTAATAGTTGAAGAAGTCGATGGTTGACTGGTTGATGCCCTCGGGACAACGATCAACCAGTCACCCGCCAAGAAATTGGCTGGCTGTTGTGACCACTGTGAGACCATCAGTCGCTTGATATCAGTTTGACGGGATGCTGACGGGATCTGACTTCAGCATCATTGTGACTTGATGCCGTCTCATCTCGTTGAGTTTGACATGGATCTGTTCTACAACGCTCGAGAACCGCCAGACGCCACAACTCCTGCGCTAAACTTCACATGCTCATGCCCCTACCGGCGTCGTGAACTCGTCTACCCATCACGCGCCTCATCGTAAGCAATCGTGAATGGCGGTCGCCCCTGACAACCACCACCACCACCACCACCACTTCCCCTCCCCTACTCAATCTTCATCAACGCAAACTCCTCCTCCAACCCCCTATTCCTCTCAACAAGCTTCCGCATCTCCTCCACCTCCTCCACCAACCCGCTCATATCCCACGTCTGCTCTTTCGCACGGCCCGCCTCGCGCTCTTCGACCGAACCTGGCAACACGCGCGCCGGGCTCTTCTTGACCCCCCGGAAATTGTGGAACGCCGCCACCATGTCCCAGCTGGTCATGCCCGGCACGTCGCGGCCGACGGACTCCTTCTGCTCGGCGCTGCCGCGGCCCGCCACGCGCTCGTCCACGTGGAACGTGATGTATTTGAGCGCCTGCGCCTTGGTGGCGCCGGCCTCGACGAAGGCGTGGATCCACCCGAGGATCGAGCGGCGCCAGAATTGGGGGTTGCGCGCCGCCTCGGATTTGCCCTCGCTCAGCCACATCGGGTGGTATTGCTCCGGGAAGATCTTGTCGAGGGGAACGGCGCTTTTGGAGTCGATCCAGTCGGTGCCTTGCTTGATGGAGTCGAGGCGGATGTGCAGGATGACCTTGTAGTTTGCCTTGCCGTAGGCGTCGAACAGCTTGTCATCTTCGGTCAGGACCCAGGTTCTGTCCCCTCGCACTTGGTCCCTGAGCAAAGCGATGAGGCCGGATGGTCTGCCGGCGGGCTCTTGCGGCGACGACTTGTGTGCTTTGGCCTTGCGCGGAGCCTTGCGCTTGGCGATCTTCGAGGCTTTGAACAAGCTCTAAGTCGACGTCGTCAGTGTCACTGCCGTTCATTGATGGAGCATGGCGTACCCGAGGCATGATGGCGCCTCACTGGAGGTGTCAGGGTGTCTTCAATGGCAACAGTGCACCGAGCGCGACGGATGGAGAGATGTGGATGGCAATGCTAGAACTCGAAGTTCTGATCATGGGAAATCATCAAAATTATGCAAATGTGGGGCGGGAGATCCCGAACGCACCTTCCCTAACGGGATGAGCCAGAGTTTCCCAAACAAATGCAGGACTCGCGGGGAACGCAGCACGCTATCCACCACTGGCGCAAAATCGTCGTAGAAACCCGCTGTCCGAGAGCAACGGGATCGCAGAAGTACTCCCCTGTCAAACATAGCCGCCAGCCTCGCCCAGAGTCTCGTCATGCCTGTCTGTGCTCGCTGCCTCTCCGTCATCCCTCTCGCGTAAGCCTGCTTTCTCAGCATATTGTGTACGCATCCACTCATGAATAGCGTGACCCTCTGGAGCAACTTGGCCAATGCCAGCGAGGTCAGGCTTATCTGGTGTCGTGTCGTCAATCTCAAGGCGGCGCCACTCATCCGTCTGAGTCTTGTAGGAGCCCTGCTGTTTCTGCCTGGAGATGTCTGCATTGACTGCGATGATGTCGCTGACGAGCACTTCTCGCGCGTACCACTCTTTGTGATTATGCCTTTTCTGCTTTCCTATACACGCCCGAAACCCGCTAAGCCGCACACACATACACACATACACACCCCAAATCAAGGCCCTATCCCGCCAGCGATCCAAGCATGATGATTCGGATCTCCCGCGGGCGGGAAGAACCCCCCGTCGGCCTGCTGTCCTTCCACCGCGGGAGGCGGCCCGGGAGCACCGGCCTGGCCCTCCGCCCTCCTGCGCTCCTCCGCCCGCCGTCTCTGCTGCTGCCGGTAATAGATGAGCCACCCCAGCACGCCGACCAAGCCACCGATCAGCAGAGTCTCCAAGATCCCGTCCACGACCTCGTCTTCGTCGCCGCTCCAATAGTCATCGCCGGGCATGTGGTCGTCGCCGCCCCAGTCGTCAGCCTCCTGCTGTAATTCCCGCTCGTACATCGCCGCGTCCGCTTCCAAAAAGTCATTCAGCCACTCGGCGAAAGACCGCGATTGCTTCTTCTCGTCCGCACCCATGCTCTTGACCCCACCATGCGTGATGTCGTTCCACCAGCTCCTCCATCGCAGCTTGAAGAGGCTCAGCTTCACCGGCAGATACGCCTCCGCATTGGTCTCCAAAGCTTGGTCGTAGAAGCGCTTCGCCAGATGAAAGTCCTGGTCGATGCCGATACCATTCTCGTGCATCCAGCCTAGATTCCACATCGCCTGTGCGCTCGTCATACTCTCCGCGGCAGCTTGATAGCACGCCGCCGCATTCTCCGGACTCACGACTGTGCCGAGACCCGCGAGGTAGTAGTCGCCCATCTTGACCAGACTGTCGATGTTCGATTGCTTCGCGGAACGGGTCCAGTAGGTCAGAGCGAGCGCTGCATCGCCCACGGCCGTCTTTGCGGACTGTCCGACAGACATGATGTAGCTGAAGAGTGACCACCGGGGCCTGGTCTGGTCGAGCAGCCATGCCACGTTGGCCTGAGCATTCTCGGATCCTTGTTCGGCCGCCATGAGGTAGGTGACGAGAGCTCTCTGGATGTCGCCTGCGTCGTAGGCGTCATTCGCCTCGGGCAGCGAACTCCAGATCGGCTCGGCTTTTTCGGCCACGATCTTGTAGTAGAGCGCCGCCATACCACACACCCTGTCCCGCCCGATGGCTTGATTGTTCATCTCGGCGAGATAATAGTACGCTTCGATGTGGCTATTGCGCGCCGCCAACTCGAAGTACTTGCCCGCCGTCTGCACATCTCCTTGGTCCAAGAACAGCACTCCCATTTCCGTCTGCGCCACGGACAGATCCTGATCCGCCGCGGCAGAGAACAGGTCTGCGGCCTTTTGAATGTTCTGCTCCACACCCAGGTGGTGCAAATACATCAACCCGAGGTGGTACTGGCACAGGCCATCGCCAGTTTTCAGTCCGCGCTCGAACCAGATCTTGGCAATGCTGAAGCTCTGTTCCATGCCTTCGCCTCTCAGGAACATGCGTCCAAGGTAGCCAGCAGCCTTGCTCGCCAGCCCTTCCACGTATCTGGGGACATCCTTCTTGGTCTTTCCACCTTCCATCCAGTACTCGCGCGCAACCTGCATGAAATACTGCTTCGCAAGCTTGAAGTTCTTCGGGATGGTATGCGCGCCCTCGTAGTAAAGTCTGGCCAGCCCGAACGTCGCCTTGAGGTCTCCCTTGGACGACTGCAGGTACAGATACTCCAGCACATCCTCCATCTCCGCGTACGCGTCACTCGTAGGTCCACCCTGCTTGGCCAGAGGACCGCTCGAGCTCACGGACGCACCTTCGCCATAGACCCCACCATCCTCGTCGGCGATGCGGTATGCATCTCTGACCAAGCTATGTCCACCAGGTGGACCAGACCGGTAGTAATCGACTGCCTTATCCGCCACCATCTGGTACCACTTCACCGCCTCATCACAGTTCTTCGGTGTCGCGATCCCCGCATGGTGCCTGTAAGCCAGAGTCATCTGACTTCTCGTGTCCCCTTGTGACGCCGCGAACGTGTGATACAGCATGCTCTTTGCCTGGTCGGCCGGGACTTCTGGTGCTGCCAGACCGGTGGCATAGAGGAACGCGATCATGTGCTGCGCTGTGCTGTTCCCGTCGAGGTCGGCAAGCGCTTTGTAGTATGTGAAGGCGGTTGGATAGGACACTGGATGGCTGTAGTTGCCGTGGAAGTTCATCTCGGCCAGCAAGTAGAGCGCATCTGGATCGTCGTTGCCGGCCGCGTCTTGCAACAGCTTGACCGCTTTGGAGAGCTGCTGGGGGAGCTTGGGGGTCGATTGGGATGTCGATGTCGTGAGGAGATTCGTCTGTTTGGGGCCGTTCATGAATAGCAGGACGAATGCTTCCTTGGCATAGTAGACCGTCGATCCCATGAAGCCCTTCGGTTTACTTGTGATGCGCGCCAGCTTCGACACTGATGCCGGCTTGACCCTGCGCAAGATCGCCGTCGCCTCCCTCACTGCATCCGACAGCTCCCCCTGCTCCCGACCGCTCGTCTCTGCGGCCGGCTCGTCACTCTGCTCCGGACCAGATGGAGCGAGTGGGGGTTGCTGGGTCGGCCCATCCTGCTGGACATCTTGGGCTGTACAGAGGGCGAGGAATACGAAGAAGGCGACTGTGTATATCGTTGTCAGCTTCGGACTCATATCATCTGAAGCTGTGCTTCTGCCCAAGCTCACCGAGTAGGACCGGCGCAACGCGCCAAACGCTAGTCTTCATGGTCGCGGTGGGTGAGTGGTGATGTTTTCAGAGTCGCATCCTGCCAGGGAATGCATCATCAGATCCTCATATCATCATAGCGGAGTCGTAGTGATGCCGTGCATGCCAACACGTACATAAGGTATGTACATATGTAGTAGTTATTCGACTAACGACTGGACAGCTTGCCTTTGTTTCCTGCTTCGACCAAGCGGCCCACGCGGCGAAGTGCTCGTGTGTGTGGACTTCCCCGGACCATTGACATCACAGGATTCACGTGTCCATGTAGGTACATATATACATTACCTTATGCAGTGAATTTCATACAGCACTACTACATGCGCATAATAACAATCAATAGACGAGGGAGAGATGTTATTGGCAAGTCGTCCAAGTCGTTCCTTTGATACATGGTCGGGTGATTCAAATTGCATCCGAACATGTCCTCCTACACACTCATCTGGACATGCCTGATCCATACATGTAGCTCCGCCGGCTTCTGATTGCTCGGGCTTCGTGACACTTCATTCGCATCTAAAGCTCACTGCGAGAGCGTCGAGGCAAGACCTCGTGGTCGCCACCGTGACCGTGCCTCCTCACCCACGTGGCCATCTCCATCACGAGGCCCCGGGGAAGTGCAATACAGTTCTGCGCTTGCGCAAAAGTCTGTGCAGCGATTCGTGGTAGATCCCATTGGAATCGCCAAACCCATGCCTTGCAGCGAGTTGTGGTAGATCCCGTTGGGTTCGCCAAACCCATGCCTCGGAGGATCGTGAAGCCGTCATCGAGTACATCGTCGATCAAAGTCGACTTGGCCCAGCCGTTCGTGGCCCGGCAACGAGGAGCGGAGGCCCGTCGAGGTCCAACGCCGCTCGAGATCCAAGGAGGACCTGGGTCGGCATAGCCAGAGTCGAGGAACGGCAGCCATCAGCATCGCATGCAGTCCTCCAGGGCGTCATGGCCATTACGACCGCGTCCTCATCGCCTCGACCGCCGTCGCAGAGGTCATCCTCATCCGCCCCAGACCCATCCTCACGAAGCCTTATACTGCCCATCCGTACTCTCGCTCACATTCTGCACCTTCCTATACTCCTGCTCCAACTGCCTCTGCATCTCAAAATCCAGCTGTCGCTCCCTCTTGATCCTCTGCTGCTCCATATCCCGAATGACGCCCTGATGCATCGCCTAGTAAGCCACACTCCACATCAGTAACAGACCAAGACATACGCCGCAGCTGTACGTCCTCATGGATCGGGGTCGGATCGGACGTACAGCTTGATCCGCCTTCTGCTGCCAATGCACCAGGACCACCGTCCCGATGGCCCCGAGCACCGTCGTCGCGAGCGTGAGTTTGGCCGTGGTCGACATGATCTTCTCTTCTCCGACAACAACAATCACGATGACCAGACCATGAAGGAGACCAAAAAGTACTAATAGCGATGGAAATGCCCGCATCACTAGCGTTAGGGTTACGAACCCCAGTCCACGACGTCAATCAAGCTCAGGTACCTACCTAAGCTCCCACAACCCGAACATCGACCTGCACCTGCCCACACCACCCACACACCCACCACTCCCACACATACACCCACACATCTTCAACAATGGTACCCACCCACCCTCTCCCTCCCTCCCCCCAAATAAACCCCCCACTAACCCCCAAAAAAGGCCGCCCAAAACTCCGCCGGAATCCAAACCCTCCTCGACGTCCGCAACCCCCCCATCCCTCCCTCCCCCCCAAAACCTCCCTAACCCCCACCACAACACAGGCCGAGCGCGAAGCCCAAAAAATCGTCCAAAAAGCCCGCGAATGCAAGTCCCCTCCCCCCCCTCCCCCTCCCCCCACCCCATCTAACACCCCAAAACCCAGACCGCACCAAACGCGTCAAAGACGCCCGCACCGAAGCCCAGAAAGAAATCGACGACTATCGCCAGCAAAAAGAGGACGAGTTCCAGAAGTTCGAGAAGGAGGTACGTGTTATATCCCCCAACACGTCCTAGCGGCTTGCTGATGTGAGGGCGTGGTGTAGCATACGTCCGGGAACCGGGCGGCGGAAGAGCAGGCGGAGAAGGAGACGAAGGGGCAGTTGGAGGAGATCCGGGCGGTGGGGCGGAAGACGGGACCGAAGGTCGTGGAGGATCTGGTGAGGGCGGTGTTGGAGGTGCGGCCCGTGGTGCCGGATCGGGTGGAGGGGAGTGAGACGAGGGCGTGAGAGGGGATTGGGGAGGGGGAGGGAGTGTTGTTGTCATGTGTGGTTTTTTGCGGTGAGGAGGGGTGAGAGAGAGGACCTGGGATGAAGAATATCAAAGGGTTTAATTCGTGATTTTGGGATCGTGCGAACCCAGGGTGTGATTACGGAATGAGAATCGATCTAGTGTTGGGAGGAGAGCACGAGAGGCTTGAGTGCTCCCTCCTGACCAAACGCCTGCTGCTGGACTACCCGCTTTTGTACGGAGTGATAGACCTCCGCCCGTGATTTCGTCTAGTTTGGTCTTTTTTACACCCCCCCCGCCATGGATCTCGCTGAAACGCTGCCCAAGACGAAATCATACAATGCCTGAAGTACGCTGAAACGTAAGAATGCGTGCCCACACAGAACGCCCTGATCGCGCCTTGAGCCCCACCACACAGACGCCTCCCCTCCCTCTCCCTCACCGACTCAGTTGCACGCCCAGACTCGTCAACATGGTCACCAGCTCCTTGCGCTTCCCCTCCTCCGTCATGCGCTTCGCCCGCCTCTTCATGTCGCTCGCGACGCCCTTCTGCGGCGGCGGACCCTGATAGCGCCAGTTGGGCTGGGCGCGGTGCGGGTCCGCGCGGCGATGCAACCACTTCCTCAGACTCGGCCCGAACTGGCTCTCCTTGGGGCTCTTCTCGGTGCTGTTGATGACGATGGAGAGGTTCTGATTCTTGGCCAGGGTGGCGTGCTCGTTGGGCGGGATGCGGTCCGTCCAGGCCAGCAGGCCGGAGAAGTTGAAGTCGGTCACGCTGGCGCGGATGGGGCAGAGGGAGTGCATGAGGGGGAGGACTTCCATCCTCACGAGGTGGGAGGTCCGGACCAAGGGATGGGGGCTCCGGCGTCCGCCCTCCAAGGGACCGATGTGGATGCAGACGGTGGAGAGGGCGAGCTTGTAGACCTCGACGCGGAGCTCGGCGGGGAGGTCGTAGAAGTTGGTCTTGGGGGGGGCTTGGGGTGCCGCGGGACGCTGGAGGGGCGCGGGCTTCAGGACTGGGTAGCGCGGGCGTGCCGTCTGCATGTGCGTCAAGGCTTTGCGGGCGTAGGACGACTGGGAGGACTGGCGCTGGAGTTGGATCGGTGGGAGATAGTGTGGGCGGGCGACGGGACCGGCGACGGGCGGCGAGGGCCGATGTGGTGGCGCGGGATTGGAAGGCAGCGATGGGTATGGTACAGGAGCGTGGGCTGGCGTCATGGGGGGGTAGGGTGAGGGTCTCGGGGCGTCGGCTGGCGGAAGCGGTGGCGTCTCTGTCGATGTGCTCGCCACCGTCGGGCCGGATGTCACATAAGCCGGACCGGGAGGTTGATGACTCTGGGTCACGGCGGCCGGGCGGAGCGCGGGGTCCTGTCGCTGCCCCGGGGCATTGAGGGGTTGGAAGGCGTTCATGGCCGGGGCCACGTGAGTGTATGACGGGGGTGGATCGGACAGTGGATGGACAGGAGTGGTGGTGGTGGTGGTGGAGGAGGAGGATGGCGGGCCTTGGTTGTTGTTGTTGTTGTTGTTGTTGTGCTGGCGCAAGGCCTCCAGCAGCTTCGCTTCATCGGAGTCCATGTTCGGGGCGGAAGTGACGGGCTCGAGTGTCCGGGTCTGGGTGGGCGGGTGGGTGGTGGAAGAGAGAGGCTCCTTCCGGTCGACTACCAAGACGGGACTCTGCAGGTCATGATCCGACGGGGTCCTGGTCATGATGGCCGCGACGGGACAATGTCTCTCCGATGACGGGACGCGGCTCCGGCTCCGGCTCCGGCCGCACGAGGCGAGCAGAAGCTCCAGGAAGGGGCGAGGGGGAGGGAGGGAAGGAGCGAGGGCGAGGGCGAGATGTGAGGTTGCGCTGAGGTGACGGAGAAGTCGAGGTCCGGCAGTACGGAGGAAGCGGTGAAGTTCTGAGCACTACCACTGCACCGCTCAAACCTTCATCTTCCGACTTCCCCCCCGTCGGCCGCCTCAGGCTCACAGCTGACTAGCATCATTCTGCTTGGGCACTCAACTTCTCGCAATCATCACAATCATCACAATCATATTCATAATGGAAGCAATATCAGACTCCTCCGAAACCCGCCTCAATCTCCTCTTCATCACCATCAGAAACAATCATCAGAAACACGCCCCGGCGTCGGGGGGACGGGCGCCCATGTCGCACCTTTTCTCGACTCGTAGCCGGAGAAGACTAGGTCGTTCTAGCCCAGAGGAAGACCGCGGAAAGAAAGTGGATGCCGCTCCATCATCATCATCATCATCATCATCATTACCTACTGCAGGCGGAACACGGTTCATCCGGATCACTGGACCACCCAACAGCCATATTTATCATCCGTCCGAAGCCGTCGGGTCGTGGCTTCAGCAGTACAAGCATGCGGCATCGGGAGAGGGTTCTAGACGCTGGCCTTATATAACCCGTGATAATAAGGTACCTATACATACTGTAACATACATTCGATAGCCCGGAATCCACGACAACTGTTCCGGCACCGTCCGTCCGTCGTTTCGACTGTCCATCCACGGTCCATCTTCGGTTGGGCACGTTCTCGGACTCAAAAGGTTAGACATGATTATGTACAAGGTGCGCCAGTCAGACGTCACATGGAACATTATGACAAGCACCGGGCGGGACTGTGAGACGCGCGGATAGAATATCATACAAAACGAGAATGTAAGGTGCTGTCTTGCCAGTCTAACCAGGAGCTCTATCCAATCCCTACTAGGAGCGATGAGCTCTTGCAAAGTCCACCCTCTCGTGCCCCAGCGGCTCCCCATGAAGTCCTCGACGCTAGTCTCGCTGTCGTGTTCATCAGAGGTCAACAAGCAGTTATGTCGGCCAGCAGTGCATAGCAGAGCGAATGTCGGTCCTGTAATGGGCCATCGATCGACGGCGTTTTTGTGGCGGAGACTCAGAATTAGTATTCGGACATAGTCGGCGTTAGGCCTGAAATTATTCAACCTCCAATACATCCTTAACGATGCTCCAAGTTGGCCTCATCAACGCATCGCTGTATCACGCTCCGAGCATATTATGGCCCCAATGCCACAAGCCAAAGCGACCACAGCAGTCGCGACGACTGTCAACGACTTCACCGTCCTGCCCCTCCGCCTCCCGCCCACCTCCGCCTACCCACACCCCGCACCGCACTACCTCTACCTACGACCTCATGCGCCCAAAGTCCCCACCGACGACACCCCGCGACAAGTCTTCCTCGTCAATGTGCCCGTCGACGCGACCGAGACACATGTCCGCTCCCTCTTCGCCCATCACCTCGGCGGGGCGCGAATCGACCGTGTGGCGTTGGAAGGCGCACGCGTCGGCAGAGGCATCACGGCACCCGTCGCGCCGTCGAAGAGGAGCAAGAAGCGGAAGCGAGCAGAGACGGAAGGCGCGACGGCCGGTGCAGAGGTGGGGCTGCTGCCTGAGGTGTGGGACCGCGAGCTGCATCGCAGCGGCGGGACGGCCGTGGTCACGTTCGTCGACGAGGCAAGCGCGTCACTGGCGGTCCAGGAGGCCAAGAAGGCGGTCAAGGCAGGCAAGGCAGGCACGACCATCACGTGGGGCGCCGGCGTCGAGGATCAAGTGCCTGCCTTAGGCAGCGCCCGCTACCTCGCCCACCAGCGCCTGAGATACCCCGACCCGCTCGCCCTCCAAAAGAGCGTAGACGACTACATGGCCGCCTTCGCCGTCGTCGAGATGGCGCGCGACAAGGCCAGAGCGGTGCAACGGTCCGTCCCGGACGCGGATGGCTTCATCACGGTCACGAGGGGCGGGAGGGCGGGTCCGGCGAGGGCGGAAGAGGCCAAGGCCAAGGAGGAGGAGTTGAAGCGGCGGGAGAGGGAGAGGGTCAAGGCGGACTTTTACCGCTTTCAGGTTCGGGAGAAGCGGAAGGAGCAGGCCCAGGACTTGGTCAAGGGGTTCGAGGAGGATCGGAGGAGGCTGGAGGACATGCGCCGGAGGAGGGGGAAGGTGCGGCCGGAGTGAGGACGAGTCCTGTCCGGTCAGTCACCACCACTGTGCATGCAGTTCAGCAGCTTGTGTGATCAACATCCCTGGGCCCTTATACACATGAGTCATGCAAGCTCGAATGGGGTCGTCCCAGAATCGCCTAGACACGTCGCAATATTCAGAATGGAATCTTGACAGCTATCAGTGACGCAAGACAGGTCGACACACAATGAGAGCAAGCCGCCGCATCCAGTCGAACAAGCCACGAACACTCGTCCTCCTTCTGAGACACGGGCCTTTGTCCGCTCCGCGGGCGAGAGAAACCACCAGCCTCAACCAATTCCACGTCACACTCGTGTCGTTCTACCGACGGCAGAGGAAAGTGCTGCCCTCTCAACCAACATTTCGCATGTACCAACCCAACCCAAATACATCTCCTCGCTCAGCACACCCAGCCACAATCCCGCCACGACCACGATGCCACCGAAACGCTCCAAGCTTCCGCGCGCCGCCCGCAACCCGCCGTCTCCACCGCCCCAGTTGTCCAAGCCATGCCAGGCTGCAAAAGGATCGAAGCGTCCGCTCGCGCCCGACGCGGCCCTCTCGGCCAGGCCTCCCCACCGGGCGAAGCGCGTCAAAGCGAACGAAGTTGCTCCGTTCAACGCCAGAACACGAGCCACCAAGTCGCCCTCGACATCCACCAAGCCTCCCCCTCCAGTCGGACCCCCGCCACAACGTCTCCACCCAGAGACCCTGCAGCCTCTGGCCGCGGCCGGCGAATTCCGGCTCTCACAGGAGGAAGTGGCGTTGGTACTGTCGTCAGGGTCTCCCGCTCCGGTCCCGCAGGATGAGAAGGTCTTTGTGGCCTGGATTTCGGTCCGGGATGGGTTCAGGTTCGAGACGGTGCGGTGGTGGAGGGGATGGTGTTTGTTGGAGTATGAGGAGCGGGTGGTTGGGAGGGTGGATGACTTGGAGGGGGTGGGTGGTTTTGGGAGGGATGGGAGGAGTGCGAGGAGGGTTGAGGTGGTGGCGAATGGGAGGGGTACTATCTCGTCTAGGATTGTCGGTGGAGATGGCGATGAGGGGGTTGGTCGTGGCGAGACTTCACCTGGAGGGTCTGGGCTTGATGGTGAGGCGGCTCGCGATGATGCGTCGGGTGGGGCTCGGGACCATGCGGCAGATGAAGCTGCAGACGATGCTCCAACCAACGCTGAAGACGAGGAACACTGCAACGACCGCGCCACCGCACGTCCACCCTCAGACCTCATCCCTCCAACCAAAAGCAACCCCGTGCAGCCTTTCGAACCACGCGAGCTCCGTCCCAGGAACACGGCCAAACCTCCCTCTTCATCCGCTCGAGCCACCGCACGCACACCCGCCCCGGCAAGGAATTATCGGACTCCTTCTGCCACGCGCAAGAGGAAAAGGAGCGCGACGCCGGGGTCTGTGGCGGCGTCTTAGAGGGGACGTGGTGGTGGTCAGAAGGGGAAGGTGATTGTGGAGGAGGAAGAGGAGGAAGAGGATCCGGCTGGCATCGCGGGTCTCTAGGCACGGGTGTGGTGTTGAGCATGAGTACCTGTGTAGCCCTGCTCCTCGACAGCTTTCGGATATCAAAAAGGTCAAAACACCTCCTTCTTCATTCACGGGAAGCAGCTCATATCCACCTCCTCGTCTGAACCACGTAAGTCGAATTGTGAAGAAGCCTCTGTCCCTCCACTCAGGTGGTGACGGAGTGGGATTATGAGAGTGTTCGGGGACGACGGTGACGGATGGGGTTCCGTAGGGGGGCTGCGGTGTTCTGAGGGGTGTCGAGAGACGGATGGGGACAGGATGTTCCTGGTTGGATTTGGTTGCAGGGTTTGGAACGAGGAGTGTCCTTCTCTACGAGGGATGGCTTGAGATGGGCTGACAACACGAAAGAAGAATGGAAGGGGGGGAACTCGTCGAGACGTTGAAAGACAGATATGTACAACCGTGGTATCATCCCGTCAAAACACCCTAAAACGCCACCATGGCATTAAACCCCTTCAGCTCCCTCTCGAAGTTCTTGTGCTGCGAGATCTCGTAGAAATACTGCTCCACAAAGTGCTTTGATCCCTTGAGGATCTTCGCACCCTCCTTGAAGCTATCCGCCGTCGTCTTGGCCGCGGTGACGACCCCATAGCTGTCCACCACCGCGTCCGAGTCCGAGAACTCGATCCCCGGCAGCGCCGCGGCATCTTTGACGAGATCTGCGGCTTCGCCCACGGCACCGATGGCTTTGAGGTGAGCGAAAGCCTCGCGGACCCAGTGCAGAGCGCGTCCGCTCTTCCGCAGAGTGGCGATTGCGTCTGCGCCGCCGGGGATGAAGAGCGAGTCGAACATGGTGCTGCGCAGGCCTTCGAGATGGTGGTCGGGTTTCACGCCCTGGCTGGTCTCTTTGCTCTCGCCCGCGGCATAGATCGGCGTGCGCCTGGGCGCCAGCGTAAAAGGTAGTGCACCTGCCGCTTTGACAGCTGCGAACATGCCCTCGTACGCAGCCTTGTCGTAGCCATCGGCGATGATGAGCGCAATGCGTCGAGACACGATCGTAGGTATCTTGGGCGGGATATCGAGCTGCGACAAACCCTTCGATTTTCTCCCGTGGTTCGGACGGCCCTGCTTCTCTGGAATCGGGCCACCAACGAGCGTGGCAACGTTCTGAGCGAGCTCGAGGTCGATGTCAGCGAGACGCTGTGTCATGCGCTCGTAGACGATCGGGTCCTCGCAATGGTCCAGCTCGAAAGCCAGGGCGTCCGCGACGTGGTTCTTCTCAGCGGCGGAGAGGGAGTTGTAGAAAAGCTGGGCTTGGCTGAAGTGCTCGGCGAATTTCCTGGAGCGGAGACGCTGCTTGAGGCCTTCAAATTTGGCGGGGTGGTCAACGTAGACGTGGCGGCCTTCTTCGGGTTTGGCGGGTGGTGTCGACTCGAAGCGGTTGGGCCAGTAATTGACTGTGCCTTTGTGGATGCTGTGTTTCATCGCTCCGTCGCGGTTGTTGTTCATGACTGGGCATACTGGCCGATTGATAGGCAGTTCTTGCCAGTTTACGCCAAGACGGCTGAGCTGAGTGTCGGAGTACGAGAAGTTACGACCTTGGAGGAGTGGATCATCGCTGAAGTGGATGCCGGGCACGATGTGGCCGGTGCAAAAGGCGACTTGCTCGGTCTGGGTGAAGAATTCGTCGGGGTTGCGGTTCAACTCTAGCTCGCCCACGTACTGGACCGGGACGTCTTCCAGGGGCCACCACTTGGTCGCGTCCAGAACATCAAACTCGAATTTGTCGACATCTTCCTCTGGAATGACCTGGACGCCAAAGTCCCACTTGGGGTATGCTCCACTCTCGATAGCTTCCCAAAGGTCTTTCCTGTGGAAATCGGGATCCTGTCCAGCAAGCTTGAGAGCTTCATCCCATACGAATGAGTGAACACCCAGGTGTGGCGTGAAGTGGAATTTAACCAAAAACGACTGGCCGTTCTTGTTGACCAGCTTGAAGGTGTTTACACCGAATCCTTGCATCATGCGGTATGATCGCGGGATGGCCCGATCCGACTGCGTCCACATGAACATGTGCGTGGCTTCGGTATGCATGTAGTTGAAGTCCCAAAAATTATTATGAGCAGTCTGAGCCTGAGGCACCTCATTATGAGGCTCTGGCTTGCCGGCGTGAATGACGTCCGGGAATTTGATGGCATCTTGGATGAAGAACACAGGAACTGCCGAGCTAGGTCAGCTCGCATCCAGACCGCACCCTCTGCTGGCTGCACTTACTGTTGTTCCCAACGATATCCCAATTACCCTCCTCAGTGTAAAACTTGACAGCAAAGCCGCGAACGTCACGGACAGTGTCTGCCGAGCCTCTGCTACCCAACACTGTAGAGAATCGAAGGAACACAGGCGTGTTCCTTGAGGTGTCCGTCAACACACCCGCGGTGGTGTACTCTTCCAGACTCTTGTGCAAGGTAAACTTTCCAAAGGCACCAGATCCTCTTGCATGGACGACCCGCTCTGGAATACGCTCGTGGTCGAATCGGTGGATCTTCTCGCGAGCCATATGGTCTTCCAGCAGCATGGGCCCGGTCTTGTTCTCGTTGGCAAGTTTCAGCCAGTCATCAGTATTGCTTTGAACCGTGCCAAAGTCGGTAGTGCTGGATGGAGTTAGCATGTTGATACTGGCTGGGACTCGGACAGGCACTCACATCCTGTTTTTGGGGTCATGGTAGTTCTTGGACTCCTGCGCCAGATCGTTGATCTTGACGCTCTCAGTGCCATGCACGTTGGTGGCTTGCTGGAGCTTCTCGAGCCCGTTGTTGATTGCGCTGGTCGCCATTGCTACAGTCTGCATAGGTCGCTGCTGTTGTTGATCAAGTGGCAAGGCCGGATGTGTGCTCGCCGGGAACATGAGCAGGGTCGAAGGCGGTGGGGCAAAAGGCGAGATAGGGAACCTTTATTATACCTACTGATATGGGTGCGTTCTGCTCTTACCTGCTTCTTTGTCACTAATAATGACGTGGTGCTGTCGGCGTCGCGGCTGCCTCAGCCATTCCGATGTAGCGATCGAAGGCCATGGCAGATGTCTCGAGATGACTTACCCAATGCGTGCCGTCGCGACGCGTTGCTAAACTGCCGAATCCACTATCTGCCTGTTTCCGCGGGCCTCCCTCCGATCGCGGCGCCTCGTGCCTGCTGACGCCAGCTTAGCGAGGTGCAGCCATGTGGGAGGTGGAGGAGGCCATGCTGTCGTGGTGATGGCGCATGGCCAGTGACCTCACACTGGCGTCAGAGTCATCACTCGACATCCGAATGGCCACCACGATCCCGACTTGTGTGACTATCGCGATGAAGCCGCGCGCGCTCATATCAAGGGGGATCCCTATCCGGCAATGTTCTGGCGAGGTATAGATTCGGTAGAGGTGTTGTGGCAAACCGAGTTGAGAAGACCGCGAAAAAGGTTCAAGCCATACAGTCCGCCGGATCAGCCCTACGAGAAGCATATGACCCTCAAAGTTGCTCTGTCCTCCAGCACGTGTCCTGCGACACTTGGACTTCATGAATCAGGAATAGGAATAGGAATGGGTGCGGGTACAGCTCTGCTGGTCTATGCTTGTTCTCGCACCGTAAAAAATCGAGTCTGTCACATGAAAGTGCTACATGATTCATGCACTGCCTTGGCAAATCGCCCCGCAGTGGTTGCGCGCCTCGTTCGCGTTGCCAGGGTTGCATCGTAGATGTACATGTATATCTTTCACACCAGTGACTCCGACCATACCGCGCTGCTACACCTCTCAACCATCCAAGGCATCAGCAGAATCGTCTAGATGGGTCTCAGGATGGACGATCTCCATGCCCCGACTGTGGCCTCTGGTCCTACCTCACGAGCCACCGCCAATGGCACCGAGAAGAAGCTATCATTGCAAGAGTTGATGTCGAAGAAAGAGAACCTCGAGGCTGAACTGTCAGCATTAGGCTCGGTTCTGGATTCGGTAGGATGGCCTGTAAGCCTGCGAGGAACGGGCGCTGACGATGGGGACAGCACGGCGTCAACATGAATACCTCCCTGACCACCTTCGACGGCTATCCCCGAGCAGACATCGATGTTGCCCAGATTCGAACGACTCGAGCAAGAATCATACGCCTCAAGAATGATCACAAAGCAATAATGGCAAAGTTGGAGACTGCAATACATGAAGCTTTCGCCTCTGGCAAAGTCCCGGAAGGCGCGACGAACGGCACAGGCGCGCCAACAGAGACTGCCATGAATGGGTCATCAGCAGCATCAGAAACCTCCGCTCCGATCGAGCCGCCCTTCGCGAGAGTCAACACTGTCATACCCAACTCTCCTGCCGCTCAGGCAGGCCTGTTAGTAGGCGACAAGATCACCAAATTCGGCTACGTCAACTGGCAAAATCATGAACGGCTGAGCAAAGTCGCCCAAGTGGTCCAGCAGAACGAGAATGTGAGTGCATCAGGTATCTGAGCCAGCATGAGCGCTCTTACTGATATACCGAGTAGCGCGCGATCCTCATAAGAGTACTCCGAGAAGCGTCTGCACAGTCACCTCCTGAGCCACGTGAAATGCATCTTACACCTCAACGTGATTGGGGTGGTCGCGGGCTCCTGGGCTGTCATCTACTGCCTCTGTGAAGCATCAGAATCGCAAACATCAAAGAAGTACAACGTTGTGGATGACTGGGAGATCCCGCGTTAATCCCAACTGCCACGTTCTATGCTCCAAACCACCACACACAGCCTTACCCTAGCACACACCATGGATGCGCAAACGCCCGCATGGCAAGCATACCGCCATACAAAACATGTCTCATCTCGGCTTGGGCAGTAACGATAATACACACTGGGCACCGCGCACAGGCTGCGGCCCACGTTGGAAGCTTATCCTCAACTTCAAACTTCCCGGCCTGCCCATATTACCCGGACCACTATACCACATCAAACAAACTCGGAGTCCCGCATCGTGTCGCGTGAGATGGCACAATCTCGATCCACCGCGCACCAATCGGTACCCGCGCAAATCGAAAGCCTCGCCACGAGCTGGCGAGGCTTCGGCTCGCGGTATCCGGATGACTCGCGCTCGAGGACAATCCTGCCCCTGGCATCGCTGTGCCGGAAGTCTGGTGCCTTTCTTGCTGGCGGGTTCCCGGGCCGTCGTGTGTGATAGCCGCGAGGCGGTTGACGGATGCCGGTCCCGCTGGTGCTGCTGGCATCGGCTCGCTGGAGACTGGGCCGCTTCCGGAGGATGAAGTATACGTACGGCACACGAGCAGATATCACGAGGTATTGACGAACACGAGGGATGAGACCTCGGGCTCCAGTGATTGTTTTTATTTTCGCGGCTTGCGGAGATGGAAGGCCAAAATCGACCGTATCTTGCGACCATGGGAGGCGTGCTCGAACGTCGAGTACGTGTCTACTCTCTCAACAATGCGATGAGATAGATTGTTTGCACAGTGCCATGGCCATGAACGATGAGACGGGAAATGTGATCGATTGGTGCTTCATTGTGCCACTACAGATTCGTGTCCACAACGAACCGCTCTCCCGTCATATGACATGCTTACGCTCGCTCGCTGGCTTGCTAGAATGCAGACACACTCGCTCTCAATGCTTCCTGCGCCCATCCTGAGACCACACGCGTGCATTCTCGTAACATCATGACATCAACATTCTCAGTCTCCCAGCCTTCATGCGCAAGAAGTGCTTGCTGCCACTGAATCCTACCGTCATCCAACTCCACCAACAAACAAGTCCATCACGATCTTCAGCACCTCAGTCTCCACTCCACGCTGCAACGTCACTCGTAGTCCGGGTTCAAGACCAAAAACTGTGTCGAAGACGCGCTGCTCGTGCTCCCCGAGCGGTCCAGCTTCGACAGCGGGCCGAAGACGTCGTCGACTGCAGGCGCACTGTCGTTGATCGGGGAGGATCCCGCGTGGGTGCTGGCAGGCGAGACTGCAGGTGAGGAGTGGACGGGGGAGAGGTCGAGGAAGGTGGGCTCGCGGCTTTGAGAGCTGAGTTGTTGGCCGGTCATGTTCGCTGAATGAATGATTCGGAGGCTTTATCTCGGGGTTGACTGCGTGGAGGACAGCCAAGTTCTGGAGCTTTGAGATGTGATTGAGGGTGGCCTGGACGAGAGGGGTGTCGTTTGTGTGGACTTTTGTGGCGGTTGCTGCGACGTCTGTTTGTTTTGGGCTTTGTTTTCGTTCAACTGGAGCAGGAGCTTCAGCGTTTGGTAGCGCATTCGCGACACTGGTGACTCGAAGCTGGGAAACGAGAGCTTAGCGGTCGGGGACAGCTCCTACCTATATACCACGAGATAGCGATCACTTCGGCTGTTCCTGGACTACCTTGGTGGTTGCGCAAATCGCGCGCGCGCTCATGCCTTCTGCCTGACCAGCCTATGAGGGCGCGTCTGCCGGCCACCATTCTTGCATGTCAAAAGCTTCCGCTGGTCCAGGTAGACCCCCTGACGAAAACATGTCGGAAGCATTTTGGTCGTCATTTGAGGCCATTGACCAATCAGAACAGACGGGGATAATGTTTCTGCGCCGATGCTCCGATTACATGTAGGAAGGAGACCTGAGAGCTACACGACGCCTCGGCTTGTGATTTTGCGGAGTCGAAGCCAGATGCGTAGCAGGAGGGACCCTCGGTGTACGATAATGGTTGACCTGGAGCTCAGCTACTAGGGGGTACGTTGCCCACCTGATGCAAGATTACAGAGCTTTGCATCGTCGATGTGGTATCACATTGGTCGTGTCGAGTCTGCGACGGTGAGCATACTCTTTATCAGGTCGCGGATTCAGGCGACACGCGCTCCCGGATATTATTAGCAGGTTGTCGAACAATAGTGACAGCCAAGTGAGCGACATCCTGCGGTTCTTACTAGCAGAGTGCGGTAACGTCTTTTTCGACTCTCCGCAACATGCCAAGCTTTCTCTGGTTTTCTAGAAAGCAGTTCTCGTCGTACGCGAAGCTCGAGAGGAGGAGCACCGATGCCAAGACGCAGCAAGGACACCTCGTCTTCACAATCTTTTCCTCGATCGCAGTCAGTTTGGGTAAGCTGCTGCCTTATGTCGCAGTTCGTACGCAAGTCAGCTTCGATCTGACGCTCGGACTGCGCGGTACTGCCCAATCGCTGCTGCTTCTCTCAATAAGCTTTTGGATGTCCTCAGGTACATGCCGTCTGCTCTGGCGATGTCGGCGGCGATCGTTAGGCTTTTCAGACTTGACAGCTGCAACGATCTGAGGTGCGCCAAGATTCGGTTGCAAACAGCTAAGGCGGCGAACCAGGATGCAAGGTCGGCGTCCCCTCGACAAATCAACATGTTTCACGACGAATGAGCCAAATGTTGGTCGAAGCAGCGGACTTCAAATTGTCGTGAAGTCGGGTTGCCGTCGGCCGGCCAGCGGACTGACAACGAGGTGCCGCCACGGAGGTCGCACTTGACCACAGGCACAAAGTTGACAGATAGGCAACACAACGTCCGTTCTTGTCGAGCCGGGATGGTGCATATGACAGCGGCTCCGGCTTTGCCATGGCGTGCTAAGCCTGCAGGACCGTTGTGAGTTTTCGGTCCCGGCTCCACAGCCGCGCTTGTTCTGCCGTCCACCAATACTAGTATCGTATTATTATGCACCTTCGAAGCTCAGGTCTGCAATATGGATCCCGCGCGAGGCGGGAATCATAGCAAGCGGTGTTACATGCGCTGAGCCAAGACGGGCGCCGTCAGGCGACAACGTTGCTGTGAGTGGTGACATGACGGCCAGCAGTGAGGATGCGGCATCGTACGCGCGGTGCCGTGAGACAATAATCATTATCGGCGATGGAGGGAGATGAGGAAATGGTGTTGCATCAATAATAATAATGCAGCATACGAAAAGTCAGGTAACAGGTTGTTTTCGAAGCCTGAGAACCTGGAAGGATTCAAGGATCAGACTCGGTATTCTTTGCCGCGCCCTTATCGATAGGCTCATAAGGCTCGCCAATGGCTACCTTATTACCTCCTAAATAATAATAAGTCGTCTCAGGGTACCTTAACTTTGGCAATGTGTACCTTCCAATTCGTATTATCATGATGATTCAGTTGTCCCCGTCGTATCGTGGCTGTGGCTCCAAGCATCTCGCATCCCTCGCATCGCAACGACTTTGGTGCAGTGCGGCTCTATGCAGGGGCGCGCTGTTGTTCGCTCACCGCAGAACAGGCGTCTCTAGCCATGATCAATCGCTTCCTGCATCGGAAGAGCCTAAGCTGAAGCTTCAGCAGCGGTCAAGGAGGGGCTCTGCGCGAGTCGGAAGTCACCCTTGTTCGACCCATCCCGCAGTGGTAGGTTCAGCATCTGCCGGCGGCAGGATCCACCCTTCCATGTGAAGGCGTTGGCCGCGCCGAACGCATGCGGCGATGCAGGCAGACGAAACTCGGCTGCTAGACTCACGGGTCTCAACTCCCCGTCCGTAGAATCCGACCAATGCATACCACCAGACTTGTGCAAGGTTAGGGTGGTCTCCAGAAGATTGGCGGAATATAAGCACAGGGCCTACATACCTGGCAGCCGACATGTCCGCCTGAGCTCAGCATGGTTGTACTGCATTTTGGTCGCACAGCTTGTCCCATTCTTCCAATTTCACGATAGCAACAGGAAAAATGGCGGAGCACTGATCCAGTATTGTCTATAAGACGCTGGCCTCCATACGGATGGTAACATCGACTCGTCAAGGAGCTTCTCACAGTCATCATCACGAGCAGCACGCATCTCCTGCATACTCAAGCACGGCAATCATGGGTTAGTGCGCACCTCACCACGAAGAAATCTCCACTAACAGCTGTCAGGTGTGTGTCCGCCTTTCGAGCCCATCAACATGTGCACTGAAATCACCCATGAGTACAAGTGCGGCCACAAGAAAGTGGAGAAGGCACATTGCGCAGCTTCGAAAAGGGTCAAATGCACCAATAACAACAAGCGCAAAGTCGTCCACAGCCAAAAATGCTATCGCTGCGGTGGCGGCGACTGAGCAGAGGTAAGCAACAACATGTCCGTTGTCGTGCTGAGCTATGCTGACGTTGCCGACATAGTCTGTGACATTTGAAGACCGAGTTTCTGCGTTCAAGCGGAACACACCTGGTTCGTCTTTCCACCTGGAGTTTGCAGTTTGGCGCAATTTAGCGAGTTTGGCGCTCTGGTGATATAGAGGTTTGGGTCACACGACGGTCACCTGAACTGCTGGCAAAGAATGCGACTTAAGCCGGACTTGACGAAGATGATTTCATCCTAATGCTTGATTGGCGATGCCGTGGTGGACGATCATGAGTGTCTACGTCTTCCTGCAGGGCAGAGGTCTTCAGCACGGCTAGTACTGGGTTCGATAATGGAGATTTTGCTGTGTTGCGACACTGGGATTATTGATCTGCAACTTTTGTCCGATAATTGGCATCAACAGACTGAGACGTTCAGCACAACACAAGGTCAACCTTCTATTGTAGATCGGTGTTGAGGCCGGGACTTGCCGTTGCGATGTACGTAAGTGGCAACTGCAACTTGAGAAAGTAAACCCTTGCCTTATACATGGACTCTCCACTTCCAAGCATCTCACGTACTAGACATACGCATCAATGTCCGTCGACATCGACTGGCAGACGCTCACGGACGGAGCAGATGGTGCCGCGTTGGCTGAGACCATTAGAGCTTTTGTTCATGAGAGATTTCAGCATGTCACACTCCCCAAGCTCATACGCTCCGTCAAATGCCACGCATTTGAGTTTGGCACGATTCCGCCGCAAATCGTTCTGAAAGACATCTGTGATCCGCTTCCGGACTTTTATGAGGATGATGATAATGGCGACGCGATCGAGGACGAGGACGAGCCTGTCGAAAACCTCGAGAAAGTCACTGAACACGTTCGTGGTCCCGCCGTACATACTCGCGATGACGGGCCGCGAGGACAGTCTTCCAAAGCGGACTCTTTTGGTCGCAACGAAAGTCCGCCACTTGCGCGAGGAGCCACACCCGGCATGCTAGGTGGCACGTCAAATCTTGGATACTTTCACATGCCACTTTCAGCCGGTCTCTCTGGCACAGCAACACCACTCGCCGCTGTCGCGGGCGCACGCTTCCGCAATGGCGCCCCCCCTCCGTCCGAAGAGCACCATCATGCAGAGTCGTTCAGCTCCATCTCACCAGCGTCATCTGCGACTGATCCGTCAAGACCTCCATCTCGCGATACAAGCAGCTATTTCGACCACCGACTTGCTTCCGCCGCTGTGTCTGATGGCAGCGGCACTGAAGCTCCACCTGTAGGTCACAGGGATCACGACGTGAGCCCAGAAGACTTGCAAGTAGTGTTCCACGTAACATACAGTGGTAACGTCAAACTATCACTCACGGCCGAGGTGTTTCTGGACTACCCCATGCCTAGCTTTGTGGGAATACCTCTCAAGCTCAATATCACAGGGCTTACATTCGACGGTGTTGGGATCATGGCGTACATCAAGAAGCGTGCACACCTATGCTTCCTTGCGCCCGAAGACGCAGAAGCTTTAGTCGGTGGCGACGGCAGCGTCGCATCTGGGGATGCGGAGACCACAGACACTGCTGATTCGAGACGAAGTAAGGTGGGCGGACTATTGGAGGACATCAAGATCGAAAGTGAAATGGGCGAGACCGACAGCGGAAAGCAGGTGCTGAAGAATATGGGGAAAATCGAGAAATTCATCCTGGAGCAAGTGCAGCGTATGTTCGAGGATGAGTTCGTCTACCCTAGCTACTGGACCTTCCTGGTGTGAGTTTGCAATGCGGAAGATGGAATAGCTCGGTCCGTGATTGTGGCCTGATGATCATGTCGGACACACTCCCGCTGCCTTAATATTGGCACTACCTTCAACAGACCAAGCTCCACGTGCTGGTGCTACCTCCTAGCTATTCGATTATCACACGCGCTCAGCAGGCAGGTGTACCGCACGGTAAGGTATCGGGAACCTGCAGCTGTCAAAAATGCAGTGCGACACGGCTTGAATGTAGCTGCAATGCAGCTTCCACCCGCGAATGCAAGTAAGCGAGGTGTCACAAGAAGGGTCGCTCACCAAATGTTGCACTGCGTTGTGAGCTCCGACGGCTAAGTACCTGCTGCATATGATTTACGATCAGATGACAGCAAGCGTGTCTCGATCACCATGCCATTGAAGCAAGGACACCAGAGCTACAACCGTCCTCAAGCTTATACGCAAGCTATGCGATGTCGGATGCCGCCACCAGTGACTACAGCCGTGCTATTCGACCTCATCTTCTGCGCTCGTCTACAGCCGGTTGCTTCGACATCGATTACAGGCGTGAAGATGACATTGCCTGCACCCAAAAATATATTGCTCCAAGAAGTCGTGGCACTCTTCACACCTATGCGAACCTCTCCGTGACCGCCATCTTTCATGAGTGCAATCCTTCATGACCCGGAGATGCTCAGCAGTTTGCGCTATACGCGGCTGCCGCGCATTGTCGACATCTGGCTGTGCAGCACCCGGTAGTCCAAACGGTTCTAACGCAGCCATCTGTTCGTCTATCTGGATCTCCGATAGTGTTTGTGTCTGCAGTGGCTCTTCGTTCGCCACGTCATCCATCCAATCTTCGTCCCATAAAGAGTGGTCCGAAACATCTTCCTCCCAACCAGGTGAAGCCGGCCCATCCGCCACCAAAGCTTCCCAAAACGCATCGCGCGCTGCAGGGCCGGCCAAGACATCGTTCGCTGCTAAGGACGGACGACGTGAAGGCGGTTGGGCGTGTGCTACCCTTGCTGGCTGCCATAGCTGGCGACGAGGATTGCGATCAATGATTTCTGCAGCCCGATTCGTCAAGCGACGCTCGTCCCAGGTGTCGCAACCACATGTAAGCCATTTCATTCCGCATACATAGCAGAATTGTGCTCCACAACGACAGCTGTGAAATTAGTAAATAGCGGCTCTTCCATGGCTTGGAGGCGACGTACCTAATGTGGTTACATCCGTACCTAAGCTCAACGAACCGTTTGCATGAGAAACAGCGTTGCCATTGCTTCTGGTCCGCCGTTTCGGCCAATTTCTGGAGCGCGGTGTCTTCCGGACAGTCGCCTAAGTGAGACGGCCCCTTGCACATAGTACAAGTCGTTTTCTGACATCGCGGACATTTGCCAATATCGTTGCTGATAGCAGCAGGAGGAATGAATGTTGAGCAACTTCTCCCATGACAATAAGTCCTGTCTTTGCAGTCAAGCTCAGGCGCTTTCCTCTGGAACTCTTTGACAAGCCTTTGCGGCAGGAAGAACGACACGCGAGAGACTGGGATCACCTGACCATGGCACTTCGGCGGATAGAGCGATTCGTCCTTCATGGACAATTCAAAGAGCTGTGCCAGACATGGTCGGCAGTATTCGTCATTGCAGGGAACGCGAGCAACGTCGAAAAACTCCTTTTCCTCGAAACAGCTCGCGCATCGACGCATCAATGGCTTATCGCTGGCCTTGCGAGCTGCCGCCCATGTCGATGATTCTGCCATTGTGGTGTCCTCCGTATCGTCTGCGAGGCCGGAAAGCCTCATTCCTTGTACCGAAGCTGGCCGATGCATGTAAGTCGCAGCTGCCTTGTACAGCAACTCTTCATCATCGCTCCACGGATCGGAGTCGCGAGATTGAGCACGCTTGCGTGGGATTACTCGAGGCAACTCATTTCGAGACAACCGCATCGCGAGCTCGTGGTCTCGATTGGCCTGCTGCTCTTCTTCGTAGGCCCGACGGATCAAGTCGCCGTCACGCAGCACTGCCAGGCATAGACTTTGCGCCATCTGGCGGTCTTTCAATGTATGATCGCAGGCTCGCAAGTCCTCATTGTACATCTGCAGAGCCAGTTGGGCGTCAGTCACCGTGCCCTCGCGCTGCTTGCCCTTGTGATTCGTCTTCAGCTGCTCGATGTCGTCCAGTTGCATCTGTACAATTGCACTCATTGTGAGTGGATCCATGTCGCGAAAGCCACCTTCCCAGAGGGCCATGTCGCCCTTTCACTTGTTAGTTTGTTGCTGCGAAGTACGCTGATGGCGGAGTGGAACGTAGAAGGCGAGGAGGCAGGTCTGGGTATCTTGCGGATCTGTGAGCAGGCGTCTGTATTTTGCCAAGGTCCGCCGCAGGGGCGACGGGAAGGCGCCACATGCTAATAAGACCGGTCCTCGCACCGGGTGCTAAGGCTGGCCTTTAGGAGAACGCCTACGAAGAATAACTACTGGTGGAGATGTGCATCGCCGTACTTATTAGGTGCGGGCCAGCCTTAGCACCCGGTGCGAGGACCGGTCTTGGCATGTGGTTCCTTCCCGTCGCTCCTGCGGCGCACCGCCGATATATCAGAATATAGCCGGCTAAGTGTAGAAGATCTATTATAAGTGCTCCGCCGGCATATCAGACTGTTAGCTAGTAAAAGACAAGCGCCGTAAGAAGCATGAGGGCACGAAGAAGGTTAAGGGCGGTTGTCCGCTAAGGTGTTATATTGGCCGTGGATGAAGACGACGTTGGCGGACCATGGCGACTATCACTTAGTAAGAGCGGCGGTAGCAGTGAGTTCAAAGTACAGACCGGGTCCGCGGACAGCGCTCGAGCTTGCTGACAGGCCCTCGAATTGATAAGATCTCAGCAATCTTCAGCACCGCCAGCTCTACATTGAGCATCCTTCTGGCCTTTGCCGCGCACAAATTACTCCAAGATAGGTCTCCACATCTTCCTCCCTACGAATTCCTCAACTCCTTCGTCCTCCATCACCTGATCCGCAGACCTGCCAGTAACGACACTCCTCTCAGAGTCCCTTCCTCTCACAAAGAATGCTTCCCACGGACCCGACCAACGACCTTCATCTGGTCCGCTTCTCAATCTTCGAAAGCCGCTGTGCTTCCTGTCAAGCGTGAGGAACCAATGCCGTTGGTGCACGGAGCCGATTGTATTACTGGCGCCCGAGTAGGCGTTGTTGCTCCGGATTGCAGCGTCCTCGTCTTCGCCTTCAGACGCTACTGCCGCGTCGACATCTGCAGAATAGACTGAAGCGGTGTCCTGAGTGTCTTCGACTTCACCAGGGTCGGACTCAGTATCGCTTGAGACAGGTGTCGCTTTGGTCTTGACAAAGGCTGCTGCTGTGGTGGGATCCATTCGACGTCGTTTGATCTTGGGATTTCGTGGCTGTGGCCGTATGTTATTGTTCGACGGCAGGCGAAGGGCTATGGTGTAACCTGATGGTAATTTCGTGCCATGAAGTCGAAGATGAATGTGACGACTTTGAAAGGCTGCAAACAGTCGTTCGCTCTGCGATCGAATGTGCGCAGGCTGGCTCCGCTCAGCATCTGAAAGCTCGTCGTCGGTTGTCTTCAGCTTCTTCTGCGGTCGATCAAGCACATCGTATTCGCCAGTGTCCCAAATAAGCAATGAACCTGTTGCATGAGATGCCGACTCTATCAGATTATTCTGCATTGATTAGCAATCGCTACCCTGGACCTTGCCGCATGATACTGGATGGCGAACAGAGCAAGATGTGATGAAATTTAGGCCTGTCTCAACCTACCCATAGATTATGCACTCTAGTCTCGATTGCCATTCGATTCGGCCTGGCCGAATTTGGATTGCCAGGCAGACCATACGGCACAGCAAAACTGATGGTGCTAGATTCCGAGAACTGTAACCTGAGATCATAGTGGACACCTTACCTGCCGTCAGCTCTTACCAGCGGCTGCTGAAACATGCATTTACCGACCAGAGATGGGATGATCGTGCTGATGTATCACAAAGTGACGTCCGTGGGCATGCTGATTGCGTTTGTACATGTCAGAGAAGTGGTTCATGCTGAGCATAGGCTGTGGCGAGGATCGTCTGGCGGCTGCGAGGTGTTTCGTGAAGTAATCCAGATGATGGCGTATCTGGGCCTGACCAGCCTCTACAGCGGCCAAGGTTGGCTCGGCATCAACTGGGACATTCTGCTGGTCATGTGCAGCTGGTGCTTGAGCAGTGGTATCGACAGGTAGGTAAGTCTTGGTAGGCGTTTGAGCTGTGGATGCCTTGCGTGTTGGTGGCGGGGAGATGTCCCGATGCAGAGAAGAAGGATTAGGCATTGCAACCGACGCTCTGCGACCTGACCGATGGGCGCACGTGCGATCGCCGCCGGTAGGCTGCGGCAGAGAGAAATTCTGGTGGTAAGGAGGTGGAGTCTGGAAGAACAGCGCACCTGCACGGGCCATATAGATGACTAATAGAAGTATTGTAAGGATGAGGTTATGGCGGCATTCACAACGACTGCTCGTCTGATCAACATCAAGATCGTGCCGACGTATGGAAGTCACCGTCATTCTCACACTGGCTGGTGGACCGTTGTGGTCGAAGGCTACTTATCATGTCAACCATCCAGCGATCTCGTCCACAACAACATCAGCCAATCGATCTTGACTAATGATGAAATCGACGAGCAAATACAAAGTGACAGCGAGGTCAAGAGAGCGGCCCTGCTCACTTCGAGGCAAGTCATTCAGGCCATAGATAAGGAATCAGCTTCATTGGCCATTGGCAGGACTAATCATCCGCATAATTGTATCTCTCAAGACCCAAGACCAAGCAGAGAGCACTCTGAGAGACTTGCTTCATACTAGGCCCTCCTTCCACTCCTCAAGCGGTCCGACCATGCTCAGCAGCAGTTGGCCGTCTCTTATGATTCCTCACCCAATTTTTATCCGCAGGCTTAGAACCATACTTCGGCGCCCAGACAGGCGTGGGCCCTCGATCATCGCGCTCTCTGCATTTCATCCGTTGCTGCTTCTCACCGAAAGGCCGGGTCGGCAGCAACTCGGCGTCATCAACAGCGTCGACCTCCATTTCCCGACCGTCGGCAGTCGCATCTCCAGATTCCTTCTTCGAGGTCCCGACCTTGTCCGTGACTGCAATGATGTCGCTTCGCAGGAGCTTTCTAACGTGGTGTTCCGGATGTGTGCGAAATCGCTCTTGTTGAGCTAATTGCTACGCAAGCAACGTATGCGTCTTGTCCCTTTGTTACTCGGCGTGGTTAGAAAATGTGGCAAGTGCTTGCTATTAGGATTGTGCCACGCCGAGAACCCAAGGTGATTTCCATCATGCTACTGACTGTGGCCGCATTGATTGCCGTTATTGTCTGTTTGTCGTGGTCTCAGGTCCACAGGCAGAATGTCGTCAATGCTGCAGCTCCAATCATTCATGATCCGGCGGCATAGTAAGGTGGTTCGGGTCTATTTGCAGCGACATTGCCGTTCTTCTCCGGCTGTTTGTCGTTCGGCGCGCTGCCCCAATTCCGCTTGGCAATAGAGTGTGTTTAGGACCCCTTCTGCACATACTTGACATTCCTCTTGTGCACATACACCGCCAAGCGACCTTGTCATAGATCATCATTCATCGCCATTTTTCGGCGTTGAGTCCAATCAGAACGCCGCGGGTCAGTAGCTTGCAACCAGACCAGACAGGTGCAGGAAGATCTCGCCACCGTTCGCTTGCAAACGAGAACGTAGCAACGTTATGAGCCACTGACCAGCGTGCGCGACTAAGAACGAGGGTTGACGGTCGATATACCAAGGGTTGAAGCAGGGTCAAAAACATCCTGGCGGTTCAACCTCCTTCCTTAACAGACTCCTTAGGACAGCTCATTGACGCTTTGAACTCTCGAGAGCAAGCCTGATAGTCACAGGCCCGATGCTTGCATATCCCCCCAGTTTGACGCGAAGCAAATTGAAAACCGTCCTGATCCAGAGATGAGCATGACACGCATGTCCGCCTACTACAGGTCATCTTGACAGTAGACCGAGCTCACATATCCATGGCTGACGTGGGATACCTCTCGAGACCCTGCGATCATGATGTTGACGTGAGAGACCTTGTGTCGCAAGCCATACCCTGTCACGACTTCTCGAGCGATACTGATCCATGCCGATGCTGTAATGTGTAAAAGGAAAGAGTCGAGGGTCTGAGATTGATCCCAGAGGTCGAAACCTGGTCCGTGCACAAATCAATCCTTCCTCTTCGAGCTCCTACCTACCTAGGTATGAAAACATCTACCACCCATCATCAACCACACACCGAACCCCCGACACCCCTTCCCTCCACCACCACCCACCACCCAAAAGCCCCAAAAATGTCCTTCCTCGGCTTCGGCGGGCGCCCGCAACCCACCAGCGAGCAAAAGATCGCCGCCGCCGAAGCAGAAATCGAAATGGTCTCCAACATGTTCAACCAGTAAAACACCTCTCCCCCCCCCCTCCCATCAAACCCCCCCTTTTGTTTGCTGACCCCACTCGGCAACGACGGCAGATTAGTCGACACCTGCACGCGCAAGTGCATCCCGCCGGAATACCGCGAGGCGGACCTCAACAAGGGCGAGTCGGTGTGTCTGGACCGGTGCGTGGCCAAGTTCTTCGAGGTCAACGTCAAGGTGTCGGAGAAGATGCAGAGTGAGGCGGGTCAGAGGCAGGGTGGCGCGGGCGGGGGCGTGTTTGGGTGATTGAGGGCGGGGATGGGAGTTGGAGGTGTTGGTGTTGCGGGGGTGAGGGGGTGAGGAGGTATGTGGATATGGGGTCGGTGAGGGAGCTGAGGGGTGAGATGGGCGGGTTGTTGGAAGTGGGCGACACAGAAGGAAGCAAATTCATGCCTGATGCAGGAGCGCGCACAGCAAGCGCATATGCCGAAGAATTGAAGAACATGGCTGCGTACGGCATAGTTCAAGACAAATGTGTTCATAGCAGTTCAGATGTACACATAATAGCTCAAGATACCCAGCTCTCCCTAACACACCGACCTGGTATCGCATATGCTGAGAAACACCGAAACACCTTCCCCTCGCAAACCCTAGAAATGCTCCTTCCAAAACTTGAACTTGACCTCGTCCACCGTGGCTTCTTTACAGGCCTTCCTGATATCCCTCGCCGCGGTGTTCGGCCCGCAAAAGTACACCCCGACCTCCGCCTTGTTCCGCTTGCCTTGTAAGCCTGGGATATACCTCTGATTCAAAATGCCCTCTCTCATGGCCACGAGCAACCGATTGAAGTCGGGCCGTCCGAAGTTTGTTCTACTACTCAGTTCCGTCAAGGGATCACGATCCGTGCCCACGGAATTGAGCACGATATTCTGCGCGGTATCGATGTCCATCTTCTGTGTCAAGTATGTGTGGATCCGCAGGAACTCGGTCTCAGCACCAGGACCAGTCATGGAGAGCGACTGTGCTTCCAGAGACGAGAGCAGCGCTTGGAACCATTCGAAAGAGGTCGTGTCTTTGCAAACCCAGATGAACTCCACTCTTCTCAGTCGCTTGGGTGGGTTGGGCGAGAGACGCATGTGCCAGATATTCTTCAGTATGCTAGCCCAGGGCGTGACGCCGATCCCTGTGCCGATGAGGACAGCGACTTCGTTCTCGAACACGTCTTCGGCGGGCGCGCCGTATGGCCCGTCGATGCGGATCCGCGGCATTTCCTGTCCGCGCTCGAGCGCCACTTCATACATGCCCATGGGATCCAGTTCGTCGTACAGACTCGCCTGTTCTTGCCCGGCACCCAAGGCGGAAGCGAGATCGCGTGTCCAGTCGCCGACTTGGCGGACGTGGACGGAGACGTACGGGTCGAAGGGGCAGGAGGTGATGGTGTAAGGATGCCATTGCGTCGTGCTGACGCTGGGCAGATTCACAAACAGCCACTGGCCGGCTTTGTAGCGCATGCTGGGTTTGCGGAATTGGATCTCGACTGCGTCGTAGGGGTGGCGTACGACTTTGACGATCTCGCTATGGCGGCGCGAGCGAACTTCGCGGTAGATCCGTTCGCAGAGGTAGAGGCCGCCGCCAACGAGCTCCCAGCGCCAGCCTTCGTAGCCTATGCAGTGGGTCCAGAAGGGCTTGCCGGCGAACGGACTGTAGGGATTCACGCTATCTCGGACGAAACAGCCAGTCGCGTGCGTGTACATGGCTAGGAGGAAGGGTACGAAGAGATGGTGTGTGTACCAAAACGTCTCGAAACTCTGCTGTCGAATCTTTGCGTGTGATGTGGTGTAGATGAGCAGCATGCAGAAGAGCATGATATGGCCTGTGATGCCTCCAGCCTGCGTGTAATGGATCTGGACAGCGGCCTCCTTGCGCACTTGCGATCGCTCCACGTTGAAGAAGTTGACATAATGGGCGCTGGCATGCACAATCGTCCACATGAGCAGACTATAAGCCACCTGTCTGTGGAAGAACTGGCTCTCATCCAGCGGCAGCCATCTGATCTTCGGCCGTATGATCCTCAGCAAGTTCCGACACATGGGCAGGAGGATGAGGAAGATGTCGACGCTCAGACACAATCCTGCTCCTCGGCTGAACCAGACGGAGAAATGTAGGCCATTGAGCGCTGCCAACTTCTGATTCGAAGCTTGTAGCCACCAGCCCAAGGCGAAGACGCCGACGTGTGCGCCCCAGAAGCAGAGGTAGAAGGAGAGCTTGCGGGCGGTGAGTTGAGCCCGCCACCAGGACTTGGGAGGTTGTACTGGCGCCATGGTCGGGGTGTGTGCTGATACAGATGATCCAGGAAATTCCCGTCCCAGACCTCGAAGCTGAAGGAGCAATCAAGGTGTCGCAGAACGGCGGTCCCTAGGCTGCTATCGAGGCATGATGGCCTGTATCTGTTCGAAGGCGTGATGACGTCCTACTGGTGCTTTGATACTTGAATCCTCTTCCACTTAAGCCGCCTGGATCCAAGGGTGATGCCAGGATTCGAGAGGGTTCAATAGAAGCGCATGGATGCTTCAGTATTCCATATACCTCGCATCTACGAGTAATAATAAAAGAGAGATGAGACCTTCACCTACCTACCTAGCACCTGGACCCGAACTCTCCGAGCCCGTTGACCCGCCCCATCCTGCCAGCCATGCAGGACGACCCCGACACCAGCATCATCGAGGAGCCTATCAGGACCACTCCAGCCATCAAGGAGCCTATCAGGACCACTCCAGCCATCAAGGACCCTCTCAGGACCACTCCAGCCATCAAGGACCCTCTCAGCGGCTCGCAGACGCATCGGGCTGTGCGAGTGGCCAACCACGGCACCATCTGGTTCCTGATGAACGACAGGACGCGAAGTGCTCGCCGAAGAAGGCGCGACGAAGCCAAGTGCTCGCCTTGCCGCCCGCGCTAGTGAAAGAGTGGCACTGCCAGTGATTGGTGCGCATCGGATCGCCAAGCGCCACGACTCTAGTAGTAGTAGTAGTAGTAGTAGTAGTAGTAGTAGTAGTAGTAGTAGTAGTAGTAGTAGTAGTAGTACAGTACGAGAGAGGGGGGTAAGTATGTAGACGGCGTAGCGACACCACCAGATCGGAAGAGCAGTTGCTTGAGTGCTGCGGCTGTACTCTTATTATCATCCATGTCAGAGGAGATGGACATGAGGGAAATGTTCACTTTATCATCGTGCATGTAGCGATCAGGACCCTGGTCCTCCTCATGGAAGCCATGTCTCGCTCGTCATTCGTCAACCAGCTGGGCGCTTAACTCGCAACGTTGTGCTCCCCGCATGCATCCCCTCCTCACCACACACTCGGAATAGTTCTTCTCTTCCAAGCGGTATAGGCTGCTTGGGAAGATGACAGTGGTTCAGTGCCGGTAGCTCGGGACCGCCATCTGACGACTCGTACGAAGTAGTGTGGGCTGCATGGCAGTCCATCCACCCGATCGATCCTACATGTAGGGAGCGTCTCTGCTCTGCTCCTCTAACGAACACCGGACTTGCATAGCCGGACAGTCTGAGACCGCTATCCTACATTATTCGCCATCCTGCTCCTCCTCCCAGCGATCCCCACCACGAGCCCATCAATCCACCCACTGTTCCAGCTCCAGCTCCATCGCGCACGGCAGCAGCTGCTCATCCCCACCCATCCCCGACCCCGACACAGGACACTGGAGACGATGCGACACACACACCCAGTCTCACGACGGTAGCAATACTGCGTCCCGCCCACACCTCGCACCACCCCATCTCGCCGTCCCCAACCATCCGCACCAAACCCCCAAAACATGGGCAAACTCATCAAAAACCACTGGGCGCGCCTCATCATCCTCACCGCCGCCACCTGTCGGTCCA